>CM068581.1:72766639-73196639 GCA_035048485.1 Pteria penguin | reverse complement strand
AAAATGTCACATAAATATTATTATAATGTGTATGAAGAATTCCAAAATTTGTTGTCAGATGCTTTGTTCATTTTCATGTCTGAACATTCTTAGACATTAATTCACGTTAAACAATGCATAGATCGGTACATGTGAACTGTAAACCAAAATCATGAATTTATTGATATAAAGGTGAATGAAAATTTTACACCGATAATATACTAAAACTTTATCTCCCTGATCAGTGATATATTCTGAATTTATTCACATAAAAATAATACAATAATAGTAAAATAATATATGATTGTATGTTTTGTATTATTACGCGACTCAGTACACTGTAATATTTCGTAACGCTTTTGTATATGATATTGAACATACCAGTAATATTTGACATTTGTTTTTATTGTAAAATATCAGAATTATTCTATCTATGTGGCGGTGACAACTGTTATATGGTTGAGGATAACACCACATCAAAATTGTTTCATCTTTGTGGCGGAAACCACTGTTATATGGTGAAGGATAACACCACATTAGGATTGTATCACCACATCAGAATTCTTTCACCTTTGTGGCGGTGACCACTGTTATGTTGTGAAGGATAACACCACATCAGAATTATTTCACCTTTGTGGCGGTGACCACTGTTACATGGTGAAGGATAACACCACATCAGGATTGTATCACCTTTGTGGCGGTGACCACTGTTACATGGTGAAGGATAACACCACATCAGGATTGTATCACCTTTGTGGCGGTGACCACTGTTACATAGTGAAGGATAACACCACATCAGGATTGTATCACCTTTGTTATGGTGACCACTGTTACATGGTGAAGGATAACACCACATCAGGATTGTATCACCTTTGTGATAGTGATCAGTATTAGATAAAAGATCGGACTGACCTCAAAGATCACCGACATTTATAAATGACCATGAGAGACCTATTCCCTTGCTATGATGGATTATTCCCAAATTCGCCAGAAGTAAAATGAAGCCGGCGTGGCCTAGTGGTATCGCGCTGGACTCCTAATCGGGAGGCCGGGGTTCGAGTCCCGCTCTGGCCATGTCGGTGTCTTGTCTTTCGGACGAGACAGTAAAAACCGAGGCCTCGTGTCGTGGTATGCATGGCACGTTAAAGATCCCTCACTGCTTCCGGTGGGTCCGTTGCAAAGGTCAAAATTTGTATGCCCCGCATCAGGCAGATGCCGTCATCATATACGTGAAATATTCGTGGTGTGACGTTAAACAAAATCAATCCATCAACCAAAAGTAAAATGTAAAAATAGGTTCTAATACAGTATGTTAGTCCACATGGGCACAAAATGTGATCCAGAAAAACTCTTGTGTGGAAGTTATAACAGCCTGCGATCAAACATCACAATTCATTGATTTTAATACAAGTGAAGTGTTACAAAAACTGTTTCCGAATTGCTCTCACCAACATGAACCAAATGGTGGAATAACACCCACTCCCCCCCCCCCCCTCCCTCCCCCCCCCCCCACACACACATACACACACACAATAAGATAGGGGAAAATAAGTAATTGAGACATTCCTACCAAATCCCCATGGTGGTCAAGGAGCAATGTATTTGGGGATATGACGATGGATTGGAATCCATCATAGTGTTGTAATATTCAATTTAAAATGCCCATACGCAGAGATGCCGTAGCCGTCAGTCGGCGTTTTATACTATGTAGCGATACGGCAAACGGCAGCTGATTCTCGGTATCATCAGTGGCGGGTCGTATACCATGTAAAGATACAACAAATCATAGTTGATCCTCGGCATCATCAGTGGCCGGCCGTATACCATATAACAATACAACAAACCATACCTGATCCTCGGCATCGTCATTGGCTGGCCGTATACCATGTCACGATACAACAAACCATAGTTGATCCTCGGCACCATCATTGTCCACCCGTATACCATGTAACGATACGACAAACCATAGCCGATCCTCGGCATCATCAGTGGCTTGCCGTATACAACAAACCATAGTTGATCCTCGGCACCATCATTGTCCACCCGTATACCATGTAACGATACGACAAACCATAGCCGATCCTCGGCATCATCAGTGGCTTGCCGTATACCATGTAACGATACGACAAACTATAGCTGATCCTCGGCATCATCAGTGGCCGGCCGTATACCATGTGACGATACGACAAACCATAGTTGATCATCGTCACCATCATTGTCCACCCGTATACCATGTAACGATACAACAAACTATAGCTGATCCTCGGCATCATCAATGGCTGGCCGTATACCATGTAACGATACGACAAACCATAGCTGATCCTCGGCATCATCAGTGGCTGGCCGTATACCATGTAACGATACGACAAACCATAGCTGATCCTCGGCATCATCAGTGGCTGGCCGTATACCATGTAACGAGACAACAAACCATAGCTGATCCTCGGCATCATCAGTGGCTGGCCATATACCATGTAACGATACGACAAACCATAGCTGATCCTCGGCATCATCAGTGGCCGGCCGTATACCATGTAACGATACGACAAACCATAGCTGATCCTCGGCATTATCAATGGCTGGCCGTATACCATGTAACGATACAACAAACCATAGCTGATCCTCGGCATCATCAGTAGCCGGCCGTATAGCATGTAACGATACGAAAAACCATAGCTGATCTTCGGCATCATCAATGGCCAGCCGTATAGCATGTAACGATACGACAAACCATAGCTGATCCTCGGCATCATTAGTGGACGGCCGTATACCATGTAACGATACAACAAATCATAGCTGATCCTCGACATCATCAATGGCCGGCCGTATACCATGTAACGATACGACAAACCATAGCTGATCTTCCGCTTCGTTAGTGGCCGGCCGTATACCATGTAACGATACGACAAACCATAGCTGATCCTCGGCAACATCAGTGGCCGGCCGTATACCATGTAACAATACGACAAACCATAGCTGATCCTCGGCATTATCAATGGCTGGCCGTATAGCATGTAACGATACAACAAACCATAGCTGATCTTCGGCATCATCAATGGCCGGCCGTATAGCATGTAACACAACAACAAACCATAGCTGATCCTGGCACCATCTTTGGCTGGCCGTATACCATGTAACGATACAACAAACCATAGCTGATCCTGGCACCATCTTTGGCTGGCCGTATACCATGTAACGAGACAACAAACCATAGCTGATCCTCGGCATCATCAATGACCGGCCGTATAGCATGTAACGATACAACAAACCATAGCTGATCCTGGCACAATCTTTGGGTGGCCGTATACCATGTAACGATACAACAAACCATAGCTGATCCTGGCACCATCTTTGGCTGGCCGTATACCATGTAACGATACGACAAACCATAGCCGATCCTCGGCATCATCAGTGGCTGGCCGTATACCATGTAACGATACAACAAACCATAGCTGATCCTGGCACCATCTTTGGCTGGCCGTATACCATGTAACGATACGACAAACCATAGCCGATCCTCGGCATCATCAGTGGCTGGCCGTATACCATGTAACGATACGACAAACTATAGCTGATCCTCGGCATCATCAGTGGCCGGCCGTATACCATGTAACGATACGACAAACTATAGCTGATCCTCGGCATCATCAGTGGCCGGCCGTATACCATGTAACGATACAACAAATCATAGCTGATCCTCGACATCATCAATGGCCGGCCGTATACCATGTAACGATACGACAAACCATAGCTGATCTTCCGCTTCGTTAGTGGCCGGCCGTATACCATGTAACGATACGACAAACCATAGCTGATCCTCGGCATCATCAGTGGCCGGCCGTATACCATGTAACAATACGACAAACCATAGCTGATCCTCGGCATTATCAATGGCTGGCCGTATAGCATGTAACGATACAACAAACCATAGCTGATCTTCGGCATCATCAATGGCCGGCCGTATAGCATGTAACACAACAACAAACCATAGCTGATCCTGGCACCATCTTTGGCTGGCCGTATACCATGTAACGATACAACAAACCATAGCTGATCCTGGCACCATCTTTGGCTGGCCGTATACCATGTAACGAGACAACAAACCATAGCTGATCCTCGGCATCATCAATGACCGGCCGTATAGCATGTAACGATACAACAAACCATAGCTGATCCTGGCACAATCTTTGGGTGGCCGTATACCATGTAACGATACAACAAACCATAGCTGATCCTGGCACCATCTTTGGCTGGCCGTATACCATGTAACGATACGACAAACCATAGCCGATCCTCGGCATCATCAGTGGCTGGCCGTATACCATGTAACGATACAACAAACCATAGCTGATCCTGGCACCATCTTTGGCTGGCCGTATACCATGTAACGATACGACAAACCATAGCCGGTCCTCGGCATCATCAGTGGCTGGCCGTATACCATGTAACGATACGACAAACTATAGCTGATCCTCGGCATCATCAGTGGCCGGCCGTATACCATGTAACGATACGACAAACTATAGCTGATCCTCGGCATCATCAGTGGCCGGCTGTATACCATGTAACGATACGACAAACCATAGCTGATCCTCGGCATCATCAGTGGCTGGCCGTATACCATGTAACGATACGACAAACCATAGCTGATCCTCGGCATCATCAATGGCCGGCCGTATACCATGTAACGATACGACAAACTATAGCTGATCCTCGGCATCATCAGTGGCCGGCCGTATACCATGTAACGATACGACAAACTATAGCTGATCCTCGGCATCATCAGTGGCCGTCCGTATACCATGTAACGATACGACAAACCATAGCTGATCCTCGGCATCATCAGTGGCTGGCCGTATACAATGTAACGAGACAACAAACCATAGCTGATCTTCGGCATCATCAGTGGCTGGCCGTATACCATGTAACGAGACAGCAAACCATATCTGATCCTCGGCATCATCAATGGCCGGCTGTATAGCATGTAACGATACAACAAACCATAGCTGATCCTCGGCATCATCAGTGGCCGGCCGTATAGCATGTAACGATACGAAAAACCATAGCTGATCCTCGGCATCATCAATGGCCGGTCGTATACCATGTAACGATACGACAAACCATAGCTGATCCTCGGCATCATTAGTGGACGGCCGTATACCATGTAACGATACAACAAATCATAGCTGATCCTCGACATCATCAGTGGCCGGCCGTATACCATGTAACGATACGACAAACCATAGCTGATCCTCGGCATCATTAGTGGACGGCCGTATACCATGTAACGATACAACAAATCATAGCTGATCCTCGACATCATCAATGGCCGGCCGTATACCATGTAACGATACGACAAACCACAGCTGATCTTCGGCTTCGTTAGTGGCCGGCCGTATACCATGTAACGATTCGACAAACCATAGCTGATCCTCGGCATCATCAGTGGCCGGCCGTATACCATGTAACGATACGACAAACCATAGCTGATCCTCGGCATTATCAATGGCTGGCCGTATACCATGTAACGATACGACAAACCATAGCTAATCCTCGACATCATCAGTGGCCGGCCGTATACCATGTAACGATACGAAAAACCATAGCTGATCCTCGGCATCATCATTGGCTGGCCGTATACCATGTAACGATACAACAAACCATAGCTGATCCTCGGCATCATCAGTGGCTGGCCCTATACCATGTAACGAGACAACAAACCATAGCTGATCCTCAGCATCATCAATGGCCGGCCGTATAGCATGTAACGATACAACAAACCATAGCTGATCCTGGCACCATCTTTGGCTGGCCGTATACCATGTAACGATACAACAAACCATAGCTGATCCTCGGCATCATCAGTGGCCGGCCGTATACCATGTAACGATACGACAAACCATAGCTGATCCTCGGCATCATCACTGGCTGGCCGTATACCATGTACCAAGACAACAAACCATAACTGATCCTCGGCATCATCAGTGGCCGGCCTTATACCATGTAACGATACGACAAACCATAGCTGATCTTCGGCATCATCAGTGGCCGGCCGTATACCATGTAACGATACGACAAACCATAGCTGATCCTCGGTGTCATCAGTGGCCGGCCGTATACCATGTAACGATACAACAAACCATAGCTGATCCTGGCACCATCTTTGGCTCGCCGTATACCTTGTAACGATACAACAAACCATAGCTGATCCTCGGCATCATCAGTGGCCGGCCGTATACCATGTAATGATACGACAAACCACAGCTGATCTTCGGTGTCATCAGTGGTCGGCCGTATACATGTACCATGTTACGAGACAACAAACCATAGCTGATCCTCGGCATCATCAATGGCCGGCCGTATACAGGCCAGGATGACAAACGATTTTACATAGTATCACAAAATCTAATCCAAACAGTTTTCTTTCATATTCAGTACCTTTTAATCCGTTTCCGTTTATTCCGTTCGGGTTCAATTTTTCAGAGATTTTAGTCATTTCGCCACATGAAAACAGGCAGTTATCAACCTTTAAAACGTGGGGCATATCCAGGAACAAAGAAGCAATGAGATTTTTGTTTTTGATAATCCCTTAAAACGGTTCATAGACCATTAAAACGTTTGTATAAATGCTTTTAAATGTTTTACAAAACTTTTTAGATCCCAATATGGTCCATTATAGTTTTCTTCATTCGTTAACTTAATTACATCTTCAGCAGATTATTCAGTCTTTATTTATGTACTGTTGATGGACTGCCCAGTTATATATCAAGTCATTTAATGTTATAATAAAAGACATCGGTATCCATAGACCCTCTATTTCTCTTAAAGACAATATCCGATTATGATTTTTAAAATCAAGACCCTTAAAATGCTGGTTAATAAAATGTACTTCAAAAACATGTATTGAAGCAGTTGCTCTAAGTCGACTGACGGTCAACTGCCTTTGCCATTTCAGCAGAAAGAATTGGGGACATAATATTACAGTTTTATCAATGAAATGGAATTCTTTTCAGCAAACAAACGGATGTATCTAAAATATGGTGGTCTTAAAATCGCCATTTGGTCCTCTGCATTGTCCAAATACAATTCAATAAAGTTCCATGAAATTGTCAAAATCCGCGCGCGTCTAGATCTAATGGCTAATCCTCCATAAAGCACGTGAATAAGCTCTCCAGAATGCCGATGATGATTAAGTTGATCCTGTTTGATAACAACCATGGCCTAGCAGCCAGGTCCACCGGGGACCATGTTGTCGGCGATATAATGGCACATTTTTCAGGGGAGGAAGGCCAGAAAGACATCGATTTACATGTGTTACATCGCAGACTGTGTAGCCGGGAGTATCAATCTTATATGGGACGATCATTCAGTTAGCGAATAAAAATCACTAAATATTTCTCTGTGGGGCATAACCAGTGACGGATCCAGAGGACAAATAGAGAGAATAATCCAGTTCGCATTTTTGACTTGTTAATGTTTTGCTTATTTGTGATCGGTAGGGACACAAAAATTAGCACAACACAAGAAAAACAGTCTCGGCACTAAATCCATGCTTTCCCATTGTAGGTGTTTATGTGTATCTGTGTATCAAACATATGATACATGGATGTGTGCTTCTTATCGAAGTTCATGCAGACAAGTGATCGAAGAATCCCATGGTCGCAAGTTCGATATCGACCACAGTAATCGTATTCGAAGAAAAACAATAAGTAATGAATTCTGTCTCAATGTTACCCCAAGTTGATAGCACTCTCAGGTCGTTGACAACATTGTTCCCGATATTTTGGGGAACAAGACTATGGTTGTTGTCCAATAGAATCAATGATAGGTCGTTTGTTTACACATAATACGAGAATGCGCTTTGGACCTATCACTTTTACGACCTATTCTTGTGTAACAGCGATGTCAAAAATGTCCGCTGTAAAACAATTGACGTCGAGGGCAAATTTGGTTCGATCACAAGTTGTGCCGCCATGTTAAAAAGGGGGAAGATATTACCTTTTCTAAATAACAAGAAAATAAACAAAAGAAACGTTGAGCTATAGTATGTCAAACTAATGCTCCGAAGCGGATTTATACGTCTAGGGAGCTACTGTTGTCATTTGATAACTTTTCATTTTACTGATCAAAAGTGATCACATGAAAAAAGTTATCAAATGACACTGTTTAAAAACCTACTTATTCAAATTCAGATTAATCTCTGTCTCCGACTGTAAAATTTCACCATCAAAGGCGAGAGTAACAATCCGAAAAAGTTAAAAACATGTCGATGTCTTCATCATTGCTCATGGATTTTGCACGAATATGATGGATTATCCAGCATTCCATAGCAAAGACGGCGTCATTGGTTGCGCCTGCATGTTCGTGTCAGGAACAGGAACCTTTGTATGATGTAGTTTGTCCGCTGCAAGGAAGGAGATGTTTAAAAACTTGAGACGCTAACGACTGGGGTTAGTTCTTCGGCACGCTTACAGAATTGTCATCATCATTTCGCTTTTTACAGTATAATAAAACCTTAGGTAAGAGGTTGATGGCTTGATATGATATTCACTATTTCCTTGTCTGAAAGAAGAGCAAAACTATGTAGGATGAAAAATGCATTGAGGTCATCCTCATTTGTCCCTCATCCGTCATTCAAACGTGAGATTTACGGTGTAAAACAAAGAAAAGTTGATTTAAAACAGTCACTCCTTGCAGGTAGATAGGTAGACGAATATTGGAAGGCGAAATATTTGTTCCAACCCAATATTTATTTTACGGCAATTTTAGCTGTCGTCGAAAATCAACAAATTGAAATGTTTGGAATGCGAATATGGCCGAAAGACATTTTAGCGCTACCAAGGTGACAAGAAGGATACTTGATGTGGTTTGCATTGTAAAATTTGCACCTTTCGAAAACCTGGAAAAAGAATGTGCGTAAAGGTCTTATGTTGTAACCACTTTAATATTCTAAACTATTATTGTGGTTTATTTAAGTGAATACTTTTCAGACATGTAAGGTTTACTATTTTATATTTTCCAATGGCCTTTGATTGCTTGAACCTAAAAAAAATCCCATCAATCGATAATGAGATTCAAACCCGTTGTTTGGCTTAATAAATGGTGATGGGTTAGAGTCCTGATGGACACTTCTCTTGTTTCCTCGGAATGATAAACATAAGGTACAAATATAAGGAGAGATCATCTGTACTACAACAGGATCTGCTGTACAGGTATTCATTTTGACATATACAGTACGTGCTTTTGCTATTCAAGGCAACGTTATTGAACACTCAAACAAAGATTCCTTCATCTCGAAAAACTGTGCATGGTATCACTTCTCTTTGATATCGCCTGTCAGTAAAATTTAGTACGAGAAAACCCACCCTTTCTATCCATTATTTCAACACTGGCACGCTATAAGTATTGGTTTGTGATTAAATCTGAGTAGTTGTCATCCATCCATGTTCCATTTATTTTTGCAATAACTATGATGGGATTTTTGTTAAATATTTATAAAATTTTGTTAACACGTTGCAATAATATCATTTTTGTCCCCAAAACACAGAGCTCTGAAATGCCGAAGTTGGCTTTACCGGAAGACATGTCGTACATATTATTTTACGCAGACATACTATTTCTATTTCTGAAACAAAAACGACCTCAACGACACTGCCTGATTAATTAGTTAATTAGACAAGAGTAATAATCACTAAGTAAGCACTTAATCAACAAAACCATGATTAAATAAAGCCAAAAAACTACAACTTATTCATCTAACATGGGCTAACCTCCCAGGAAAAGTATGGATGGGTTTTCTTCACCATTTTGACGTTGAATTATGGGTATTCTAATTGTCATGGCATTCTGCCTTGAAAATTGCGGCATTTACCGATGTTATTTATATCTAATCGTTTTATATACAGACAAATTGATGTACTTTTATTTGTTTGTCAAGACAAGGTAAGAATGCGAGGAGATAGTTTTTACCCTCAGAATTATTAGGTAGAAGTAAAAGTGTTATGGCTTTTTGTATGATCGATGATATCGAAATTTTACTTCTTGCTACAAATGACCCCATTTTCTTCCGTTAAATAAATGGTAAATAGTGAAATCCAACATAAGAATTTGCGTCGTGCAGTGGCGACACCTGCATGGTTCAGTATAAATAGGAATTAAGGGACAGGAAAATGGGGCAGAAGGAGCCAATCCCCCCGCCCCCTTTTCCTCCTGAACTTTACAGCATAAGTCGCAAAACGATTTATTGTTGACTGAAGATCTTGCGGCGTCGGAATATATATATTTTATTGAGGTTTGCCCCCCCCCCTTTTTCCTCCCCTTTCCAGGGCGCTGCTTCGTCGTTTATAAATTTAAGTAGCTTATCAATTGCTTCACGCTTACTTTATATGACAAGACCTCCTTGGCTATGAAACTTCTGTATCACCACAAGCTGAACTCCTCGGCTTTCTTCATAAGACAGAAATTCTGTTTGCATAATCGCAGTTCTGGTGTAGAGAGAACATCACATGCCATAAAGGCGATTTGCATTTGTATTTAACTTATATAATTTTGTTGTAGAAACCAGACAGTAAATCTTACCAAATTAATATAAAAATACTTCTATTTGCTACGAAGCATCCATATATTCATTATTGGAACATTTGCACATTCTAACTAAGCTTCTATAACAGTGCAACAAATGAACATATATTTATCTGTAAGATAAATGGGTAGATACTTTAATTTAGTGAAGATCAGCATAGAATATTTCGTCATGCAGTGACTTTGATTTCTTTGACTTGAAAATACAGTATTACCGTAATGTGAACTTCTTGTTTTTTTTCCATCAGCCCAAATCTGTGTTTGCTTGATCTCACTAGCGGTGTGGAGAGATTAAACTCGGTTTTAGATCACATGAAACAAGGGCGATTTGCATATCTGTTCGAACTGTATATCTTATGGAAAACTGTAACTCTTACCAAACTTATAGTGAAAAAGAGCAAGAGGTCCTATACAATCAAACTCAGCTGCCATTGCAGTGAAGCGATTTAGGAGGCACTTTCGGCTAACAATGACAGACGACTTGCCGCATAGTACGTGCATGTACGACATGCATATGATATCAAGATATTACTCGATCACGTAATACAGCAACTATACCGTGTGGGCCTTTTGTATAAAAGTAAGTTATTACTCCATCACGTTATACAGTAACTTTACCGTGTGGGCCTTTTGTAGGATAGTAAGATATTACTCGATCACGTTATACAGTAACTATAACGTGTAGGCCTTTATATGATATTAAGATATTACTCGATCACGTTATGAAGTAACTATACCGTGTAGGCCTTTTGTATGATAGTAAGTTATTACTCGATCACGTTATACAGTAACTATACCGTGTAGGCCTTTTGTATGATATTAAGATATTACTCGATCACGTTAAACAGTAACTATACCGTGTGGGCCTTTTGTATGATAGTAAGTTATTACTCGATCACGTTATACAGTAACTATACCGTGTAGGCCTTTTGTATGATATTAAGATATTACTCGATCACGTTATACAGTAACTATACCGTATGGGCCTTTTGTATGATAGTAAGTTATTACTCGATCACGTTATACAGTAACTATACCGTGTAGGCCTTTTGTATGATAGTAAGTTATTACTCGATCACGTTATACAGTAACTATACCGTGTAGGCCTTTTGTATGATAGTAAGTTATTACTCGATCACGTTATACAGTAACTATAATGTGTAGGCCTTTTGTATGATAGTAAGATATTACTCGATCACGTTATACAGTAACTATACCGTGTAGGCCTTTTGTATGATAGTAAGTTATTACTCGATCACGTTATACAGTAACTATAACGTGTAGGCCTTTTGTATGATATAAAGATATTACTCGATCACGTTATAAAGTAACTATACCGTGTAGGCCTTTTGTATGATAGTAAGTTATTACTCGATCACGTTATACAGTAACTATACCGTATGGGCCTTTTGTATGATAGTAAGTTATTACTCGATCACGTTATACAGTAACTATACCGTGTAGGCCTTTTGTATGATATTAAGATATTACTCGATCACGTTATACAGTAACTATACCGTGTAGGCCTTTTGTATGATAGTAAGTTATTACTCGATCACGTTATACAGTAACTATACCGTTTGGGCCTTTTGTATGATAGTAAGTTATTACTCGATCACGTTATACAGTAACTATACCGTGTAGGCCTTTTGTATGATATTAAGATATTACTCGATCACGTTATACAGTAACTATACCGTGTAGGCCTTTTGTATGATAGTAAGTTATTACTCGATCACGTTATACAGTAACTATACCGTGTGGACCTTTTGTATGATAGTAAGTTATTACTCGATCACGTTATACAGTAACTATACCGTGTGGACCTTTTGTATGATAGTAAGATATTACTCGATCACGTTATACAGTAACTATACCGTGTGGGCCTTTTGTATGATAGTAAGATATTACTCGATCACGTTATACAGTAACTATACCGTGTGGGCCTTTTGTATGATAGTAAGTTATTACTCGATCACGTTATACAGTAACTATACCGTGTAGGCCTTTTGTATGATAGTAAGTTATTACTCGATCACGTTATACAGTAACTATACCGTGTAGGCCTTTTGTATGATATTAAGATATTACTCGATCACGTTATACAGTAACTATACCGTGTGGGCCTTTTGTATGATAGTAAGATATTACTCGATCACGTTATACAGTAACTATACCGTGTGGGCCTTTTGTATGATAGTAAGTTATTACTCGATCACGTTATACAGTAACTATACCGTGTAGGCCTTTTGTATGATATTAAGATATTACTCGATCACGTTATACAGTAACTATACCGTGTGGGCCTTTTGTATGATAGTAAGATATTACTCGATCACGTTATACAGTAACTATACCGTGTAGGCCTTTTGTATGATAGTAAGTTATTACTCGATCACGTTATGAAGTAACTATACCGTGTAGGCCTTTTGTATGATAGTAAGATATTACTCGATCACGTTATACAGTAACTATACCGTGTGGGCCTTTTGTATGATAGGAAGATATTACTCGATCACGTTAAACAGTAACTATACCGTGTAGGCCTTTTGTATGATAGTAAGATATTACTCGATCACGCTATACAGTAACTATACCGTGTGGACCTTTTGTATGATAGTAAGATATTACTCGATCACGTTATACAGTAACTATACCGTGTGGACCTTTTGTATGATAGGAAGATATTACTCGATCACGTTAAACAGTAACTATACCGTGTAGGCCTTTTGTATGATAGTAAGATATTACTCGATCACGTTATACAGTAACTATACCGTGTGGGCCTTTTGTATGATATTAAGATATTACTCGATCACGTTATACAGTAACTATACCGTGTGGGCCTTTTGTATGATGGCAAGTTATTACTCCATCACGTTATACAGTAACTATACCGTGTGGGCATTTTGTATGATATTAAGATATTACTCGATCACCTTATACAGTAACTATACCGTGTGGGCCTTTTGTAATATAATCCGGCTCTGAATAAAAAAACTTCCGGTTTTGAAAAGTCTTCCTCCCCCTCCCATTAGTTGAAGAGATAGATTACCTACTGTTTCCATATCACCAAGCAATTATTAAAACGACGCACAATGCTAACCAACCAGCCATCTAATATAAATTAATGTGTATGATTTATTTATAACTTGTAAAACCAACAGCTGCCCACATGATGTAAGCAATACCATGTTTAGCTTGGACCACAGGGTTATGCATACGACTTCCTCCTATTACCTATTTAATCTGATGGCACGGGCACATATCTAAGGCGAATTTATTTCTTTGGTTCTGGACATACATAGTCGGAAATTGAATAAATTAAGGGAAACAACTTTCAATTTAGGCCAGATAAGGTATGAAACTTACATCTGACAGAGGTTACTAACTGCTGTAACAACAACAACAAAATCAATAACACGAACTTTACCAACACGAGCAAAACTAACCAAAACAGGAGCAAAATAAAAAAAGACAAAAAAGGAGCAAGAACAAAAACAATAGAAGCAAGAACAAATACAACTAGAGCAAGGCGAAAATCATTAGGGACAAGCTAAGAACAAATACAACTAGAGCAAGGAGAAAATCATTAGGGACAAGAACAAATACAACTAGAGCAAGAACAAAAACAATAGAAGCAGGAACAAATACAACTAGAGCAAGGCGAAAATCATTAGGGACAAGCTAAGAACAAATACAACTAGAGCAAGGAGAAAATCATTAGGGACAAGAACAAATACAACTAGAGCAAGGAGAAAATCATTAGGGACAAGCTAAGAACAAATACAACTAGAGCAAGGAAAAATCATTAGGGACAAGAACAAATACAACTAGAGCAAGGAGAAAATCATTAGGGACAAGCTAAGAACAAATACAACTAGAGCAAGGAGAAAATCATTAGAGACAAGAACAAATACAACTACAGCAAGGAGAAAATCAACAGGAGCAAGAACAAATACAACTAGAGCAAGGAGAAAATCAACAGGAGCAAGAACAAATACAACTAGAGCAAGGAGAAAATCATTAGAGACAAGAACAAATACAACTACAGCAAGGAGAAAATCAACAGGAGCAAGAACAAATACAACTAGAGCAAGGAGAAAATCAACAGGAGCAAGAACAAATACAACTAGAGCGAGGAGAAAATCAACAGGAGCAAGAACAAATACAACTAGAGCAAGGAGAAAATCAACAGGAGCAAGAACAAAAATAACAAGAGCAGGAACAGAAGCAACAGAAGCAGGAAAAGGCAACAGGAGCAGGAAAAAAAGAACAGAAGCAGAAACAAAAGCAACTGGATCAAGAACAAGATACTCGTCCCTCACCTTCCCAAAAGAAAAAACTAAACAAACAAACAATACAAAATCCCAAAAAGTAAAAAAAAAAATAATACAAACAGAACTAAAACAAACAAACAAAAACATGAACAGAAACAAATAAAAAACATGGCCTGGAGCAAATTTGATATTCCATTATCACCAACGTTGTAAACATAAAAAGAAGCAGGAACTTCGTTAGTAAAACAAGCGTAATCAAATATTATTACTTATATCTTTACATGAATGAGAATAGTAAAAATCACGCGCAGCCTTACATGCTTGATATATTCACGTGATTGTCAGACGTGATCATATCATAAAACTTTAAAATTGATGCAAACAAATGCACAATGCATTCAAGCTTAAAATTGAGAAAAACAAAAAACGCATTCATGAACGATTGGTATAACAAAAACTTGTTTTCCCATAGCTACTGTATTTTTCTTGCTTTTATTAGCAAAATCTGAACGTTAAAAATGACACAACGTCGCTATATATTTAAACAGTCCAGGACATGTGGATGTTCTCAAATTCCTATAAAATTACCGGTGTTCTAGGCGGACGCAAATTGCATAACAATGTTCTACAAAACACCCAGTACTAAACCAATTAATTAAACCTTCATACCTCCAATTAAAAAGTCATTTCAAGTGACCGTATGCATCAACGTGGCAGAAATTAATACCATGGGTAAAATAAAATGAAATTTAACATATGCATTCACTAGGCTTTTATTTATCACCATAAAGGGCATCTCTCCGACTCTAAATGTAGAATGCGTAGAAATTTCCTTCTTGTAAGTGTTTTAACCTTTGTGTGCATGTGTCAGTACGTATTAAAGAGAAGTGTGTGAGTTTTGATGCTGCTACAGACCAAGGTGTGAGAGACTATGACGTATTTACGAGGAGAGCACGTAACGTTGACGTTACGATATAAGGACATGACATTGATGTATACAGTACTCGTTACGTAACAAATGGACAATTACAGAACTGAAACATTTTTTAAAAAATGAATGCATCCTTATAGTATTGTTCACTGTGGCAGATCCAATAATGGGGGGGGGGGGGGATGGGATGGGTTAAATGTTAGATATGCAATTATCGGAAAACAGAAGAACACTTGCCAATATATAGACAGGGTGACACAATAAACAGAACTCAGGAGAAAGTCGATCGTTTAAGAAAGCATTAGGTCAAGACATCCTTCAGGCGACCAATCGATATAGCCTTACTGCATAACATACAAAAAACGACCCCCCCCCCCCAATAATATAAACCCCAAAACAACAACAAAGAAACAAAAGAATGCAAACATTACCCCAAAACAAAACAAACAAACAAAAAGAAAACAAACTATTAAGCAAACAAAAAGAAACCTCAAAAACAAACAAAAGCAAAACAAGGAGACCCACCCCCCAAATCAAAAACAAAACACCCACACACATACCACTCACAAAACGAATCACAAAAACTTGAAACGAAAAAAAAAAAACAAAAACACACACACAAAAAAAAAAACCACCAAAAGAAAAAAAACCCAGGCCTTATTCACCAAAATACAACTGAAGCTCGAGTTGTAAATAATAATTATGAGAGAGCAAGTTCAAATTACAATGACTTTGTTCTAAACGAAAAGCGACTTTCAGATAAGCGGCTCCGCCAGGGATGTGTTATTAGTTAGGAGACGTTGCCTAATCGGTAAGATTCACGACTAGTGACCGAGAGGTCCGTGTTCGAGTCCCGCCCGATAGACCTTGGTGTCCCGTGTTTCGGATGAGAGAATGAAAACAGATGTGGTTTTAGACGTGTCATGTAAAAGATTCCTCACTGCTTCTGGTGGGTCCATAGGTTTACGTTCTGTGCATTGCATCAGGCCGACGCCGTCACTAACTATAACTATATAGATGTGACATATGTCAAGACCAAACAACAACCAAATATAACAACCTGGTGTGACAGATGTCAAGACCAAACAGCAACCAAATATAACAATCTGTATGTGACATATGTCAAGACCAAACAACATATGTGACTTATGGACTAATAACGTCACTGATGACGTTCTATGGTCAATTCGATGTTCGTAACGTACAATAAGAAACGCTCGTCATAAACATCTATACAACCAAAGATGAAAAAGAGTAAAGAAAATGTTTGAAGATGAAAATAATCTATTGGACATCGCCCCATATAGACTCTGAACCCATTGCCAAGGGGGTCATGAATTTCTCTGTTTGTGTGTGGTTCTTATCGTTCTTCATAACCATGTATGCAATTTATTGCCACAAGGCACAGAAGAAAGAGGTAGTATAGTGTCTTAGATTAAATATAAATTTTTCTGTTCCGGTATGAACCCCCGGCCAAGGAGTTATAATTTTGGTAGAGGGTTTTGTTGTTCGTTGCCATAGGATCAGTTTATCTGAGAGAAAACTGTTTTATGAGATTAAATACATGTTCACTGTGCAATCCCGCTTGCCCCGCCCTATAGCCTGAACTCGTGATCCAGTAGTCATGAATTTCCCAATTCATCTAGAAGATTCCATGCTATTTATAGCTATGCATACAGTTTTCTTTCCAGATTTGCAGTAGTAGAGAAGATCTCGAAAATTTTGATGTTTTGGTCCCACTCCCAAGGCTCTTGGTGTACTGGGATCACGAAATCCACAAGTTTTATTCCTCTTTTTTTAGATGCATCTTGTGAACGATGGTGAAAAGTGGTTATGTAGTATTCAAGAACTTAAAGATTTTCAAGTGTTTAAAATGGACACCACACGATGGACGACGCAATGTTCAATTGTCATATGACCACAGGTAACAAAAAAGGAACAAGTGCGCAACAAACTGAAACATCTTGTCTTGACTTTGTCTTCTGACCTTGAAATCAATAGAAGCGCAATGTCTAACCTTCATCGAATAAGGTGAAACGGCAAATGGAGAGAATGGCTTTCGAATAAACTGACGAACGAACGGACGGTCAAATGACGTCGTTACACGTTATGCAGAAGAATAACACTAGAACGGAAGTTTCACTGTAATTAATGCACATTCTCACAAGTAATACAGCGCGCTTCAATTTTTATGATTTAATACAGACATATAAGGAAATTATCAAAACTGGAGTGAAAAGTACATGTACATGAATGTCTGCGTGATATATGGGGATTCCAGACTGCTCCTTAGAGAGGACGGGAAATGTACGGCTACTGTCAGAAACGATCATATGTCACGGACAGCTCATGTAATGAAATAGGCAAACAAAAGTACAAGATAAGATTATGATAAAAGGGATATGATTTATAAAAACAATATGAAACTACTATCATTTAAACACGTGTTTTGTTTGTATTGTAAGGGTTTTAGTATTAAAGTTTGACGTAAGATTATTGACTTCAAATGCACGCGTAATATGAGCAGCAACTTTCACTGCTACACATGTTTCTAATGACATGAAAATATACAAACATTTATATCAAAATATACCAATAGATGTCAAAAAATAGAATAATAATTTATATCACTGCGCCATACCTTAATGTTGTCAAATGAAAGCAGGTCTTATATTTTTCACGCAGAGAAGACAGTTGGACGTCTATATTTCCCGTATAAGCTGTAAACCTCTTGCTTTTATCGTGACGCGGAAGAAAATGCTCATTTAGTAATTCACCATCTGTGTAAAAACAGTGGATAATAATAACAATAATGTGATGATGATGATGAAGATGATGATGATGATGATGATTATTATTATTATTATTATTATTGTTGTTGTTGTTGTGTTGTTGTTGTTATATATTATTATTGTTGTTTATGTTGTTGTTACTGCTGATGTTGATGTTGTTTGTGTTGTTACTATTCTTTTGTCGTACGTTTCTGTATATCTGAATACATAACTCTATATCGTATGATGATACTAACGCAAATGTACGGCGATATGATAATTTTATAATTACTTATCGGAACTTTATAACTTTATTTGCACTTTCAGGAAATATGTATCCTAAAGGTATTAGGGACCACGTATTGTACAGCAATGCGCTAGAATTTACTGTACGGGCTTCGCTTACACTCACCGTACATACTCTGTAATAGAACTCACTGTACAGTCTTTGCTAACTAAAACTCAATGTACATGTACCTTGCTAGAACTCACTGTGCACATTCCTTGCTAGAACTCACTGTACACATCCCTTGCTAGAACTCACTGTACACATTCTTTGCTAGAACTCACTATACACATTCCTTGCTAGAACTCACTGTACACATTCTTTGCTAGAACTCCTGTACATACTCTTTGCTAGAACTCACTGTAATATTTGTCTCGATTCGAACCAAGCCACTGCAAATGAGAAGGTCCGAAAGTGTTTCTGAAGAATGTCAGTATGCTCAGGTTTCTTTCTCTACCAAAAACTAATCGCCACCTGACAGGTGATATAATATTGGTGTGACAATAAACCGATCACCACCTCATGGGTTATGGCAATAAATCGATCGCCGCCTTACAGGTGATATAATCTTGGTATGGCAATAAACCTATCGCCACCTTACAGGTGATATAATATTGGTGTGACAATAAACCGATCACCACCTTATGTGGTGTGGCAATAAATTGATCGCCACCTTACAGGTGATATTATATTGGTGTGAAAATAAACCGATCACCACTTACGTGATGTGGCAATAAATCGTTCGCCACCTGACAGATGATATTATATTGGTGTGGCAATAAACCGATCACCACCTTACGTGGTGTGGCAATAAATCGATCGCCACCTGACAGGTGATATAATGTAGGTGTGGCAATAAACCGATCACCACCTCATAGGTTGTGGCGATAAATTGATCGCCACCAGACAGGTGATATAATATTAGTGTGGCAATAAACCGATCACCACCTTACAGGTAATGTAATGTTGGTGTAGTAATCAATCGGTCGCTATTTTATAGGTGATACTATGTTGGTGTAACAATAAACCGATCACCAACTTACAGGCGATATAATGTTAGTGAGTCGGTTAACAATTGACAAACAAACACCAAGCATTGGCAAAGTTTTTACAGTTGTTTATTGCAAACGTGGTTTTATTGTCAATGCGTCCAGAACGCACTAATCCATGAATTACAGTCACCTCCATGACGTCATAAAGTGTATTGCAACTTATATCAATACCTTTTTTTACTTCAGGTAGTCAATAAAAACACAGTCAAAATATTTTCTTATCTCTCACTTTGTTTTATCTTATTTAAGGAGCTTATGAAGAATTACACCAATATTTTTCAAATCATACGGAGAGTTTACAAACTTGCTTATTATCATCGGCAAATGGAGATATCAGCAATGGTGTTGTTATATGTAAATTGCAAATGTGAATGTAACACTTTATATGTATTAAATCAGGGCTTCGTTCTGTCTGCTGAATATAATTGACGAGGAAGCGGAGTGTGGCAATAGTTGCCGTCCTCACCCGGTGTAACCTTTAATGACGGTAAAGAGTTATACAAACTCGTGATTAGGATCCATGCTATATGAATTAGATAGTAAATGACATCATAATGTTATGTAGCTTACAGCAATACAGCCTGTGATGCATCATGCCTGATATCATTTTATTTAGTAATGATCGAAATAGAAGAGTCCGGATTGAATAAACGACCTTCGATAAATATTGTACTTTACTTATCCGTAATTCGAATGTGAGTGTTACACAGTACTACATTAAATGTATATACATACATTGTTCCATACTCAAGGAGTGTGGTAACATGCTCTCTATTCTCGGCATAAGACAGAAGTAGGTATTTATAGATCATTAAACAATGCACCAATTGACTTGGAGAAATCATCCCATATGTGACAATGAATGTGTACTCTAACACCGTTTCACCCTGCGTGTGTTTGGTTGTCAAGAATGAACAGAGGAATTTGTCAAAAAATAGAGTACAATTTGATCAAACCTTTTCATTACGATCACATACTTTAATAATCACCTGCTTATAATACTTTTTAAATTTTCTAGTAGTTTGTCTAGTTCTTAGAAAAACCAACTCACATGAAACGGTTGTCGGCCTCGGCAGTTGGTTTTCATTTCTTATTGCCCTTGTAGGTGATGAAAAACTTATTCCATATCATACAATAAATATAAGGGGATGCATACACAATCTACCTTTGTTGTGTGGGATTGTGTCATTTCATGCTCACAGAGCACGTAACATAAACAATCCCACGTAGAATTATATAAAAATATTTATTTCAAAACAATTCATTTATTCATTTGAAAAAGAAAAGTATCTTTACTTTAGTCGCAGGCATCTCACGCCCCGGTTTTAATGCTGGAAGTATATAAATATACATTTTTACGTAGTATATTGCATTTATAATAAAATTTCGATGCATAGATGTAACAGACTTAGTAAACTTTGTTTATTTCCTTGCCATATTTCATATATATTTATTTTTAATTGCTTGAGGCAAAAGTTCGCAAATAAAAGTTTTCGGAGATATTTTTAGGAATTTTTCTAATAAAGATTTCATAGAAGGTATTGATTAATTTTTGAGCTCACTTTTAACCGTCAAGCTCTGTACCATTAAAGGGATATGTACTCTGACTGTTTTGGGCATTAACACGGGAGAAAGCCGTGTAACCGTTTACTCGACCTGAATGATCTTACACGGTGTAAGATGGAATAGTAATTTTTCTTGCTGAATTATTTGATCAAATTTGGCTTGCAAATGAGAATATTTCCTTCCAGTGTTTGCATAGAATCTCCATTAGAAATTAAAGTATACACAAGTCACGGAGAACCATCGTTTTCATTTGTAAACTCTTCAGGAAAGCACATTGATCACTTGATTCTGTGTATAAAATATTAATACAATTGCATGACAAGAACGGCTTGTTCTTCATTACAATTGCAAATGCGAAATCTGAATTACACTCACAAAATTTTTGCATAACACTGAATGTTAATACAAGAAACCAACAGTTAGAGAACTAGTTTGTCGACGCACGAGGAGGGAATGAGTGATATCTGCTCACCGAGTGCTTAGATGACCACTAGACTTATTTTGGAAATTTTATTGTTCTGACTTTTAAGACTATGGATTTAGAGCATGTTACACTCGCCGTATAATGTATTAGTGGTCACATGTTCAGTTATCTGTGTCAGGGAGGGGAAACGTTCCTCGTGATTCTATGTCCGTAAGAAGTGGTGAAATTAAGTGTAACGATGCTAGTCCACGTCCTCCTGAAATGAGCATGCTGTTTTCGCCGTCATGGAGCATTACATGAGTAAGTATGCAATATAACCTCCGCTAGTGAAGGTCCGATCATTTGTTTGCTTGTATTCAGTGTCACTTCTTAAACTAGCGCTCTGCATTTTATTTCAATGATTTTGGAATCCTCTCAATCGTTGAGTGAAAACTGGCAATGCGCATGCGCGTTTTCTAAAGCTCATCATTTACATTGTCAAGTTTTGAATGTTGTTTGTTTTATGACTGATACGAATATCGCAAGAATTTACACCGTGTCAATGTTGAAGAAACATGTTCATATAAATATCATAAATCAGGTCATACTTATATAGCTTCGAGGCTTATCTTAGAATTAAAAAAAAAAGAACGGAACTGAACTGAAAAAAATCTATATATGCGAAAATTTTCAAGAAGGCATAACTTTGACCTAGATTAAACAGATAATGGCAAAGACGTTTTCGTCGAGCAAACTGCGCATATACTGCCATTCATTGTAGGACATAAAACACATTGTACAATCTCTCATCTTCTTGGTCTGTTAAGCACGAGCGTCTGTGAAAGGTACACCCGACACTCTCGCGGGGCATCGGATTTCATACTTCATAAACGACAAACCTGAAAGATATAAAATGATAGGTACTTCAACCATGATGTTAAAACGTGGCGAAAAATTTTGTATCTTTTATATTGAAGTAGATTTATGATTTTCCTGTCCCGTCACAAAGAAGACAGAAGGTGATGAAGATTAAACGCAATACATATCAAAAAGGCAGGTTAGGTATATCTCCTATGGTAACCAGTATATATGTAAGCATGTCGTTTTGTTTCTATGAATATGCAATACACAAATGAGCGATTGCTTTTCCTTTGAGCTTAAAACACTCGTCTTAAAATGCTCTAATATTGATGCAACTGAGATAACAGATCTAGAATGTGATAAGTAAATAATGAACATTATTAAGGAAAATATATATATATAATTTATCAAAGCCCAAGAAGCACATAAATGCTTATTATATTACATAACATGTACACAGATATGCATGAAAAAGGAATGATATACGAGTGCAAATAGAAGAAGTGTAATCGTGATCTTTTATACCTCTAATGAACAAGTAAAAGTTCTGTTTGTGGTCAAAATACGTGGTCATAACATTCCGTCGTGGTCTATCACTTGAAACAATAGTATCTCGTAGCGGTCGGGAAACATCCAAACTCGGAAATCGCTGATGCGTACCTAGACACGTGAAAGTCAAATAGCCCACAAGAACCTGCACAGACTGTACAAATATGTTTCTTTAAAATTATCAAAAAATCCATTTGATACAGAAAAAGAATCGTGCATTTTGAAACTTGTATAAAACGTTTTTGATTTTATTAGATAACAATGTTCATAATGTGTTTCTTTCAAAATGTTTGACATTCAGTGATCAAGAATTTGAACGAAAGTAATCTATTCTATTCATTTGTTTGGAACGGTTATATATCAACTGATGTGCACAAATGAAGTACTCAGTGACACAAATCCAAGACCTATTTTATAACGCCATCGAAAGGAGCCAGCTGTACCGCGAAGCTTTAGCAAAACTTGCTATTTTGAAAGTAGGTCAACGGTCAGGTTTCACTCGAACCGTAGTAAGAGCAGGTCCTATATTAATTTGGATGTATTTTATCTACAATTTGATATTTTCTGAATGTGCTGTGTGCCTTCTATTAGTAAGTGCTCGATCAATGAAATGTCAATACACCATATAACTGGTAATCAAATCTCACAACAATGTATCCTGCAAATAAAATACAGAAAGATTGCTCAAAGGCTGGTGGAAAAAGTATGACGGTATCTATTAATTTTAACATACAATTAAAGGAATTTAATTATTTGGTACTTCATAGATTCAGACGCAATTAAGTATAAAGATCACATTGACAATTATGTGCCCTATCCCCTTTCCCCAATATTTACCTCAAAGTACTGCTAATACTATTTTCTGTCATGTAAATAACACGTAGTTAACACAAAAATTAGGGGTAAAACTTTCGTATAGTTCTTTGGCTAATTCCTTTTTACGTCCCATTTTTATTTGACGAAAATTTATTTCTGCAACCCTTACTAGTAGCATAGCATTTTTCATTTCAAAATGAATCGTGCGTCGAAATTGACCGATTTCTGCCTAAGATTAGAATAAATTCCAGTATGAAGAATTATTAAGAGAGATATGTAACTTGAGAGATAACATAACTTCATACAGAATTTTTAATGGAACTTCTGATACGAGAGCACTGTATGTTCGAAGTAAACAAGTGAATGTCAAAGCGAAAGTGAATCATATTGTTTTTTCTGTTCCCGTCGTATCCCTCTTTGGAAGTATTTCACGCTCAATCCCTAAGGCCACACTTGTATTTTGTTTATTTCGTTCTCTTTCTTACACATCAGCTCTGATTTTTCAGAATTCTGCCTTCCTATTAGAGGGGGGGGGGGGGATAACCTTAGATTTATGAATATGCAGTATCATGTAAATGATACAGAGGATGCAGTAAATTGTCATTTTATATAAATATAAAATATTAATTCATTAAAGACCATACCCTTTTAACATAAAACTCAAACTATAAAATGACAGATAAAAGGGAGGTCAGAGTGCAGAGGTGAAAAGAGGGCGTATAAGAAGGTCAGAGTGCAGAGACGAGAAGGCGGATAGGAGGGAGGTCATAGTATAGGAGGTAGGAAAAAGAGGGAAGAGAGGGGCGTTATAGTGTAGGAGGTAGGAAGGAGGTGGATGAGAGGGAGGTCATAGTGTAGAATGTAGCAAGAAGGCGGATGAGAAGGAGGTCATAGTGTAGAATGTAGCAAGAAGGCGGATGAGAGCGAGGTTATAGTGAAGGAGGTAGGAAGAAGGCGGGTGAGAGGGAGATCATAGTGCAGGAGGTAGGAAGAAGGAGAATAAGAGGGAGGACATAATGTAGGAGGTAGGGAGAAGGCGGATGAGAGGGAGGTCATAATGGAGGAGGTAGGAAGAAGGCAGATGAAAGGGAGGTCATAGTGTAGGAGGTAGCAAGAAGGCGGATGAGAGGGAGATCATAGTGCAGGAGGTAGGAAGAAGGCGGGTGAGAGGGAGATCATAGTGCAGGAGGTAGGAAGAAGGAGAATAAGAGGGAGGTCATAATGTAGGAGGTAGGGAGAAGGCAGATGAGAGGGAGGTCATAGTGTAGAATGTAGCAAGAAGGCGGATGAGAGGGAGGTCATAGTGTAGGAGGTTGGAAGAAGGCGGATAAGAGGGAGGTCATAGTGCAGGAGGTAGGAAGGAGGCGGATGAAAGGGAGGTCATACTGTAGGAGGTTAGATGAAGGCGGATGAAAGGGAGGTCACAGTGCAGGAGGTAAGAAAGAAGGCGGATAAGAGGGAGGTCATAGTGTAGGAGGTAGGAAGAAGGCGGATGAGAGGGAGGTCATAATGTAGGAGGTAGGAAGAAGGCGAATAAGAGAGAGGTCATAGTGCAGAGGGTAGGAAGAAGGCGGATAAGAGGGAGGTCATAGTGCAGAAGGTAGGAAGAAGGCGGATAAGAGGGAGGTCATAGAGGAGGAGGTAGGATGAAGGCGAATGAGAGGGAGATAAGAGTGTAGGAGGTGGGAAGGAGGCGGATGAGAGGAAAGTCAGAGTGTAGGAGGTAGGAAGGAGGCGGATGAGAGGGAAGTCATTGTGCAGGAGGTAGGAAGAAGGCGGATGAGAGGGAGGTTATAGTGCAGGAGGTAAGAGGAAGGCAGATGAGAGGGAGGTCATAAAGTAGGAGGAAAGAGGGAGGCGGATAAAAAGGAGGTCAGAGTGTAGGATGTAGGATAAAGGCGGATGAGAGGGAGGCCAGAGTGAAGGAGTTAAAGGCGGATGGGACGGAGGTCAAGGTGTCGGAAGTTGGAAGAAAGCGGATGAGAGGGAGGTGAGAGTGTAGGTAAGAAAAAGGCGGATGAGAGGGAGGTCATAGTGTAGATGGTAGGTCAAAAGGCGGACGAGACTGAGTTCATAGTGTAGGAGGTAGGAAGAAGGTGAAGGAAAGGGATGTCAGGGTGTAGGAGGTAGGAAGAAAGCGGATGGGAAGGTATAGATCCATGTCGGTGCACAAACAGTCATTGGACGGCAAAGGACAAGTTGGACTTCTTTTTTTTTCACAGCTTGGCCTTCTCTCCAGATGTGGTTTTCCCCTACACAGTAATTTATTAAAGATGTGTGGTCTATTGCACAGACTCGAAAAAAGCTGCACTGTCGTGTCTGGCTTTTATATACTCCCTCCTAGACCGTGCCCGCCGAGTCAGACCGTAGTATAACTAAACGCGCAAGACCCGCAGACCGTGACACCGCGGGACGCGCCGTTATGGAAATACAACCATACACCCCAACTTGCCTTGAGAACCAGCAAAAAACGTGTTACAATCGTGACCCAACTATGACAGAACGCACAACAAACGCGACAGAGCGCGAAAGGAACACGATGTGCCGGGAAACACTCAATCCTTTCGTCTGTACGGACTGCCTCGAAGTTCTGTTACAGCCCATTGCGTACTGTCACGTGTTGTTGCGTTCATCTTGTACTACGGCCTACTAGGTCTCTCATTCGCGCAGTGACTGCCATGGCAAAATGTTTTGACAATTCAGAAACCTGCCACGATATTCACGGCAATCATGGCTTGTCTTATTTGCCCATTCCGTCCCCACGGTGTCTTACGTCCATCCCGTTATAACCATGGTAGTTTAAAACGCGACTGACGGGAACATAATGTAAACCTAGCACTAGGATTTTTCTGTACGGTTTAAGTGAATGAGAATCAAATAGATGACTCTGGAATTGCCATTTCTGTGCATGTTGTATTACTTGTGTCTATGTACTTTAAAGGAAGTGGAGAAAAGGGGGGGGGGGGGGTGAAGGAGACTGTGTCGTGTATAATAACATTCTTATAAAAGAGTCATCCAGCTCATTTAATCACCACACCACCAATGAATGTACAAAATAATCAACGATTGTGCTGCTCAACAATGCCAGGCAATCAAATGAAAAATAATGAGAGATTATCAAACAAATTGCGAGAAAACCAACAATAAGTTCAATTAAAACATTATTATTAAATGCTTCAGATTGACTTCAGTCCCAGAGTGCGTAGCGAAATCCTGGTGTATGCAACCATTGTGAATGATATACTATTAAAACTAAGTCACGTGACTGGATTTGAAGCGAAGCTGATTATCAATACACTAATTCAAAACGCATCATTAAATTATCCCCTGTTCATTATTTGTTGAAAAATGGAGGTCTTTCATTTTATCAAAAAAGTCATACATCTTTTGAAGAATTGGTGTAAGGACATAGAATGTAATTAGCTAGATCTTGGTTCAGAAGGTGTATGGTTAGGTGCTCGCCATTTGATACTCTGTGGTTTATAATCCCACAATATTGCACATTTTGATAACACACTAACTCGATTTCTTTACTTAGTTATGCAATTAATATTTGACGCGGTTTGGAAAAGGGGTTTCTCCACACACAATTATAGGCGTGCCCGCAGCGAGATAATACAGAGTATATAGTAGGGTTATACACCGGAAAGAAATGTCAAAACCATGGATCCCTTATAAAGCTGATCAGGGGTGAAATTGCAAGGATAATAACTTGATGGGATAGGGATTCAAAGGCAATGAGTATTGAGTCTATCTAGAAGATCTTTTAGCCAGCTCTGCAGGTGTTGAACCGTGCTGGAGGCGGTTCGTCATCCGGTCGGATACTAAATTGATATAAATTGTAACCCACATTTCAAAATCTGTTTTATATATCTATAGCATAGAGATTTGAATAGATCCAAAACGACAGAGAAAGGAACATATAACTGGGGCAGAATGTTCTCTGTAGGAATGGTGCCATGTATAGAGTGACTGAGATATATGTTATTCAAAATATTAGGGCATGAAAGAGGATAAATATATATTTAGAACCAAAACGGTCGCTCTACTCCGTGGAGGTCTCTTTCAGGAAGTCGTGTTACATAACATGGGATAAAATTATGCATGTTAGTATCTCGTGCATGTAAATGATATCAGATATCGTGAGTGTACAAAATTATTAGGAGAAAAAGTATGCCAGCATCTCAAGATGACGTCACTATTAATGTGCACATGAATGACTTTTTCATATAGTATTGCCTATGATCAGTGGTTACGTTAACTGTATAGGCTTAATACTTTGACTAGTAGCCAAATACATCCGTTATAAATTCAGCTACATTCAACTAGACAGTAGTCTAATAATTTCCTGTGATTATCGGCTTCCCCTATACAGCTTATTTTGTAGTACGACTGAAAGTGACGTGTAACATTTCTAGGATATCTTTAAAAAAAATCCAAACGTGAAAAAACATTATAACAATCAACTTTATTGAGTTTCACTATAAAACAATCTAGTTAAAATAGTATACAAAATAAACACGACAAAATATCTATTTACTTATGTTTAATTTGTTTGGATAAGGGTTCTGAGAATTGAAGAACCAACGTTGACTTCTACAGAGAAACAATTGAATTAAGGTCCAAAAATCACGGGAAAATGAGGAAAAGGCATTTAATTCAACATCTCCTAAATCTTTATAATTTTGTGGATTTTGATTACCATATGAGAGTAACAAGGTATTCAGTAAGCTGGAGAATTCCTACCAACTGTGCCCAATGCTTCTATCTCTATAAGTATCACATATAAATACATATATTCTTAGATATACACCTTATCTGTTACCATTATGATGATCTGGCCATTAACAATCGAATATATCTTGTTCGTTCTGTGTGTAATGTTGAACACGACGACAATTAAATACATTAATGATAAAAGCAACCCATAAACAACTACCAAAACACAAAACAGGATCGGTGTACGAAAACACAAGCAATTACTCAATAACAATCAGTGAATGACTGTATGTTCTAGTACCATTTCTTTATTCGCTTTTATTTACATAAAAAGGAACAGCTGGGAATATCTATTTCTATACCTGTCTGAATATATTTTAACGAACAATACATTATGTATCGCGTACAAAATATCATTCGTACGACTTGCCTACGAACATCGATCTTATCGCCGCCTATCGGCGGTAAACGGTGAGCATTTCGTACCACAGGGGGCGCGACTGGTCCTAAAGAATTTTTTAAAGTTATGTCAAATCCATTAACACTCTTAAGCGACATATAATACTACCTAATATTTGTAGGGAAGTTTGCCTCGAGAAAATACAACAGGAAAATACAAGCGCACAATAGGTGCCTGCTGCGAGACAATCTATCAGGATTATCAGCCTGTCGTTGAGTGTAAGAATGTTTCTGAGAGGTCGTGAAAATCCTATTTCTTGTCAACATTTTCAATTTGTGAGATTTCCTGTGTTTAAGAAATTTCTATTTCTATCATGCCTGCGTTATATTTCAATTGCTTCTCTGGCATCGGGTTCAAGATTTTAAAAAATCAAGAGGAAGTGACGTATTTTTCTCGTTCCTCAATTTCAGTATTGGTTGTCAACAGCAATCATATTTGATAATAATTTATTGTTGTTTTCTTTGGGAACAAAACAAAAGGAAAGGATACTTAATTCATGCTTAAGAGTCATATAAAATAAAGCATGGATATCAACATTTCTGATATAAGCCCCATTCTTAAAGTTAAATACGGAAGTAATCGCTGCTCTGTCGGCATGACACTCACAACCACGTGACTACGTCGGATATTCATTCCCCAGGAAACAGTGTTGAGACTTCAGGAACCAGAAGAATCATTGTCCTCCTTTGAAAATAAATCTGTTTTGTAAATTCAGCATATTGAAATTATTTGTAAGACATTTATTATAATTGTCATTCTTCACTAGTACATGTAATTAAAAGAAACGTAAACTTTGCCCTGATCTATATCCAAAGGTATTTTTGGTAACAAATGCACTTTGTTCAGTGATGTGTCATAGAGAGCAGGACGTGTATCAGCAGAAGGTCCGTGGTTTTCTTTGAGTACACAAGTTTCACCAAATCTAAACAATGGCCGCCAATATACAGACTAAATACTTCATGTATATGTTGTTAATGTGGCGTTAAACACCGAACTCAGCTCACAGATGACATTTTTCAATTTTTCCTCAAGTAAACTCGTGAGTATATACCCTTGTTATTCATTAGTTCCGTACACGCCATATCATCCGTGTCATGATACGATCACGTGATCTATGAGTCAACTCCTTAAAACTGCTCCCAATATATATTCAGAAGATGTTTGGTGCAGCAGCTGTTCGATTATTGATGCATCCCACCGACCATTATGGATTCATTGAATTCAAATTAAAACAACATTCACAAAATACATATTCATACTCACAATGATACAATATAACTATTGTATGGTTTAGATATGGTATGGGTTGTCAATTTTGTATCGAAAGGAAGCATTTTCAGCTATGGTTCGTGTTTATACAAAATCTATGAATAGGTTTTGTTGGATTCTATGTAACTTTTTAACTTTATCCAGTCTTGGTTCAAACTCCCGACATGACATGTTTGGACAACACAACACAACACCCCCCCCCCAACACAAGCACGCACTTGTGGGCGTACTGATGGTCTGAAATTTTTTTCTGGATGCCCCATTTCTCTTCACTATAAAACTCCAGCTGCTGGGTTAGACAAAGGAAAAACAGGACCAAGTACTACTGACGGTAAAAAAGTATGCACGTTCATTTTAACGTAGTAAAATATATAGGACCAAGTTTCACTGAAGGTCGTAAATTGGTAAACACATTATTGTAAACGTAGTAAAAGTGGACAAAGTTTTACTGAGGGCCGTAAAATGGTATACATGATCATGTAAACGTAGTAAAATATATAGGACCAAGTTTTACTGAAGGTAGTAAATTGGTAAACACATTGATGTAAACGTGGTAAAAGAGGACCAAGTTTTACAGAGGTTCGTAAACTGGCGTACATGTTCATGTAGATGTAGTAAATGTATGTTTGATCCGAGATGTGGGCAAGCTTCAACGTAAATAGACGTTATATTCGTAAATCAACGTAAATAGACGTTATATTCGTAAATCAACGTAAATAGACGTTATATTCGTAAATCAAAACACTTCATAAAATGCAGGTGATCATAAATGACGTCTACGACTACGTTTACATGTGAGTTTACGAATTTAGAAGCCGGTGCTGATCAGTGGATGAAGTGCTTGGTTTCATAACCGGCGAGTACCGGTTTGATTCCTGCCATTGGTACACTGGTTTATCTCCTTTTTTACTTTTCTTTTTCTTTCTTTTTTTCTTCTTTATTTTCTTTTCTTTTTTTTTTTTTTTGGTTTTAAGGGAAGAAGAGACAATGAAAACCGAGATCCCATGTCACGGTAGGCGTGACACATCAATGTATCCTCACTACTTGGGGAGGGGAGCGGGATTTCCGTTACAAAGTACATATTTCTATGCAATTCATTAGGCAGATGCCGTCACCATACACGTGACATAATAATGGAATCAATCAAACAATCGGGTTAAGTAAAACTTGTTCTAGAATATCATTTTGACGATACAATTAGGGAATATATATACATGTAGTTTGATTATTTCCGACAATAAATGGTAAATACTAAAATCGTCGAAAATTTCCCGATTAGCCTCTAGATGTATATATTTTCAGTATTTTCTTTTTATAATATTCACGAATATTCATTTGATTTCTTCTGAAAACGTAAGAGAAAAATGAAATATATCAATAGAGTTCATTCTTAAACGCTGAGATGTTACTGACAAGGCACTTTGCATGTGATATGCTCTTCTGGATTTATCTTCAGTTTCTAAGTAAAATCTCATTTTTTTTTTATTTTAAGTATGTTTTACTATAATATTGCCTCAAAAAAGAAAATAATTTTTAAAATATTTCCATCTGCAGGGGCGGATGCAGGAATTGTAGTTAGGGGGGGGGGGCGTGATTATCAACATAAGCGCGAGGGATCGGGGGGCCGCGTAGGCCCCCAGCGGGTCCGGGGCAGAGCCCCGGTAGGGGGTTCAGGGGGGCGAAGCCCCCCGACGGAAAATGGTTTTAAGAGTTTTAAAACCCCCAAAACCCTTTCAGAAATTAACCCTTTTTGTGGTTAGCGCGAAGACTCTATACAACGTTTTATGCATATGTATGGTTATAAGTTTTAAAATCCTACGTACCTTCTTGTTGGGTTGAAAAAAAGGTCCAATCGACCCTGCATTTTTCTACGCTTCGTTTGAAGTTGTGATGTCATTGTTGTGTATAATTACATATTAAGCCCGCGCCCGCTTACACAGCCACCGGGTACCGGGAAATGCTATGTAAATACTAAAATAGTATTCGATATGAAAGATCCGGAGAGGTTTAGATGACACACAGAATCTTTCTCTCTTTTCACCCTCCCTCTTTCTCTTTTCCTCTCTCTCTCTCTCTTTTTTTTTTTTTGGTTTTGGGGGGGGGGGCGCCCCCCACGCCCCCCTCTAAATCCGCCAATGATCTGTGTATGCTTCTCCAGCGAATTCAAATGCTTTTATTCATATATTTACAATAATGTCAGTGAAGGCACGCGTGGTGTAGTTGTTAAGCGCTTGGTTTGCGGCGCTGACGATCCGGGCTCGATTCCCGGGTGCGCCACTATGTTTAAGAAGTTGGTTACCTCCTGCTTCAATGTCACGATATAACTGAAAATTGTTGAAAGCAACGTGAAACACCAATCTACCAACCAACAATAATATTAGTACATGTAATATATGACTTAATAACATATGCACCATCATATACGATAAAACAAAGTCATACTCCTTAATACATTCGGAATGTTTCGGATCTCGTCGCATTTAAGAATCGGACACTATGTAAAACTCCAAGCGGACGCGTATAGCTGGTGAATTCCATTTCTAATGAAAAGGGGGATCAGCTGTAGTTATCCGTGTCATGAAAAAAAGCATTTAACTTTTATGTCATAATACCAGTATGACGTTGCAGAACTTATATTGTTTTCAAAGTTAATATACTCGGTTTACTGAAAATGAAATTACATACCGAGAATCCTAAATTCATTAGACAACATAATTCAAAATACCCCACATTTATGAAGTAGACTTGATTGGTATAGATTTTGAGTATCGCACAATAGCAATGAAAAAGTATCACATAATGTTTCTAAAGCCTTGAAAACATTTTCTCATCAAACCATTCAAGATGTTATCTTCGAAGCCTCGAGGAAAACATGGAGACAAGAGGCGCGAAAACAAAGGTCAATAAAATCTAACCTCGATCCCGAATATAATTTTTATCATTTTTCCTTGTTACATTAACATACAATGCATAACATTATGTTTTATAAAAGTAAATCTGAGTATCATTTTCACATCAAACAGAATTCGATTTGTATCGTGTGATTTTGTAATGGAAGCACATGTTGTCACCTTCATTGTTTGTAAATGACATTTGATTCAATATTCCGTCTTCAACATACGCATGTTTAATTATACGCAGATTCACGAACACGTTTACCTTCATTAGTAAGTAATTAAGTTGTGTGAAAATTCATTAAAATGATTTATATCCAAACAGATACTAACTATCGCTGATAATGAAAATAATGTTACTTCTAGATTGTAACATCTTGCTTTGACGGGTACATATCTAAGCCTCTCACTTCAATTCCAAGTCGATTTGTGACGGAATATAATTTTTATGTCTGTTCTTGTAATATGTGTTCAAAAATGCAGAATGAGTCGCATGACGAGTTATTAGAATATATGATATTAGAAAACTTCACTCTTTATCATAATATAGATTTATGTTCAGGATGTTATTGCAAAACTTTCGGCGAAAGATTTTGGTATAAATATTACACTTGTTATTTTGTTAATTAAAATTCTGGAATATGAAACCTGAAACAAATTACTAGTATATGAAATTTTGATTTGTCCGGAACCATCTTTTCAGTTTTAAGACACAACAAAAGAATATCATATTGAAAATTGATGTTTATGTATCTGATATCTTTCTACGTAATTTGCAATTTTATTTACCGTATTTATATACAAACCAAAGAAAAATCTATATACTTATATAAAGAATCAACTTATTAACTTCGTTAGTTCGCGTGTGTGGAAACCTTTTTAAACACTTTGATAAGAAAGTGGGGCAAATATATACGAAACATAAAGCGATTACGACAAATCTGTTATATATTGGAAATTACGTTTACATGATATAGTTTTCCTGCTCAAGATGAAATCTTTCGGGTTAAGTCGTAGGAAACTTTGCTCGCCTGCAAACATCAGACAACAAAGCTGTCTGTAGAGGCATAGGAAATCCTTTTGAAAAATCTTCTCTTTGTTGTTTGAGTTCGCCATCCGTCTTCCCTTTATTGTATCAATGCATATTGTTCTTGGTGGATTGAAGGGCTCAGAAATAAAGCACGCGGCATCATTGGATTATCAGCTATACAATATTCATTTCTTACGGAAATGTCATGAAAGAAGTAAAAGTCAACAGAACACAACGGCTTCAATTGCCCTGAACAACAAATTTAATTCAATTTCTGATCAAATTGATTTTCTCTATTCCTAATACCGTGTGTATGTATAGTAATGTGAAATAAAAGTAGAATTGAGGTATGTGCGTAGAAGATATATTTCATGTTGAGTAAGTAGACTGGTCTAACGTTACTGTCAGCAATGTCTAATAATCAAATCACGAAATGGAAGCTGGGAGTTACCAGCAAGTTTAATTAAGTGATGCTACTGAAGTTATTTTGATTTAAACTGTCGTGTGTCAAGAAGCTACCTGTTCTATGCGTCCACATTTTTTTTTTGTAATTTAATTCGGTGGTCGCTTTTAAGAGGTTTGACCGCACTGTTTCATATATATCAGTAAGAGTGAGGTGCTTTTATACGTAAAGAGACAAGGGTACTTCAAAAGGTATGATGCATCAAATGTCATAGTACCTTTTATGACGTATGGAAAAGCATTTTGAATTTATAATTGTGTAGTTAATAGAAAATAATTAAGAAAATAGACTAATGTACCAGGAATATTCAATGCATATAAAGACAGAACGGGAACATGATTTATTATATGTGAAATAAACTACTTCAAAAATAATGTTTGAATTTCTACACTACATATGATGACTAAAAGTTTCGTCATATTTATCATATCATGCAGAAACTACTGATATAGTTTTAAAATTATACTTTCCTATGATCTGTAAAAAGTACATCTCCATACAAATTACCTGAAATGTATTCAATGAATACTCCTTCCCAATATTTAACTGCTTTTGATATTAGTGCTTGATACAACACGGTGCAGAAAGCGGGCAAGTCTGTTAGAAAATACATAAAATGTAGAAAATACATATAATTTATGAGGGTATGTGATACATAATTCATAAAGTAGGTGTTTCACTTATGATGTACTAAAAGAATATTTACTACATACATATTGTATTGAAAGGATACATTATAAGCGGTACATATAGATGTTATATTAAAAATGTAATAGGGGAAAGTATGAAACGATAGAGGTAACTATTTATGTAATATTTCAACATTTCTCATGAAAGCCTTCTTTGATGCTTAGGGAACAATACATGTAGAACAGAAAAACGATTTTAATATAAATTGAAAAAAATATATTTTTTAAAGATGTTTATAAATAATAGATATGACAAATTCATTTTTATCAATTTTTTTTTTCATTTTGTCATTTTTCGTCTTTCAAGATTAAAAAGTATAAAACTTTATTTATTTTAATTTTTATGTATAATGACTTTACGGGATGCTTGTTGATTTACATGTGTTGAGACTAGCAGCATTCCATCAATTTCTCAGGGTATGCAGCTACAAGCTATTTTAGTCTCAATTTGTTTCTTTTTTGTATTCTAAAAGATACAATTGGTGTCATATTTCTTTCACCCTTTTATTCTAGCACAGGATAGATTTTCTATAATTCACCACAAACGAGCACGTTGACATAAATTACAACCTAGTCCCCGAGCTATCAGCGAGACGATCTGATCGTATGCCACCCGGCAGCTGCCCAGGAATACCACTATTAACTTTAAGATTTGACATGCGTGTTGCGTGAAAAACATTCAGGGACCATCTCAGAACATTTTTGAAGTCGATATTTAAAACTTCGTGGAAAAAGTTGTATTCAATGAAATTAGTTTTTCAATAATCAATAAAATTTTGCAAGTGTGATTGGCGATTTTCACATAAGTAATGACATGGACCATACCATTATACAGTTTGAACTTTTGACTTATATGGTGGATGTAATTGATCAACAGATGAAACTAACTTCTCCATTCCGGCCACTACGGTCCCCTCTATTACCACTAAACACTGGCTGTCATCATGTTGGTGGAGGAACTTTGGTGTTACATTAAATATACAGTAAACAAGAGACAAAATAGCCAAATTCAGGGGTATAGGACGACGAGCACAGGAGGATATATATTTGTACTTTTATCATCATAAATCTTAAAGTTTTGTTTGTTGTGGTGCATTGGCTTACAAATTGAGTCGTAGTCAATGATAGCCATGGGGAACAGAGAGAAATCCTCATGGTGATTCTGATAGACAAGCTGTAACACACATGTATATATTGTTTTTACAGTATATCATGTTAAACATTTATACTTCATGTATGTTTGATAACAGATCTAGTTGTTCTACCAAGAGGTTGCGGGCCATAGAACATTCAATTGTGTCTTGTTAACTTTGCTATAAGTGGATGAGGAATGGACTGCAGACTACTAGAGACTTCGAACTATTGTTCGTCAGAAACTTTGTGATATAGTAAATTCCAGCATATCGCCTTTAACACGGAAGACTCTGTTTACAAAATAGTAATACAAAGATCAGATGATTATTTTGACACGTTCCCTCACTCCGATGATCTTATAAGGTTAGTTTCCTTAGAGATTTCTGACATCAGTAAAAAATTTAAGTTATATCTCTTTAATGCCCTTTACGTCGTAAAATTAAGGCGAGTCTTTTCCAATGTTCCATCGCTTGAGTGCGTTCAATCAGTGGGGCATCATGATTTCGTATAAGACGTGATATTTGTTGCAGAGCGTTAGGGTGATATGATAGCCATTACACCGCCGACAGATTCATATAAAATACTAAAGTCATATCTGTCTATTATAAACGAGATACGGAAAGATATTAAGTTAGCTATAAAAAAGTCGTAAATGAGACGATATAGAAGTTTGTTCAGGTCAAATTATTACCTCAACATTCATAAAATTTAAAGAAATTGCCGTAAAATTTTTTATCATAGATATTTATATAACATGGGTATCAAGTTCTCATTTTAATATGTAAGTGAATTTCGGGATCGATCTGTGGGTATGCTTGCGCGTATCGTATATCATACAACTCGTTTGGGTTGCCACCTGTTTTTCTCGAGGACATCAATTTTGACTCGGGTTGCACATGCATTCAGAATCCTGAGGGAGGTGAGGCGGATCATGTTTTGACTAAACGAAGGTTATATACTAGTGTTCTTTTAAAAAATAAATGTATGAAACACCTGCTTTTAAATAGTTCTTTTCTGTAGATTAAATAAACTTCCGCTTATGCAGAATATAACAAATCAGTTTTCCTGGAATATTGCATTTATCTTTTATGTTTTGTAAGATTTCCTTTCGTTTTCGGGAAATTAGTTCTTGCTTTGTTTGTATAATGTTTTAAGTTGATTGTTCAAGGAAGGGACACCATGGGTGGGCTGTTCATTTTTATCATTTTCTCACATTATATGTAGATATAAAGCGTGTTAGAATTTAGAGAAAGGTATATGTTGATAGATATAAAGCGTGTTAGAATTTAGAGAAAGGTATATGTTGATAAGGCAGAGAGAGAGAGAGAGAGCAATAAGAAACCTGAATACAGAGTATTTCAATTTTTCACATTCTTCGGTGGTTTCAAACCCATAAACATATATCACAATTCTAAATCTTGAAACAGTGAAAGACCAAGCATAAAAACATCAATACACAATGTTTATTCGAATCTGACATTTAGCAGGATTTTCATTAAATATAGACGGAATGTCATGAAATTTGGTCGTATACTTAAAGCTAAGTGTTTATTACCAAATTTCAAGAAGAGATCTAGCAATAAAGTCACAGAATACCCCCTGATAAGTTGTAAAATAGATAAGATGGCACTACGCTATTAACATAATCCGTCTAGTAATTTTCATGCACATTTGTTGCACGCAGAGCTTGCAGCATTTTACAGTTTTTTGTCATAAACTGGAATTTTCTTCAATGATCATTTCACATTAAAGGTATATAAGTCACATCTCTAACAATAGCTTCAGATCACCATCAAACTTTAATTTTCTTTAAAAGACAGAAATTTAAATCAATCAATAAACGCATGACATTTATACTCTATGAAGGGGGGTCTTCATTGTAATCCTTGACTGGGCAGAATCTCTATTTTATGGGTCTTTGTAAACAAGTTTCATTGCTGTTGGTCTTTTATACTGTAGATCTTATATGATTACACGCGAGAGGCATAACATCGTGGATATTTCCCTCCAGGAATTCAAATCAAACTTTATTTCTAGAGAGTACTATAGTTTATTGGCTTTACGTTGCATGATGGGACAAGATTTAGACATGAAAATTCTTTAGCGAATATTTTTCAAAAGTATTTAAATCCCATCATATGATTTCCCACCCGGTAAATGATATAAGAAATAAATTTGATGGGGAAACATAAAAATGAAGAGTTAAGGCTTGATCATATTCAAAGTTTACACATCATATTACTTATTGGATTTTTTGGGGTTTTTTTTTCCTTTACTACCGTCCTATGTTCTCTAACGTTAAACGGGAATACATGTGCTATACACGAAATAAGCAAGTATTTCAATAACATTATTTCAAAAACAGACTGGGTTTATACCATTCAGCCCATTCATCATTTCATGGTAGACCCCGCGTGCCTCGAACGCTTTCTTTCCATGTAAATGTTATCGACGACGATCCCACTGTATTGCACATACATGATGTAACTTAGCGCTGGGCAATTTTAACGTAAGACATTTTTTCTTCAAATAAATCAAAATCTAATCAAGCTAGACATTGGCTAGGCGTACACATTTATTTCAAAGTGAATTTTGCTTTCAAAAGCGTTGCCTACCATAATCTGGTTAATACCTTTCAGGGATTGTATCGTCGTTTATGTAAATCGCAATTCCGGACCCCGAAGTTAACGCAAAGAAGGACTAAGAAATGCAAATGCAATTAAGACACCATATACTTTTTTAACATTAAACAACTTCTATAGGTTTATATATAGGAGAAATTCTAATTGAATTCTTTGTCGTGCATTGTTCTCAGGACAAGAATCCGAGTGCTCTTCCGCTTTGCCATTCCCTAATATGTAACAATGTTTTCTGTACGCAGACATGAACTACTTTTGCAAGAATACAGTATACGACTCTAATGCAAAACTCGTTAAATCTTTACAGAATTGAAAATGTCTACATGCATCAACTTATGACTCTTTAACAAGCTCGCAATATTTGTGATTTTTTTCCTAGGCTACAGTTAAGAACATGGAGTCCTAATTTCACATCTCTTCAGGTGACATATATATTCTTTATCGGACAACGTTTTAAGCCATCTTTTGTGAATATTTCTCAACCGTAAAAATTTGTTGAGCTACTTTTAAACCCGCACCAAGCCACGAATTTCGGTTCTATTGGATAAATATTTCATTCCATCTCTTCTTGAAAGCTTTTGATATTCACACCTCATTACTTGACAAATTTGATGATATCGCTAGTCAGATTTCTTCCCATTTGAAATGTCCCCGCCTTCATTCTTTCAATACAAATACTGTGACCTCAGTCGCCCTTTTCACCGCTATAAATTTCGCCTGGTCAACTTCTAAACTCTTTTCTTCGGACATTAGCCGAGTAGAGAGAAGAGAGGTGGCTTTACTTTCCGGCTTATTGTAACGTTTCATACCATCACCTTATTTGACCCCCAGACCGCTAAGTTTATAGACTGCCCTTTGATTGTGACCCTATACATTTTCTACACTTTCCGGTCCGTGGCGTTTTCATGTATCACTGAAGGTGTAAATTATGTGCCGTTTATTTTTTTACCTTGTCATTTTTTCACTCTTTCATTATTTACCACGTTTCTATCTGTACCTTATATCTTTTGATATTATAATATAAGGCGCGGAAAGCGTACATATTTAATTGATTTACAGTAGCCCATAGTATGCTAATGATCAGAGACAATCAAACGCTTGAATTAGATTTGAAGCTGTTTACTGTTTCTGCATCACCGAACCCGAATATTTATTCAAATTTATTTCAAATTATTGATGTGTTTTATGCACCATTTTATTGAAATATTGAATCCTCCTTTACCCCTCATTAGTTGCCTTGATCACCACATCATTGAAAAACATTATTGTATTCGTTTATGGCTTTTTGATACGCAACTTAAAATGCGTCCATTTGTACTACTTAAACGTTGCAATTTGAATGACGTTTTGTGTGTCAAATGTGCCCATTTCGCATATAAAATTCTTAGTCATATTTCTCTCTTGCTATGTCAGTTTATACTCATGAAAAGGGCATTGAAATGTTTCATTTTAAATCTAACTTCTACGGATATGACGCTTTATTGCGAAATGAAGTAAATGCGTGCCAGTTCATACCACATGTAACAATGTCGAAATGCAAGGTATATTTGACGTACATATAAAAACAAAAAAAAAAAATGTTAAAGAAATTGCAATAGATATAAGGTGTTGAATGAAAGTGTCTTATGAAAGGAAAAAGGCTTAGTATTAAATAAACCCTGCATTTCTTAGACAATTTACTTGAGAAATGTTTACGTATTTACTTACACATATACACATACATACACATGTATGTAGGTAAGTGTAATAACAGGTAAGGTAATAAAACTTTCAATTTTTTTTTACCATTTTAGATCATTTATTATCTATAGGGTGATATAAAATATGTATTCACATGTGCCAATAACTGATTCATCAATAAAAATAAGTAATGATTAGTCAAGTAAAGATCATCAAAACTTCTCCCAGACTGGGTATTTTATTGCATGTGTAATCGTTTCATTTCTAGCGTTTATCAGAACAACCACACCGATTATCTCAAAAAGAGATAATATCTTATTGAAGACAATGAACCATTTAAGTGTATCCTAACCCCTCCAGCTGGCATCATCTCAGACTGGTCCAACGCCTTATAACGGTAATGGACTAATATCCATATAACTGTCCTATCATTTTCTCGGCATCTTTTCTTTGATTCTTTTTCCAATGTGGCAGTTCATTTGCTGAACTAGCAGCTCGGATTGCAGTCCCCTCTATTTTTCCGAGTTTCGTTAATTACCCAGTGTTATTAGCGTGTCGTTTTGAATCGTGCGACACGTTGCCCTAGCCGGTCGACAGTGTTTAACAACACTCTGGAAAGGCGATACCTTGTCGGGAAAGCTCCGAAGCGCCGATAAACAGGAAGGCTTTTCCGGGCTACAATGCGATAAACGCCCTATAAATCATTGTTGTTATCGATACTGAATACGTGATATAATTGTCAATGTATAATATTTCATAAGAACAACTGAAATCAAATGCTTAAGGAAGTGCATCCCTGTGCATGCTGTAGTATAATTTTCTCAGTTATGTTTGTTTTGTGAAGATGAACACACAAGTCTCAAAATGCCGAGTTTTATTGTAATTTTTTCACCAAGATTTAAGAGGATTTGCTGTTGAATTATATTGATATTTATTAATGTAAGGATTACATTCTTGAGAGGGGTGCGAAATCTTACTATATTATGTTTTTTTTCTTTATTTTATTTATTTATTTATTTATTTTTTACTATATCAATTGTCTAGTGTAGTATCTAATATTAGTAATCTCCCAGTTTAAAGTAGACTAACCGTGTAAAAATATATTTTATAGAAATTCTAAAGAAATTGTGGGGGTTGCTTATCTATTAATGATTTATTATATTTAATTTTTTTATCTTTGGTTTTTTCTATTTTTTCTTTCTTTGTTTTTCTTTCTTTTTTTCTTTTTTGTCATTTACAATTTAAGAAACATATTGTATCCTTTATCTAAATCTTTAATTATATGGAATTGAGAATTACCATGAATCATTGTTTTTTTTCAAACTCAATTTTCCTTAATCTCTGTATTGCATTGCTGCCACTTTCAAACATGGCTGTCTGTCATAAACAAAGTTAAATAATTTAATGTGTTTTATTTGCGTTTTACATGTACTTTGTTTTTCTTGAGAATTAATTTATTTAATGTGTGTACCTTATTGTTTAGTTCAGTTTGTACATTGACTTTTAAATCGATTTCCAATGCTACAAAGGGAATATCTATTGCTTGGGAGGAAATGCATAGGAGGGTGGCACCTCTCATTAATTCTGTAAAATCTGTCGTGAAACCCATTTGATCTTAAAGAATGGTTTTGTGAGGAATGAGATAAAAGCACAAAGTGTTGAATCAAATTTAATTCTTTTGAATAAAATTCTGATATTTCAAGCCAACGTCAAAAAATATTGATTTTGTCGGAGCAAAGTGACTTTTGTTTATAACATCTTTAAAACTAATCTGCGATAGTAAATTAATACATTAAAATATACTACTACACAACTTTACAACTCAAGTGTTGCAAAATAGTATATGTTTTGAAAACATATTGTTTCATTAATACTTTAAATGGAAACGATACGAGCACTGTTTACCTCAGATTCTATTATTCTAAATATTTTTCAACGTACATATTGAATCATAAATATTTTGATAATAATAATAATAATAATAATAATAATAATAATAATAATAATAATAATAATAATAATGGAGAGAAAAAATATGGTAGAACTAGTTTTTAATTATTGCATTGAGACTTTATTTTTGTTTGACAATAGACTTAGCAATTGTAAATGTAGTATGTAAAGTTATGAATATCTTATACAACATCGTCACGACTTTGCCCTTTTGAACAAAATCGACAAACGTACATAAAAAGATTAAAACCATTCACATCACAGTCATTATTGTGGATTGCCTATCCATCACGACCCTTTATATACACAATTACTGCCAATACTATCTGAAAACGAATACATTGAATAAATTTGTTTGGAGGTTATCAAAATCTCAGCATTGAAAATGGATCGGTTAATTTTATTTCATTTTCCTCTATATAAAATTGCAAATAATGAATAAAACATTACGCATACACCGATAGTGCATATTAAGTCTAGAATTTTGCATATTATGTAAATCAGATCGCGTAGATTTGCCATTATAAGATGCCTTTATGGGATATTTGTTTGTATTTAAAGACGGGCACCTCATGTCATTTACCGTAAAGTGATATACACTAAACACAAACAATTTTGATATTCTAGGAATGTACAGAAAGTGTTGTCTCCGCAGCGCTTGTGGTGAGTACAAACTTTTATTTGCAGTTTAATTGGTCAGTTTTCGTTGGCATTGTCAACATAACATATGTTTTTGTTATGATGAATAGAAATTTGTCTACATGTATAAATATTACTATTCCGTCAATCCCGAGGAAGAATTTAGAAATACGGCCGTATCGAAAAACCCGACGAGTGCTTTTGTATCTATAAACTTTAACTTAGAGAAGATGGCAAAGAAATCATTTAGAATGTATTTCATCTAACTCAGTTGCTTAATTTATCTATATATATATCATGTTAAATACCCATAACTTGACGAAAGGCAATCGTTACTACTTTACACAGATGTCGCACATTAGATTTCTTGCTCATTGGTTTCATACGTGTAAAATTCTCGACAGAAGTGGATTCTAAAACCTTTCGGCATGTTATCCCTTATAACTTCTTTTCATCGTCTAACCCCAATTCTGCAATGCTAAATCCTCACACCTGCTCTATGAGAACTATAGAGGTAGAAATCTTTCTACTGAAAACTCATCTCAGCGGAAAGGTACTGAACATTTCTCAATGTTTCCTTGACATTAATCATATTTTATTCGCATAAATCTTTCACGCTGAATTTGGTCCTTTGTGTGGTTTTTTCAACATCCCATACTAATATCCTTTAGCGAATTTACTGGGGATCACGGTTATAAGAAGGCATATTTTTTCCAAAGTAGAACGAAATTAACACTCAAAAATATATTTTATATTCATTTCATATTAATTGTTGGTTGTCCTAATTGTATGAATAGAAATAGAATGAAATATAATTGGTTAAAGTGGATATTTATTGCATTGATCATTCCTCTATATTTTTCTGCTAAGGTTTTTCTTTTGTGTCGACTCATTAGGGCGGTACACGGATCATATATTCACTATTGTGGAATGGGGTGGTAGAGGGATATTGCTGATGTAATTACCTTCATTTATTTCTCATTTTCACCTTAAATATATTTCTCTGTGTGTTTATGGTTTGGTTATTTGAAAACTTTTACCGATGAAGAATTACAGTATATGACAGATTTTCCATGCATTTTTTCAGATAAATAATGCATTAAATAAGGCATAACACAAGATTAATGCCTTGTAGTGTAATGACGCATAAAGCGAATAGAACATGAATTTCATAAATGCTCTAATAAAAGGTATCAATCACATCTTGTGATGAAACATATTTTAAAACAATTTTTAAATTTCTAATGTCTGAAAAGCAACATAAAGTTAGTACACAGAATAACAACAGCAATATTATTATAGCAAATATTTTATTAATATTCTATTAATACGCAACTGGTTACACTAATATATGTGTTTGAAAATTTTACATTTGAGGATTGTGATATTGTAAAAAAAATTTTCTGATTTTAAAATTGGGATCTCCAATCATTCTTTTATTTACAATATAATAAGGTTGTCACGTGGTTGGTATTTTACAACTTCAGTCTTCAGTAAAGTGTCAATATTAACAAATTACTTGCATTTATCGTAGACAACAAAAACTATGGAGAGTTTAGTTACAATTCCCTGGATAATTTTTGTTGAAATTAAACTAATTAAAAGGTAATTTAAACAAAGACTGCGCCAATAATACCGATTCTTCCCACACTTATTCTTCCGAAAACAAAACAATTATTATTATGGCATACTTAATAAAACATGATAGATAGAAAATATCACAAAGGAAGATAAATATTTCACTAATCATGACAATATTATCGTGAAGAATGCGCTTCATTATAAAAATAAAACTTTTTTCATGAGTCAACGTTGGAATAATTTAACATGAATACATGTGGGTTAAATAGGAAATGCAAGCATAATATGTATGTGTGTTTATATTGTGGGAGATATATTTAGATGAAGTAGGGACCAAGATGCAGTGTTTGTAAGACAGATAACCCTAGTTGACAAATGACAACATATTACTTTAATGATTTCATTAGCTTAAACATTACCGAGTACATAAAAATACTCTTATATGACTCTGCAATATTCAAATATTGCTATGAAAGTTTTCCACTAGAAATTTTCGAATCTGGGAGGGTACTAATTATAATTATATTGATTTATTTATTAATGTTGTTTATCTGTTTTCCTTTAATAACAACTACAAATCTAAACAATCAAAGGGTCATATGAAACATGCTAATGAACAAAAAGAAATAGATAATAATCTTATTCTAATTTATTATCATATAATGTCATTGTTTTTTCTTCTTCTTCTTCTTCTTCTTCTTATTATTATTATTATTTTTTTTTTTTTTTTTTTTAATCATTATTATTGTTATCATTATTATCATTATAATTATTATAATTTTCTTTAATTATTTTTGTTTTCGTTTTTTTTAAATCATCCTTTCAACAATTTCGTTGCGAATTTATATATATCATATATATATATATATATATATATATATATATATATATATATATATATATATATATATATATATATATATATATATACTTAATATATATAATTTATATCTAGATCTACGGTAAAAAAAATCATAAACTATGATATATGATATATCAGTTCAGCAAGTGATTATATGATTTGAATTTTCAAACTGAATCCCCATGTGTACTTCTCTAAATTTGTATTTAGGGATTTAGTTTATATACTGTTCATTTCGTGTAATATTTTATACACAATGTGTCATTTTTATTAAATTGTTCTGTTTCTGCCTCATTTTTATGCACGTTTTATTGTTTTTTGGTGACAAGTCATATCTTATGTTTTTCTTGCATCTATCCTCTATAAAACCAAGAATGAAAAATGAAATCTTAAAGTTATTTCTTCAAAGAATTTTGTTCACATAAATTATTTTCAAAGAAATGGTAAGATATGTAAAGAATACATTTTATTCGCCGTTTTCTGTACCAGACAACTCACTGAGTAATCTGGATAAATAAAATGCTAAGATACAGAGTAACAGTGAAAAAGAAATACCAAAACTTAAAAGCAAAAATAGAAAATATAGGAAAAACATGGACTTGAGGAAGATTCAGATTAAAGGTTGAGTGACATGGAGGAGTAAGCATCTCCCGCTGACTGGTGTCGCCCACTTTACTAAGACGTACATCATGAAATCATTCACATTTTCCATATCTGTGGCTATAAGAAAATGTAGAAGAAAACGTCTCAATATAGTTCTGAAACATATACAAACATAGAAAAATATTACCAGCCGGTATGGTACAACAAATCACATGGTCATAAATGAAACACTGACTTTGTTTCCGTATACAATATTGCCCATCATTCCTACACTATGCCATGGATGTCTTCTGTGACGTCAGAGGAGACATAACATTAACATCTCCGGACATGGGTCGATCAGAGATAGTAGAATTCTCGGGACAATTAGCAAGATTGATACATTTGACACAATCCGAAGAGGAGAATATATGACCCTAGAATGGAAGGAACTAAATTCACTGGGGTTCTGAAGTTTGTCTCCATAATTGCATTTGACAGAGTGGGGTTTAGCCGTTCCCATCAGAGGTGATTACGTATGTAAATGAGGCTGCAGATAACAATATGTCCGCGACAGTAATTATTGGTCTTGATCCTATCGCTAAACCAAATAGCTTTGACATGGGAGAGGATTTGTTGCAGGGGAAATAACTTGACGATTTTTTTCTATCACTTTTACTATTGAGATCAATATATTTATATTTATTTACATTATGTAGTTTGACAACAAACCATTATCGAGTCGGCTTTCACATATTCAAAGCTGTTATAATTAATTCGTAATGCATGATTTTGATTGTTATGTAATCATGCATTTGTATTGATAGATATTTAAAATAATTGTCTGGATTTTTTTTCAATATGGGAATTAAACAATTTATCAATATTATCGATTGTATTAACATTGAAACTTTTTTCCCGGTTTTAGTTCTTAATCCCCAATTCCATATTCAGAAATTACTTCAATACAAATTTCAAACATTTCAAAATGAAAAGTCTTTATTAGACTTGTTTTTGTGACTGCCTTATAATATTAATTTGCTTGAATTGATCACTTTACGCCCCTTTGATCTACAAACATACGCTTATTTTCCAGCCCATTTGTTGATTAGATTCTACCATTTATGATGGTTTCACCGCTACGAGCTATCCAGACAGCCCAGAATTAGCGGCAATAATTTCTGCCTGTGCAAACTTTGGTTGTAGGAACTTGCGATTTATAAATGAAACCAAGCTAGATCATTGCTGATTTCCTGTTCTGATCCTCTCTTTTGTGTTATATTATATAACACGAGCTTTAAATGACTGTATATTTGAACTATGATAAGCCAAATGGGATGTAATATATGTATACGGTATTTACATGGTGAGTTATTGTTTCCAAATTATCTAACACTAAATATAAGAAAATTACCTATGTTTTATACAAAAAAATTAAACAATTTAAATTTTTAAGATATAATGTTGTGTATACTGGAAGCCTTATCGTGAATTCCAAATACACGCCTCAGTATAATACCTACATGTTGGACAGATTTACGGCATTTACTTTCATAATGTCGTTAAATTTTATGTAATTCTCAATATAGTTTATAAATTTGTCGTTTGATGTTATCAATATTGAAGACCTTATGATATAATCAATAAGTTGTGCAATATTCATTGCTATATGATATAATATTCCGTAATAGATCTTTCATCATTTTATCATCATTAATGTTTGAAAAATAAATGCGTGGTTAGCAAATATTATAGAGGATACTTGTATGTTCACTTGCAATGAATATTAGCTGCAAACACATAGTGAACAGTCTAATATAAGTATTACGATAATAATCACAAATTATTTGAGTGAAATGTAAATTACAGACAAAGGTGCAGATCATTTTGCTCTTATTATGTGTTAAACTTCCCCATGAATATTTATTACAGATCGATTTTAAATCAGGAATCCGCGAATTAAATAAAAATCAATTTTTCAAGATTTCCAAGACAAAAAAAAAACCCAAACAAACAGAAAAAATACAAAAAACAAAAAAAAAAAAAAAAACAAAACAAAAAAGAACAAATAAATTGAATACAACGTACAAGAGGTAATTTTGGAATTTGAAAAATCCACAGCAACATACATATCTGGTATGTGAAATGTAAATACTCAAAAAATCCCAAAACCAAACCTCTGTTCATTAGTTGTAACAAGGCTGGCATACAAGGTCTTGTCATACATTCTTTATCGTCCACACCATCATACCATAGCAACGGTTAGCGCGAGGGACTGCGGTCGTTCATCTATGAAATATGATAGAAATGTGTCGCTTTAGGACTATCATCCCGATGTATCACACAGATTTGAAATAATTCAGGATTTATGTTGTTTTAAGTGTTATCTTCCAAATACGATAAAGCAAACCGCATCTCATGCCTCTGGGCCATATTTTCTCTGCCAGACACTATCATGCGAATATTCTGTTATAGACATGGTCATGATATATCACTTGGGCTTGTTACGCTGCATTATCAGTTATGATTTTGATGTATGATTTTTTCATTAACGATGTTGACTGGCCTATTTTGTAAGCATTATATCATTGTCGTGATCGATTTTATTTGAAGTATCTTCCATATCAAGATGTAGATCTATACATTTTGTTGTCTAATTTATATTTATTGAGGTTGAGTTTGTAAAGTATACCTTGGTCATATGGTTCATTTCAATTTACATAAATCTGTATATATTATAAACGCGTTTATTTCTTGATATAGTACTGAAAAATGCTCCGTTTATTCAAATATATGTTGAATAAACTTTGAAATATCAATCAGATAAGTTAATTTCAAATGCCGATAAAGCATAGAGTGAATACAAGAAAATTCACGCAGAATAATGTGTAGAATACCTTTGTAATTGTTTATTTATTTTTCGTATAAATAGAAACATTAAACCTTGATGTTTTATGTAAACCTGTGTTTTGCAGGATGACAAATATATATCGTATATAAAATGCATAATAATATAACGTGATATAAGAAAATTATGATAAACAGCCCATACCCATATAAACCACTTTGCATACATGGTTTCGATATTTCAGTAAGTGCTTTATATTTTCCTAAATACTAATTCTTTTTCATTCGTAAGCATCCGCTAATCTACTTCATTTGCATACTCGTTGTGAACAAATGGAAAATTCTTGTCTCTGTCTTATCCCATCCAAAACTATCATCAGTTTGCAAAGTACTGATAATTGAGTTTCTAGCGATAGGTACCTTTCGTTTGCTTTATTTCACACCCAGAATCATGTATTTCCTTTATAGCAAAACACAGTTAATGTAAAATACGAAGGAAACTGGTGTCACATGACTATGGCACTGATAACAATGTACCACCGTGGACATCCACAGACCTCTGAAATTCAGAGGTGAGACCAGGTGCCCGGGAGGAGTAAACGTCTCCTGTTTGGCTAGCCACACCCGCCGTAGAACCACATGTTTTAAATTTGCATTGATGCATTCCCAGATTTTGGATTTGTGGGTGGTATAAAAAGGATATATATGTTCTTTGCTACTATAACATGCAGTGATGGTTAAGAAATATATTTGTTGTTTTGAGGTTAGGTAACAGTAATGGGTGTTTGGCAATGCATGTTGGCAAAATTCCGGACATTTGTGTATAGGGTTTAATATGATTGCGTTATATTAATCATTATATTTTCTCCTCTCGTTGCGGAATTCCTATTTTAGTTCTGTTGTTTCAATAAAACAAAGTTAATTTTTAAATTGATGATATATACATACGTACGCACGTACAGACATATATACATACACGCACACATACACATATACATACACATTCATAAACGTGAAAACTCATCAAACATTTACATGCCGTCATAGTAATCTATCAATAGTTCTGTACACGAGGTATAAAACCCCTATCAGCAATGCTATCATACGAAATACAAAAAATAACAATCGATGAAAGCATAGTGAGCAATTAATATTCAGATCAAAGCTTACAAAATGCACCACACATGTATGCTTCGTCTACCAAACATTTAACAAAGTATTAACGGCTACAGACAAAATATGAAATGAAATTTATCAATTTGAAATGATCAGTATAATACATGTATTGAATCTGGTAGGCGTAGGCAATCCCCCTTGTTCATGTCTTGGTAGCTGTATACACCTCGGCTGTATACGTAGGATAACTTCACAGTTGTCGTATCGATTCACGATGGTTAGTATGCATGGCAAATCCGCAATCATTTTAAGGCCTCATGAAATTCTGATTTAATTTTCCTTGCGATAAAATGGCTTCATATTCATTCTGGTCACTTTTCGAGGCTTGCGATTATATTCCTTTTACCAGAACTTAGACGAGAAATGCTAATCTACATTCATATTATTCATGAGTGCAGTAATTCGCATTGTCCAAAGCCGAAAATTGGAATGGACTGGCTGCGTCAAACCCGCCATTAATAGAGGTCTGGTGAATTTTAACTACCTGTTTTAGTAATATGATCAGTTGTTCCACTCAAAATAAATTCATGAAATCGGCTCACTTATCCCAGTATTTCAAAATCAATGGTAAAGGCATGAAGTGTTTCTCTTTTCTGTTTTATGTAGGATTTTCTACTTTCCTTGTTACATGTGACTAAGGAACGTTTTACATATTGGGAAATATTGGTAGTAGAATGGAACATGCAGGAATTCATTGGGTCAGTAACGTAGAAGATGTTACGATAATGTTAAGGTAATGTCTGACATAATTTAAGAATAGTGTTATAGTCATCGATTTGTGTGTTTGAAGGATTGAACATGAGACGAGTTGGCTAATTCAGAAATAAAATTACGGGATATATTTATCATGCTCAGTGGTAACAGCGTTTTAAAATCATAGATAACCGTGTTTCAACGACCAAGGTACAATATGTTCGATTTTAAGTAGAATGTTAGAATGTAGTTCATTCACAAATGTATTTTATATCGGATTCGAAACTATATTTCCTCTGAATAATGATGTTAACCTGTTGCAAAGCTCAGTGGGCCGTTTTGAGTTTTCCATCGGTGTTTATTCATGTTGCGGAGAATTTATTTAAAAGGACGACAATTATCAGAGTTAAATCTAGTGGGTTTTAAAAAAGTGTTTAAAGAGTTTCTAATTCCTTGTAAAAGAAAAAGAGTGTTATGTGCATAAAGTGAAAAGGGTATATCCCTACCTTAACATTAATATCGAGCAATACAAAACAACATCTAAATAGTTATCAATTTTCATGTGGTACACAGCCATTTTGGTCAACATAAATGTTAGGCATTGCAACACAATACAGTCATTGAATTCGGTTACGTAAACTGTTCCTTAATATTTAGCATTCAAATTTTTATGATTCAGAATAAATCATGAATTCAAATGATAAGGCATATATTCAGAATTTTTCAGTAATCATTTTAGCATTGCATTACAGAACTAAATTTTAAAGCTATAGAATTAAAACTGTATAATTATCAAAATCATTTCATTTTTTATCCATTATTATCATTTACTCCGGAAGTAAAGACAATTAATAATTCTTAAAATATGCTCAAATAATATGGCTTCCATCTGCTATGATTGAAAATACTTGTCTGAAGCATTGCCATGTAACACTAATATACACATTTTTAAAAAATAGATAAAGAAAACTTACCAGTGTATTGCGTCGTTATACTACATCAACTCTTACCATTTATTGTGCATGTGTCTCGGGTATACGACACTCATCATTATAATGTACTCCACACGTGTAGCAGGTGTACAATCCTCATCAGTATAATGTATTGTGCATGTGTAATGGGTGTGCAGTCCTCATCAGTATAATGTACTGTACATGTGATGCGAGTATGCAATTCTCATCAGTAGTGCCGACGAAATTAATATCTAGAAATTCTTAAAAATGTTCTGTGTTATAAATATATTCTGAAATTGTGGAAAAGGTGGTGTAAAAACTGATATATATTAAAGATTCCAAAGTAATTATGAAACGGTAGATTTTAACCTCAAATTAATTAAACTGAAATAGAATGTTGAATTTACTGTATATATCATGACTGCTAATTATTTATGAATATATTTTACCTGGTTCAGGCATGTGTTTTAACCAATATTTTGTGGAATATGTCATGCTGTGCTATGAGCACTAGCATTGCTTTTCCATTACTTGTTATGTCACGTTTAAGACCTTTAAAACATGATATACGTCGAGCATATTGTGCCTCAAATTGAACACCAGATAAGAGGGATATAAAACGAATTTTGGTTTCCAAATAAGTCTCCGCTATCGGAACTGACTGAAGCTGCCCATAATGAGTTCAATTACGGATAATATCCTTTCCCCCTTTCAGATGGCAAAACCTAATGCCGTTATCAATTCAATATCAGTTTTATATTTCCGCACAATTTCACGATATGAGAGACTAGTATCTATAAATTAAGTGTTTACGCCTGACTGCTCCTGCAAAAATGTAATTTAGCACTAGTATAAGCTCCCATGCACGTTAAAGAAGCCAAAAGTAATGATTATACAGATCTCGCCGACCCAGCGTTAATGATGTGAACAAAAACACATTGGAGACCGTGGAACATTGCTCTTTTTGGCGCTTTAACTAATCTTCAAGTTTTGGAGGTAAACACGACGGTCATGGATTTCATTATCTAGTTAAGTTGAAACGACGAGAAAATAATTTGTTCAAACTTGGAAAAGAAATGTGTTTTGATGACGAATGTACGATGAATCAATCATGTATTGAACCCTTTAATGACGATTATTCCATTCCTTTAGCAATTACTTGATTTGTAAGTGTGATTTATGTTTAATGTTCAATCATTAATGGGGAACATAACATGAATCTCGAGATGAAATATAGCATGATGTAATAAAGTCTGAGCGTAACTTGCAGAATGTCAAACTACATTGGCTATCGTGACCGCTAGAAAGGAGTCAAACATTTCACCCATATGAGATGTCAATCTTCCTAGTAAAAAAAAGGAATTCAATGAAATATCTGGGCTGCCAGTCTGAGAGTAATGACCAGGGCAATAAACGCTGGTTAATGTCGGTTTCTAACGGCGGGCGATATAAAATTAATTTTCGCTACCCCCGATATTCAATAATTCACCTTCAATACAAGAGGTACAGTGTTGAGCAGAAGAAATTGCGTCCATCAAAAAGTCATTCTATACCCCGATAATCCATCAAACACTTGAAAACGCCTAACGTCTGCTTCAGTATCTCATCGTCTGCCTGCAGAACAAAAGAATGTTCTCTATTTATCAGCGACGGCCAGAATAATACCCTTTTCAGAAGTCTTGACAGCTGGGCTACTCCGTTAAGACCTAGGACCATAATACTGTACAGATTCGTGACAACTTCTTCCAAACTTTAATGAAGAATTCCCGTTTTGGATTGAAAGCGCGCTGGAGAACGTCCAAATGTGAGAAGGTCATCTTATGACATTATTTGACTTTTCATTTTATCCGAAATGCAGAGAAAGTATGACACTTACTCATTCAGTCTGCAGTTTTGTTGTGATTTTCATGAATGTATACAGTCTCAAGATGACAATGTATCTCTCAGGAAGTAAATTGAATGTAATATAATTCCTGGAGCAAGATAAATTAGAAAATTTTCATATTAATGATGTATTTTTCTTTTATAATCATCCATAATCATCTGCTAACTCAAGATACAATACAAATAACATATGTTGTGAGCCGCCAAATATTAAAGATCTCAGCCTAGGCTCTAGGTTTAGCTACATAATTTGTTGTACATAGGACGTTACAATATATAGTTAATATTACATAAATATGACAACCCTCTGTTACATACTATGACAGAGTTTATCCCGCTGAAGGTAAAACGATGATGGAAGAAAATAGGTTCTGTTACTTGACGATTGTCATTTCATTTGAAAGTCCTAATTCGATGTCGCAACTGCATTCTAACAAGTACTTTTGAACATCTTTTAATGTACTTATTCTTGTATGCTCTGGATGTCCATGGCGACTTTTGTCAGGCAGCTGGGTCATATCTCTTTCTTTTATTTTACGGCAATCACGCCTCATGATTTACAGTCATATTGAGAATTACTTATTAGACAAAAGTGTATCACGTTATATTATACACATTATACGTTTATTGATGCAGATGATAGATTCGAAAGATAAGAGGGAATAAGCTACAGCTAGATTGGATAGAACAAAAAGTTGTGATCCAGACCTCTCAATTTAACCTTAAAAGAGAAAACAGAAGACATCTGACAAAACTGTATGACACAAATCACCAAGGACCTGCACACAAAAAATGATAATAGTAGAATATACACGGAACGACATTACAAAAATATTCGATTGCGTTGCGGTTACGATACCGACTTAGGATGGTCAATTGAAGTAACAAATGTCACTCAATGGGTGTGGTTAACCGGTTAACGGGCCCCCACCTTCCCACTCACCGCAAAAGCAGCACAATCAAAGTACACACATTTAAAAATTTATAAATAATCCTCCATATGGAGAACAAAGATCAATAGGTTTCTCAAGAAGAGAGGTCATAAAAATTTTATTACACACGTAAAATTTATAGAATAATATGTTGCTATCAAAAATATGTAAGAAGATATCAACATAAGTAAACCGTGCTCTGCCCGTATGTAAGCGAGCTCAGATCCTTGATCAATAGGAGTCCCGACTAACAGAATCCTTAATCAATAGGAGTCCCGACTTAAGTTCAGAATTATCATCATCATTTACATTGGAAGTTTTAGGCTAAGTTTATATAGTAAATATAATGTCTAGGACACTTCCTCTCCCAGATTATTGATACTAAGGCGCTTCAAATTAATGCTACTGAACATATAAGACCAGTTCCAACTTTGCAATTTTTGATAGATTGATGAGTCTTTTTACAAAACCCGTTTTTCTTAATAATCGTTACAACACTTTGCCGAATGCATATTGCATTAATCTATTTTATCCACCAATACCTGTGAATAACACTGATATACAATTACTAATTGTTTCAGAATATTTTATATCTGCTGCGCCTGTGCGAATTAAGTTTATATTTAGGTTTGCTGTGTCCTTTTGTTAAATATAAATGCTATTGTCAGAGAATCCTATTTCAAAAAGTAACAATATTGTTCTTCAGGCTAGATTTTCAATTATTCAATATCTGCAATACCTGTTTTTGTGTAGTATGACAACACTATCGTGACCGTTACAGTAGAATACTGTTATATGTGAAATCTATAACGATAATGTACAATATTCATAATACAAATGCAATGTTTTATTCATTTGTTTAACGACTATAGCAGGTGCTAGAAAAGTTTTATGAGCAAACTTTTTTTTATACATTCTCCACTATCTTAATGGCGTAAAGCTGGTATTTGCAAATAATCTGACTAGTAACAGTTTCTAAGTTTATATTTCCGTTCGATATAATTTTCGGTGTTGATGTTCCACATTCTTTTTCATTTGTATGACTTGGGTATTACTACATTCCTGATGTTGTATGGCAGTGTATCTTCTATATGGTTTGGGAATTCATGGCAGATGTGGTTATCCAAACAGGGAATCTTACTCCTCTAAAACACCTGGTATCTTATCAATTTTTCAGTATTCATGAAAGTCCACTGTTGTGCTTTGTTGGTAGTGCTGTATTAACACTGCATCATGTATTTCCATATTTTACTCTTATATATATATATAACATTTATGAAATGTAAGGCACTAAAGAAACTGAAGAACTTTTCATTTCTACGTGTACCTAATTGGTAAATAACTGGATGGCACGAAATGATAACAAAAATGTAGTTACAATAATAGGCATACACGAAAAAGTACTGATCCTTCAAATTAAATATAGGTCAGCAAATCCTAGAAATGACGTTAATTACGGTTACATGCATTGTATACTTTCTTTCACAGAAACCTGAATGACAATTTACAGATTAAGGTCACAGCTGACGTAACTCACATCATATACTGATAATGACGTAAACATACATGTACATCTACCCGCGAAAAATATTGCTTGTATTGTAACGATACTCTTACCTCGTGATGCATTACGTATCAGGATTCAGGTTAGAATACGGATCGCACTATACCTGTATGCTCATCAAGTGTAATTGTATGTTTTTAAACGCCATATTTGACACCTTTCATACTTTAGATTTTTCCAACACGGCAATTCCGCGGGACGTATGTGACGGCAGGAGATGCTTACTCTCTAGAAACCTGATCTCCCTTTCTTTTGTCGGGTTCACACCTTACGTAGATAGCTTATGGTTGGTTTTCTATTTCTTCCTTCTTTGTGCCGATTTTGTATGCCTTTATATAAATATGTATCAAGACTCGTTTTGTTTTATCAATCTTATTTCATCATTATTTTGTAATCAACACCGCGAGAGGATGTATATTTTTGGACTACATGAACAGTATTGTTTTCAAAATTACCCGCGTAATTGTAATTGTAAGTATAATACAATAGTGCGTGTACTATGTATTATAACTGCATGGTCGTGACGACTTTTATCCAGAGCAGAGAAAATTAACGTTGACCATAAACATATAATTAGACTTTTTAGCGCAAAACCTTATCTTGTACTGAGTGAAATGAAGTCTCAATCTCTGTCCTGCCGTGCCAGGTGAATGACATCCCATCAGACTGGACATTGCCCTACAGTACGATAAATCGTTATAATATATGCTAATTTGATGCAAGACCGGTGTAGCTTTATGTCCGCTCACGTCGAGATGTGCTGTTACATTGACTGGCAATGTTAGATTTGCTCCAATGGCGGATACATCCATCGCTCCGCTGTTCGACTCTCCAGATTTATTGTAATTTATTGTACTCTGTTTACACCAGATACTTCTTTTATCATTTACATTCTAGGGTAATCGACAATGGGACAATTCACACGGAGTCTGTCCATTTAGCTGTCTTTCAATTCTAAGATGAACATTTTAAAGCAAATCATACACACTGGTCGAAGTTCCTTTTTCGTAACTATCCCAAAATTTATTGGTTATTAAAAGTAACATTTAAAATGACAAACAAATCATTGGATTCCATTTTACATATACACACACCTAAAATGAAATGTATTTCACTTTTTTGACATAACAAGATACAGGATATTATACCTGGTTTTGTTTTACTACGACTGCGTTGTATTTCGTATTTGATAAAAATATTGTTTACCAATATAAACATACTGTTAGATATGTTTCAAAACTGAATTTGATTTATAAATTTCATTTTCCAGACTTTTTTGTATCAATATCTGTCTGAAATATAGGAGCACATACAACCCTACTTTTCACGTCTGCGGTCAAATTTGTTCATTTGAAATTTCATTTAATAATATTGTTTTGATTGCAATATTGTGATCTATCTCCATTTTTCCTAAGGACAGGAATGCATTCACTGCATCAAAATATATACATTATTAAGGTACTGCAATTTATTGATATCCCGAAGGGGAATGGACCTGATTATAAAGAATAATTTAGTTTGATATTTCCTAGCTTTTCAATTTGAAATCAAATGGGGATTATCTGTGTCCCCATCACTTGGTCGTGTGCGATGAACAAAGTGAAAGCATACTCATCAATTTATTTTCAAGCATTTTTCTCGAGTTTTCTCCAGGATATGACAAGTTTACAACTATGATTTTATGAATTATTAATTGATCAGTAATGACTTAATGAAATAAAGATAAAATAAATTAAATAATTTCATACGAGAGTAAAGGGTCTTTTTTCAATCAGTGTTTGGACCATCAAATTAAATGAGGGTAAATAATTATATAAAATAAATTATAGACCGGTTACATTCCAATCGCGTTCTTGATGCAGTTCTCTTATTTGAGGGTACCGTTTAGCTATTAAAATCAATTGATAACTGTAGTCGTATTAATTGTGGCTTTAATTTTTAATTATTTATGATAAGATTGAGTGATTTGTTACAAAAGATTGTGACTTTCATCTAGATTGGGCTAAATCAATTGAATATATTTTAGTGAATCGTACAACTTGCTGTTTAACAATGACAATTATCACTAAAGTACAATAAATATTGATGTATGGTGCATTGTAGGCTATTACGACTATAATCTATATTGATATACTGTACCATGATTGTTGACTATGTCGTTTTATATCTGGTTTGAATTGTTTTCAGGTATTTAGAGACATTTGGAGAACAAGCAACAAGTATGAAATATACGAATATGATGCAGAAATTATTAGCAGGTATACTACTGTCTTGCATCCTTGTTATTAAGCTACCAATTTATCACAATATGTAGGGAAAAGCAGGAAATGTTTTATTTCGGGGTTGGAATATTTCTACACAATTGAAACAGACAAGTTAATATCCTTAAGTATGAATATAATAAATATTTTTTGTTGGTTTTTCTGATTTATGTCTTGATGATTTGTAAAATTGTAAAACACGTCTTAACAGCAACACACCCTATCTACAAGATTAAACTAAGGTCGCTACATCGTTTTCCCAGAGAAAAAAGTACAGAAAGTATACATATTCTTGATCGTGTTTGTAATTGACTATAAAAATAATTTACAACATTATAACAAAGTACTTTGTAAAAGTTGCATTTACATTTTCAGTATTTAAACACCGATGTATACATTCCCTTTCTAATATATTTTCATTTCTTGTGTCAAAATATGCTTTCACGTAATGACAATTATTACCCAAGCAAAGAATCGAGTTCCATTTTTCATAGAAAACTCCAGCTTTACAATGTCTTATGTATGACTGTGTTAATGCTTCATAAAAATATTATTATTATTAAATAAACAAAACATCGTAATAATGAAAAACATGGACGAAGTAAGTAAGAATGTGTGTTTGATAACGTACGTTCCGCAGTACATATGTACTATATATAATTGCATCCATGGTTACGCAAGTGATTGAGATATTGGGGTGGTTTTTCTTCTTCTTCTTCTTCTTTTTGTTTGTTTGTTTGGTTTTTTTTTTTGGGGGGGGGGTTGTTGTTGTTGTTGTTGTTGTTTTTTAGGGGGGGGGGGTTGGAGATTGTCGATCCAGATTTTCCTCTCTTGTTCAGGTCATAATTTATTAACGATGGCTATTCTATTCTAAAGTCATCGGGTGTGTGTCGCTTAATGAAGATAGCGATATGACATTTGCAATCAGATGTTCAATTTAGAGTCTTTAGGAAAAAATACCCCAATGCTGATGATTTTCCCAGATTACAGCTTTTTCTATCCACAACATGTTTCATCTTTTAACTATGAATTAATACACGGATTAAATGAACAGAATTAACTTGAAAAAAGCAATCCTACGGGTTGCTTATCATACCTGTTTCCAATTTTAAGCTTAATTTAGCTGGCTTAAAATTTACACAAATATATTGTGAGAAAAGGAAGTAATATTCTAAAAGAAATATGGCGCTCAAGATCAGGGTTGTTAATATGGAATTATCTGTTTGATTCAATTGCATCACTTGTGCTTTTGAATTAAATTACAATGTATGGCAAGATAGAGATAACTTTAAAAATTTCTTTCAGTGAATTTTATACACGTATGAGAATTGGTATGATATTTCATTTTGAACGAACACACATTATCTGTATACTTTCATCGACCATTGCAAAGCACGGTGAATACATCATGTTACTGACTACTAAAAGAGAGATAATTCCTACCTTTTATGAACATTAAACGAAACCTGTTCTTTTCTAAACAGTGTAAATCAATACGCAATGGTAACAATCTTGATAATATTTGTCAACTACATTTCTGAATCATTATTTTTAATTTATTTATTTATCTATTTATTATTTCTATCTTTTATACATATATCAATCTATTATTATTTTTCTTTCTGGTTTTTGTGGGGTTTTTTTATTTGGATAATCGAAAATATAAAGTAAATCAATAAATCAAACACCATCAAAGAAAAAGAGGATATATCAGCATTAATTGTTTAACACCTGTTCTTATATAAGGAAGTTCAAAGTTGCTAAAGTATCCTGAATCTTCCATTTTCAGAGTAGAAAGCGGATAAGATTTTGTGTTTAATTCTTCCGCTTCAGTTCTTCTCTTTGAACCACCCCTTCGATATTTCAGGGATATTTCATGCACGTTAACTATGCTAATGAAGTAATAGCAAATCAATATTCAACATGTGTGTTTACTCTACTTCTAAGGGAGGCAAACTTGATGGAAATATCTGTATGAAAAGAAGTGTGTCAAATTTTAATGAAATTCATAAATATGAAAGGTCAATTTAACCAAATGTTTCCAAACATATGTAGTCTTCATTTCCTTGCATAAAAATTAATAGAAAATAGAAATAACAGTCTAATCTGCATTGCATAGGAATCGTTTTTTAAAATGATAATTATGTGAGCTTGCATAAAAGACAGAAATTGCATTTTCCCCCTCGGAATTAAATTCATTGTGGATACTTATTGTGAAATAATTTGAGCAAACAATTGTAGAGTCATTCCATTGTTCCAATCAACATTGGGACCAGGAAAAGGTTTATAATATGGACCATAAATGTATGCACGGGTTACACATCATCAGTATTTTTCAAGTCAACCAAAGCTTTGTAGACCAAAGGTTTAAAAAATTTAATTGTTACTTAAACACAGGGGGAAATATGCCCTTTTTATACAATATCTATTCTAAAGAATTTATTCATTACATTCAATACATTATTTTTATTATTATTACTATTGTTTTTATTATTATTATTATTATTATTATTATTATTATTATTATTATTATTATTATTATTATTATTATTTTTATCATTATCATTATCATTATTATTATTATTATTATTATTATTGTTGTTGTTGTTGTTGTTGTTGTTGTTGTTGCTGTTGTTGTTGGGTCTTTGTCAAATATCATATCAGGAATAAATCCCTAATTAATTTTTTTCTGAGTTATATATAAAAGAAACAAAATAAAACTTTTCATTTATTGTTATTCAGAAGAGTATAATATTGTGTTAAATAATATTACAACTTCTTTTACTGACCATAATACTACAATTAGGAAAATGTATGACATTTATAAACGTTAATATACCAGAAAGCCGTAATTACAAGTATATATTTCATAAAGTTTAATGTTTTTCAATAAAAATCACAATAAATCTTAATAAGCAACATGTTTTTGATAAAATGGAATTCAAAGTGTTTGAGAAAAAATGGAGATTTATTTTGATACATTAGTGTTGTTATAATTCGTTGCGGGATGCTTTCGATAAACACCGAAATAATTAAATGTGTACATGACAATACGCATTTACACAACTATACAACATTAGTAATGCACTATGGGAAATATCTTTCATACTGTTACATTAACATAATAGTGTCTTCATGCGTCTATCAATCATTCCTTGTCCGCTAACTAAATAAGCACGTTTCAAAAACCCTATAAAACCGTACAATTATAAGTATATAATAAACCTAATGAAGAAATATTTCACTTTTACGCATTGGAAATTGGTATTTTTCCGGAATAAATTGATGGATAACTTTCTTCAGAAGACGAGAAAAGTCGTAACGTCCTTTTGTCAGTCGACTCATTTACTTCAATATCCTCCACATATAATCTGAACATGCTAGATTGGCACGATTCTGCATGATCCCCTTGCGTCAATTATTTCCAGAAATGGCGGGATAAATGAAGCGATAGTAATAAGTGGCTGTAGTCAGTAATTATCTCTCCCGAGTTCTTAAATGTGTAATGTTTAGCAGAGTTGGGAGGGTAACCGCATTAGAACCGCTAATGACAGGGTTTGGTCATCGATTGCAGGGCCGACAGCAGATGTCACCCCAAGCTGCTTGGATTCATCACGGAACATCCCAATATATATCTAAATACATACTTCTTTTTTCCCCTAAAGTCATTTTTTGAGGTTCCTTTAATTTGTGTGTGCTTTTTGATTTACAATTTTAACTGTTTAAACAATTAAAGAATATCTGTGTTACTTAATTTAATAGCCATGGTATTTGAAGCATTATGCCATGATCTTTTATGTAGACCTCATTTTGTGATCTTTTAAATTCTAATTTTGAATCCATAGATACCCTTACCCGTGATATCACCCATTCACCATTTTCTACTGACAAATAATCAGATTTATACAATTTATCTATTACGCAAAATAGAATATTCAATGAATACCTATTTTCATTTTCCCCTCTGTTGTTTTCCATTTGTTTGTACTGGAATCTCTCTGTTTCGACTTTTTACATTTGTCATTTAAATTCTTTTCTCTACAAATATTTTCAACTTCCACAGTTTCGGCTCAGTACTAAAATCAACATCTGGTGCACTAAATGAACATTTGTATATCTGTTCTTATATTCATTTATAATGATAAAAGTGATTCTACCACAAATTCTGAGACATTTTACTAAACATGAATAATAAAATAAAAATTAAAAAATAAATAAATAAATAAATAAATAACTAAAACAAAACAACTCACCAAACAATGATAAATACATTTGAATTTATATTGTATAGCTTATGTTCATCTCAAAATCAATTACAAAACATTTCCATTTATATAGAGCTTAAACGTTTAACTTAAGAAATGCATGTTCCCTAATTTTATAAATGTTTAGTGAATTATTCAAAAGTTTGTATCAAGACATCGAAAAATTAACCCACCACTGTATGTTATAAATAACATGCCATTTGGAACAAAAGTTGTTACACTTGAAAATTGTATGATACAATAACCATTTGTATTTGTTGGTAAGTTTATCAGAACATGTGTAAATCTCCAATTTAAGTTTTGAAGAAGTTACCACAATTCTAAAAGGCAAAGGCATTGTTAGAGAATGGTAATTTATTGAACTGTCATATTCATTTTCAAAATAAACGCTTTAAAACATACGATCTCGCATGCAAAAAGTTTTCCCTGTTGAATCAGAACTACCAATACCATTATGGTATAAGAATTAGTGCATCATTTTACATTTACTATCAGAAACACAATTAATTTACAAAAATTAATATTCATATTCTTTAACCTTTTTACAAATGTGCAATATGCTGATAACGTTGACGTGAGATCCAAGAGGAAAACCTTACATCATTTTAGACAATTTTGCTCGTTCATATCACTACCATCGCCTATCAACTCCGCACAGCAGGGTATACACCATCTCTTCTTAAGCAAACAATACAAACAGCTCTCCCAAAGACAAAATTGGTGTTTAGAAGTCAATGTCTGCAGCATAACAAAATCAAAATTTATATGAAATATTAGACCCAAATATTTATGGGTTACGGTTATGAACATGAAAAATGAAAATGGAAAAAAATTGAAATCTGATACGTCAAAAGTCAATGAACAAGTTGTAGTTAATTTTGTTAATACTACACGTCTGAAGATAAGATCTCGTAACATGACACAGTGTATAGACTGTACCCTTATTGGACTCCTACCCGACATTAAACGACTCTGGATGCAATAGATATCATATATCACAGAAAATTAATCATAGCTAATTATGAATATGATTTTGAAGGCGGGTTTCTAAATGGTCTCGACCGGTGATAAGTAGCTAGAGGATTCCTAACACTTTTCTTGTCAATATGTATCGTGTATCATGAAGACATTAGTCAAAGAGTGGTATTGGATGTTGGATTATACTAGCGGGAGTTTTATAACTTCATTGCTTATTGATTTTTCTTGAACATGTAGATACATTTTTATTGATGGGTAAAAAGCTTTTTCAGAATATGATTTATACACGCAAGTACATTGAGTAAAAGCAATATTAAAAGTAGTTGATATATAAAGAACAAAGAGTATGTATGCATTTGATGTTAAATGCTTTTAGGATGTTTTACTCATATTGTAAAATATATTTGTCATAGGGCATATTATTCATACACGATTAATATTTTGTCGTACTATGTAGATGGTAATTAAGAAATCATTAATATACAAATTCTATATTTATCACTATATATCGGTTTTATATCGTTATTATATGAACAGTGATTCCTAACATACATAAGCTCAGACATCCTTCGGACCTCCTGTCATCGGTTACAAACTACAGCATGCATAGCGTCTTCCTCACACAAAAGCTGGTGGATATAATTTAGTATACGGTCGCTATGGGGATCTTGTACGAAAATATGATGTGCCTCTTTCTAGAATGATTGATAATATTCTGGAATGCGACTAAATGACCTGTTCAGTGAACACCAAATATGACTTTGTATACCAGTTTTGTACGTTCGTATGTACAATTAGGAAACCAAAACTCTTGATTTTGACATGTTTCTTAAGAACTGCTGTGACGGGTGATGAATGCAAACAGGAGACGGTTACTCTCCCCGGGCACCTGGTCTCACCTCGGAATTTTTCAGTATTTCGGGGTTCACAACAGTTTCTTTTTGAAACTTACACGATTTTGTATCTGTCCTTGGACTTTGAGAATGATTAATGGTTTGGTACTTCTTCGATATTGATTAGTATTAACGCATTCCTTGTTAACGAGTTTGGCGCGTAAAATACCCAGTTATATGTAACATTATAACAATCTGTGTCAAGATATGGAATAGCAATCTGTGGAATAGTTTGGACATTGTAACACTGAGCATCAATATATCACTTGAAGACATATAGCATGTAACGTAGAGATTGTGAACCCGTGTTGAATTGAAATAGTTCCAAACGATGTAATATTTATTTATGTCAATTCTAACAATACTTTTAAGTTTCTATCATGATATGGCCTTGATTATATATGAGTCTAACTGTCTATGTTTTTCAAAGAGATACATTTAGTGAACACAGATATAATCAAACAAAGTTTTACATAACTTGTCGTAATCAGCATTGTAAATTTCTGGTATAAATTCTCTATCTTATTACAAAATTCTTGTTACAAGATTGTAACATTTCTTTCAAATACATTCATTGATGATTGTAAACACATAGGCTGTTCTATGTCACTTACTGTTGTTGCTCATTGAGGACATTTGTTGGTTTTGGAACACGTTGTGTTATGCACTGATGTAACTCGATTGACTCATAAGCACTCTGTTCACTGTGTGTGTCATCAATGTATATATAAACAATGTCAATTGAAGGATGTTTGGTTATGACTACACATCATCAGTTAGCTTACAAAGTACGGCATGCAGAAATAATCACTGAGTACCCCTTGTATGTTTGTGTGTTATTAAACGCCGTCCTAGAATCATTTTACTTATACAATATCTGGTAGTACGTAGTAGGAGATAAGGCCTGAGAAGCAGTGGAAAAACAAACAACCTATTGTAAATACTCTAGCAGACCATTATTTCTACTTCGACGGTGTTTCGAACCCAGTCCTGACAGATGTGAATATCTACAGTGAGATTTAGAGCATTATTTTCACCACATGATAGAATTTGAGGAAACTGAGTGTATTTTCTTTCTTAGTTATTAGGGCAACAAACAAATGATTTTTTTTTAAAGTTTAAAGAAAGACTCCATTTAAATAGTTTACATGTGCCATTAAATTTCACTATTACTTAGACAATAAGACAATAAATAATGTATTTAAACATGATTTGAGCTATTGAAAATTTAAAATGATATTAAACTTTTGGAACAACTGATAGTGCAAATGTTTATAAATCCAAAACATTAATTCTAACATTATGCTGGTAGGATTTCAATATTATCTTTTGAATGAAAAAGACACTGTTTAAAAGCATAACATATCATTCACTTTTCACCTTTTTGTTTGCAATTGTCCATAAATGTCCACGGATGTACGTTTCTGTGAGTGCCGCAGTGACATTGACTCGGTTACTTTCTTATATTATAATAACACCGATAAATCAAGTGGAATTCTAGTTGAACTTAGATAGTTAATGTTAACTGTAGAATATATTAAGAAGGAAAGTATGTGGTCAACACGTTTTACAACTATTTGTCTAAATAGCAATTTTTCTATTTATATCAGTTTGTATTCAGCTTGGATAAAATATATGAAATTCTGTGGCTGAATTCATAAGGTTTCTTTCCAACGACTGGGTACTGCTCACTTACTTTAGTGGTTTACTTTACTTCGATATCTTGCAAACATTCGTTTAAGCGACTTTAAATATTTTCCGTGTAAAGATGTTGCCAAAACTAAAATTTGTCGTTAATTATTTTCCCTACACTAATGCTCTTCGTTTTGAATTTTACAAACAAATACATCATAAACTTAAATCTTATATGACTGCTTAACTTCCAGAACTCGTATTAGTTTTTCGTTTTAGCTACCATACAGATTATTGTACATAATTTGATAAAATCACTGATTAATACAGCACACTTACGTAATTCTAAAACAGCAGGATTGATAATTGTCCAATAAAATATATTTCATGTTAATTTCATGTAAGAGCTGCGTCAGGTGTGAGTTTATCACTTTGTGACAGTGACCTACTTTGGTATTCATTGAATATTCATTTGTAGATTCCAATCTCTGTTCAGATTACATTATTTCAATTAAGAAATTTTAAGAAGTACTAATTCCATTATTTTTACGTGTTCATATGGCTAAATTATCTATATTAGGGTTATATTTAAAAATCAGTGTATTAATATAGAATCTGTAAAGTAAGAGATCTCAATAAGTCTCAAAGCCAATGATCTTATGAGGGGTTTTACTATTCTTCTATGGTATTTAAAATCAGAATATTTATATAATATCCTAAAAGTAGGAGATCTTACTAACTAACTCAAAGGCAGTGAGGACGTTTACTGTTCTACTATGATGTTAGACTATTTCCATATTTGAAAATTCATATAATATGCAGGACATTTAATCGGCTATTATGCAACTTCTAAAGATTGTTAAGAAGTTTTGGTTTTCAAAACTTTAACATAATTTGCGAACTATTAATGGGCATTTTGCTTTTCAACCTTAACCCTTGCTAAAATAAAAAGTAAAGATGGAATATTTTCTCTAACGGATTGGTTTTAAATGGTGTCAGACATTTGAATTTTATTATTTCTATGTGACACATAAAAGTGAATATGTTGAGAAATGATCTGTAAGGTTTTAATTATGGTTATACCTTTGACGTACATGGTATCTAATTGGGCGTTGTTTTGAAATGACTCAGAAAATCTGACAAATGTTCCAGAATATGATGTATTCTATCCTTACACAACTTCCTTGAAGAACTTGACGGGCACCAACGTAAACAGCTAGAAGAAACGTTGATGCATGGCATCATCTCTGGAATATTCTCTAAGTACTTGACTTACTTGCTTTTGACAATATAGATTAATTAGAATACAACACAAAGCATTTAAAATTATTCATTTTTATTGACTTTGGATCATATTTGTGAATGAGTTAAGCCATTTTTGAAATTATACTGATTTTAATGTGATGTATACAGTCTGCAGTATTCTGTATCATTTGTTTATATGCTGGTGGGGAGAGGGGTGGTTGGTCACCCTTACATCATATATATATATATATATATATATATATATATATATATATATATATATATATATATATATATATATATATATATATATATATATATATAGTTCTAGATTAGTTTTGCTAAGTTGAAGGTTCAATGAAGGTTTACTGCACTCATCATATCATAGGCCAACTCAAAATATACGTTTTATGATGAAAATGTTTTAATCTAAAATATGATCAAAGACTGGTTTTGAGATAAAATAAAGCAATTAAAGCTAATTGTAAGTTGTTAATTCAATTTCATAAAAATTTCAGCGGTATTTGATTGAATAAGAAATATAGCTAACATATCAAATATCCAGGTGCTCTTTGTTTTGATCTATTGCTGACAACTTGGACAAGTTCTCTCACGTTTTCTATTCCATCATTGCCTTCTGGAACTTCATAATTCAACATAGATAAATGTACGTTCAAACGGTAATGATATATCCCGAATATATAGTATATCTTGTCATTAAAAGGTTATTACATTGTAAATGCAGCGTTATACTGAGTTTGTTGTTGAATTAGACAAGGAACGGTTTCGGTATTGACTTCAGACGCAAGTCACGTGTTTTAGGTAAATTTAAGATACTAAAGGCTTCAATTGCCAGTTACCACTGTATTTTACAGATTTGCTTGCTGTTTCTGTACGTAGAACATAATGTAACATGCATAAGTAAGTAGTGCGGTGTCATTCAGCATTGTACACGGCAGGATATGCAAATACTTCTGGAAAGCATTGTTGTTTGAGAGCAGGTGCAGGGAGTAACTCCCGATTATACAGCCACATGGCAATCAATGTCCAAAACATAGACAACCAAATAATGTTCCAAAATTGCATACACAAAATGACTGTCTATAAGTACTATAAAGTACTTGTGAAAACAATACTATATCAGATATAGTATCTATATATTTAAATCGTATTTGCTCTCTACATTGGATTAAACTTTCATACTGTTATAAATAGACTAATGCAAAACAAACGCTGTTGATATAATAGATATAATATTTGGTGCCGAAGTAATTATAAGTATACAATCAGATAGTTTACGTAAGATTAACGAGATTATAGATACTGATAAGATATGAATGAAAATTAATACCTTTAACATGTACAAAAGTAATTCATCTCATGGCGCACATGCTACATACTTATCATGTTGTACATGAATATATTATATTAACTAATGAACCCATATAGGTATAATTTTGATGGACGATAATAGCAATATAAGCAATTTTAAAATACATTGTATGGAAACTTGTTTTGCGACACCTGGGGATAAATATAACAAACGTTGCTATCAATTATTACAGTTCACGTACTAAAATAATATTCTTATATACATTATTGAAAGTAAATCATCCCTGTATTTGGACAGTTACAAGGAATTTCATTGCATAAAAACGGATACCGTAATCAGTACAATTTTAAATTCGTATTAGCAAGTTATCCTAGATCTCAGAATGATTTTGCAACAATACGGTATTATCTCATAGACGTTGCTAACTTCGGTCTTTGAGGTGACATTGGCAAGTATTTTATTTTCAAGGAAATCGAAACAGATATCTCACAATGATCCACTAAAGGCTAATAAACTCAGTTTTATAGTATTCCATGCACGTGCACTCAATGATTAGGGAGGAAATTGAATTATTCTGGTCTAAAGAAGTATCTATGGAAACAAGACAACGCGAACATTCTTGTGTCATTGATTGAATGTGTCAGGGTCCCTAGAGAAGAGAGAACTTTCCAATGTCATTTTCGTGTTCGATTTGAATGATACAAGACATAAAGATGTCAAAAAAGTCAAAATATTTTTTCATGTTTTATTACAATATCATTTATTCTATATAAATGCGCAATTGATAAATAATTCGTGTTGTGATACACTTTATCGAGAAAACCCATTAATGCTAAAAAATTATTAATTGATTTGTATATTTTAAGGTTTGAATTATTGATAAATATTAAACTGTAAAAGACGGATATAGCTGATGCACTCACAGAAACATACAAATAAACGAACATTGTCTAAGTGACGACACACCATGCTATCCAGATGGAAACATATTTTAGGCAAAATAATAAAAACATATTACAAATCCATTTATCATTATGTATATACAATGACTGGACAAGTTTTTGTGAAATTAATTAAATTCGAGTTTGTTTAAATGAAATCTAAAAACACCCACGATAACATTCATAAAGCTTTGCTCTGTATGATCAAAATAACAAATACATTTTGTCGTAACTTAAATATCCATTAATATTCTATCCTTTTGAGTCGGCGAGTTTTCCGTGATTCTAATCTTTATTTTCACTCTATCTTATCCTTGCACAGATCACTAGATGTGGAGTAACCCGGATCGACAGATCTGTAATTGAAGTATGCTACGAAGACAATTACAAACGCTGATCAGTTTTATCAGAGCAAAGCAAACAATCCAATCGTCATAGCAAAGCAGCAGACACAAATGCAAATTAGGCGTTTCGATGCCAAGACAACTCAAAAATCAATGTCTCGGCAAATCCTATGCTATGGAGTATTTGTTTTAGAGTAAGATACAAATTCAAACTAATCGTTTCTGAATCACTATATGGTCCTTTTATTGCTACAGAATCGTATTTTAGAAATCCTACACCCATCATGTATCTTGATACTATAATAGAGGTTATTTGTTTTGATTGAGTATGATCCTTTTTTGTCAAATTGAGTAGTTGTTTTAATGATAGCGGTTGTTTCTTTTTTCCATCATGAAATAAGACTTGAAATCAGAACAACCGTCTGGAATACTTAAGCATGTATGTTTCGAATTCATATAAAATGTCACCATTTGCGTGAGACCAATAATTAAGCGATTAAATTTATAGCATTACATTACAAGAAATCGATTTCATGATAATTTAAGTCCAAAGGAAATTGTATTATGTGTGGAGAATGGGGAAAATACTAACTAAATTAATGCTCATTATACAAGTTTACTTATAAATGATTACAAGACTCTTTCGTTGTTTATCGCTTCAACAGGATTTCATCTATATCGTGATAGTTGTAGTGGAGGGAAAAAAGGCCTCAAATAAAGCTTGGACCTCCGAAATGTACATTGACAGATTGAAAAAGAAAAGTAAGAAGTGTGTATTAACGTACAATTTTGAGACGAGTTACGAAGATGAAATCATAAGAATCTGATATTTGAATGTTTAAGTTTCAATACTGCACATTACAAGACATTCCCCATCCACCCCAACGAAATATATTTTAATTTACACTCAAAGTGTGATCACACTGTTACAAAAAGTGATCTGCAGTAATGCCAAGTGTAGTACCCAGATGCACTTACACTTGTCACAAGACCTCCTGAAAGGACTAAAGGCGTCGGTTTATTAAAATCATCCAATATCTATTAAAAACTTAAATATTATAGTGGAACACCAATAAGTGGCACCCGAAACAATATTGTCACCAATGTGTAGCGCCCGAAACCAGATAATCACCAATTTGTAGCGCCAGAAAGCAGATTATCACCAATGTGTAGCGCCCGAAAACAGAGTATTACCAATGTGTAGCGCCCGAAAGCAGATTATCACTTTTTATTCCAAACATATTTTAAATGATTCTATGTAAATACCTTGCAATTAACATCCTTTTTATCGTTTGAGAAGTGGATGAAAGCAAAACAAAAACTAGAATGTTAATAATACAAATATTCATGTTTTCCATGATAATTTACCTTATAGTTTTTTTTCCAGGACGAGATTTCACAGGTGTAAGCTTAAATCAGGAAAACCAGACACATTCGAGTATCAAGTGGAAGGTATGGTACAAAACCGGTCAATGTAACATGTGTCGGTATATCAGGGGGGGGGGGGGGTTGTTTGTTTGGTTTTGGGGGGGTGTTTTTGTTTTGGGGGTTTTTAATTGTGTGATCGCGATTTCTGTGTAAATAAATGTATTTTTCTTTGTAGCTAATTATTTAATTTCAATTATCCATCAAAAATATAACGGATATCAGATTTACATAAAATATTTTAATCATCAAAATTAACGATGTATATGCTGTATTCTCTTAAATGTAAAGTTAAGCCGATGTGACATAGTGTATTAGGTGTTCGCCGCCTGACCTAGAGGTCCCGGTTTCGATTCCTGCCCTGGGCACACAGGTGTTCTGTCTTTCGTTTGAGACAGTAAAACTGAGGTCGCGTGGCACGGTAGACGTTGCACGAAAAAAACCCTCACTGCTTTGGGTGGGTGCGGTGCAAAGGTAGACACCAGGCAGATGCCGTTACCATATACGTGAAAAAAAGTAACGTAAACAATAATCAATCAATCATAAATGTAAAGTTTGTATAAACCTGAAAGCATTTTCTCGAATTGAAAACATGAAATGCATCTTCCAACCATAGCAAGTAAACAGCTGTTGTGTCACATAAATAATACACAGGAGGCGTTTATGCTGAAACCGTTTAAAATAATATTTGAGGAATTTCAAATAAAGCAACCAACTACGGTATTCATTTTACCTTCGAAATTTAATGGGCTAGCAAAATTCAGTCGTAGAACGAAAAACCTATTCGGACATTAGACTTGTGCCAAATGACACGAATAGTTGGTAGGGAGTAGACTTATGCAGTCCACAAGTGGTAAGTGGAACAACGGCTCGATAAATGGTGATGAAATATGTATACCAGGAAGAGTGAGCATCTCCTGTCGGATAACAATAATAACTTTACTTTGAAATGAAAATAAAGCAGAAAAATGTTCATAATCCTTGTGACAACAAAGCAAAGGTACAAAAATGTGTACCCATCAACAGTATGTCCTTCCGACTAGCAAATGATTCCAATTACCCGTATTTTGTCATTCGATATTCGTTTAAACAAATCAAATAATTTTAACAACATCAGGTCAATAAAAGACAAAAATGCATTGAAATAGCAGAAGACCTGTTTGATAACTAGTGACTGAACAGTGTCAGTATGTAGTAATAGCTGTACGGTTCGTAGACAGACAGTAACAAAGGACAGACAGCCGGTCGCATATGTTATCCCTCTTTTATGCTTAAAATCTGAACATTCGGACGATTTTTTCTTTTGATATATTTGTATAAAGTTATTGAATTCCATACCTTACTGTATGGCTGTTACCAATAACTTGTCTATATATATTGAAATGCTTTTAAGTATCGTACAATTACCATCGATTCAGTTTGATACTTTGATTTAGATCAAATAAATCATGAACTTGTACATCAATAAGAGAATGAAATCAAATTCAAGAGAGCAATGGATCGTCCAGAACACTCGGAAAGCTGAAAATGACATGCATTTGGGACTTCCTCTATGGCCGTCGTTCCTGACGTTCATTGTTCGGTCATCAGAAAATATTTGGTGGCAATTGAGAGAAATACTGTGATGGCTTTGAGATGTAGCAAGTCATTTAGTATTTTAATCATTAGCTACCTTTATCTAATCACCATCTATATGTCAATACGTGTTTCCTTTACTTCTTAATGCCTTTTGTGCAATGTTTTTCTGGGAAAAAATCTTAAAGACTATATATTTTGTTGTTGAAACTACGACAATATATAACATTTCTTTGTATGAGTTTTTAAGTATATATATGTGTTCTATATTTATTTAAGTACATGTATATTTAAGAAGCCAAAAGCAAGGCCTATCAATTCAAAATAATGCCAAAAGCAAAACATCATCTTTGCTTGCTTCTTATGTGGACAGTTATCCAAAATCACAACATTCTGCCTAAATTTCTAATGTATATAATATTTTTTATTCTTTATATATGTTAATTCATAGGGGAAGATACATGAATGTATTGAGGTGAGTTGTTGTCGTATGTATAAAATAGAATTAAATCGCGTATTAATTTATTGTAACATATGCACAAATCGTAACATTTACAAAATAGGTAAAAAGCGAAACCATGGTTGACATCTATATAATTACGATTGAAGTTAATAAAGCAAAAAGGGATGTCTGGACAAGGCAGAAGATATGCTTATTATTTGGAACATGAATATGAAATCCCACTTTGCAGAATGATTCATGACGTTCTGGAGTGCGACTGTTCGACAGATCCTATTATGATGCCACCTTCACCTTTTATGTACAGTCCTGTGTGCATGAAACCTTTACCGAATTGACGTTTCTATATAACTTAAGACGGGTGTTTCATGCAAACATCAGACACTCACTATCCTCTGGCACGGTCTCATACCAGAATATTGTATTTTTCGGGGTTCACAACGGTTTATGGGCAATTTCATAATTTTGACTCCCCTTTCAGAGTAATAAACGAATTATTGAAGGGTAAATCAAATCTCATAGTCCATGGTATAAATGGACAATATTGTTTATAGTATCATATTCAGACAAATGCGAACCCCAATAAAATCGAGATGAGACCAGGTGCCCGGGGGAAGTAAGCGTTTTCTGGCTGCATGGAAATACATAGATATACACGTATGAACACTTGAAGGAGACAAGAACACGAAGTCAAATTTTCCGATTCAAGGCATGAAATATTGTTAACTGAAATTCCTGCATCATAAATGCACATGAACAAATGTCTGTGTATATACGTATTTTGTCAAAACAAGTATAGTCAAAAAGTTAACATGATTAGTATGTATGGTCTTCCACATTGGATAACTTTCTTACTTTTTTAATGATTAGGAAAAATACTTTCTTGCGTTCGAAGTCAAAACATTATCTACAGATACTACACAGAAAGAGAATCTTTCCGTCAATATTTAATGAAAAATAACACGCGCAAGTTTGTTGAGCACTTGAAACATGGTATCATACTAATCATGCTAAAACTTTTGCAACTGTTATCGAGATTATTTTGTATACTATGTACTAAATACAGCTTTGAAAATTATCAGTCCTCAAATTAGATAGTTTAAAACACAGTTTTTGACTATTTGTGTGTGGCAACAACCTTTAATACAATTTTGGTCATACTTCGTAAATAGTAAGAGAAAGGTGTTATGTTTCACGTGTACACCTTGCGTCTTACGTTATTTGTATCTCTTTTCTTGAAATCATAAACTAGACAAGAAGGAAAATCTATAGTTTTCCAAACTTTCATTACAATTTGTTTTGAAAAATGTATTCCTTGTCATAACCAAAGGACTGAGAGCGGGCCTGATAATACCCTTGGGAACTTATCATTCACCATTTGCATTATTGTGACATTAGTCATGAGTATAAAACATATATACCAGTATTACGTTTTTGCTTTACGATTGCATCAAACATTAGCTATATACGTTTTGATTTGCCCGGGTAATAAAACTTCTTCGACATCAATTAATATTCTTCAACATTTTATCGACTGATTCCTTCGGCAATTATTGGAATAGCAAATGCATTAACTTCTACACAATCCTATCACGCAGGTAAAAAAAACATTTGTGCTTATACTACTTTCGGTAAGTGCATCATGGTATCATTAAAATATCTTTTCATTTTAACATCGATTAATACAGGTGTAACACAAAATGAATGCGTATATAGAGAAAATACTTTACAATCAAATTGCCAGCATAGCTATTTCAGATGTTGGTCACAATAAATTCATTTTTATACTTTTAATTATTGTAGGTAATAAATACTAGATACAGCTATACTCATATGTCTTAACAATAATTAGTGAAGGTGTACAAAAACTGTATTTGCACTTCGGACATACCATGCTTGTTTTTTCAAATTTCCTTCATGTAATTGGTGATTTACAGGTCGCAAATTGAAGACGCACAAGCATCGGAGTCCAAAAACGGATCTTTGCGAACCGTGAATCACCCATGACATGCTGTAATTGAAACAAAAAACAAAAAAAAAATTAAAAAAAACCCACATGTACACACACAAGCATATAATCTTCATTCTAATGGAAACTGTGTATACACTGCATTTAAGAAGATGACCTTTTCAAACAGCTGATTGCTCCGATATGCACATGCTTATTATGAAAGCACATTACAAAGTACTCATTTTACAGTAAACGGATTACATGAATGACAGATTTATAGTATAATCGGAACAATTGAATTCATTTTAAAAGAAAAATCATCACTTTATTGCTGTTTTTGAGATTTATTTCGCCTGGATATCCCACTCAGAATCTGTCTTTGAACTGTCCTCTAATATGTACTGTATATGAAATTCAGTTCAGAAGTTTGGTAAAATGACATACTGTATTCAATTCACTAGAGCGTAACCGACGTGTTCTCGAGATACCCCATATTGTTATACAAGCATTACTACAAATTTAAAACATTGACGCGTATTAATATAAATTAAAACTTTTGTGGTTGGTAATAATATCCAAAATGTACTTTAATTAACCAATCAGAATTCGTCCTACGTATATGTTTGCAGTATAATAACACTCACGTACACCTAAAATATTCAAGCGAGACGTAATTTTGACCTGAACCAAACTAAACTATATTTAAAGTTTCCTTTACGACTTCAGCTAAATTCGTGAACTTTTGAGACGTGCTATACAATATTTTTATACTAAATCGAGTAAAGTATGTTCTATATACAGTTCGTTTCCCCGAGCATTTGATCTCGCATATGGAATAGAGGAAACGCTCTTTGTTTGTTTGGAAGGGGGGTTGTTTGTTTGGGTTTTTTTCTTTTGTTTGTTTGGGGGCTTTTTTTGGGGGGGGGGGTTGTATTTTTTATTAAATTTGTTCTCCTTGCAAATTTTCTAAGCTTTCACTTTTATATATATATATTTTTTTTTACATCAAATCACATAGAACAAAATAATTCTAAATGGGACATTTCCTTCTGTGTTACATTCTCTCTAGCAGAACTGTGTGGTTTTTAGGGGTGTATTTTTTATTAAATTTGTTCTCCTTGCAAATTTTCTAAGCTTTCACTTTTATAATTTGTTTACATCAAATCACATAGAACAAAATAATTCTAAATAGGACGTTTCCTTCTGTGTTACATTCTCTCTAGTAGAACGGTGTTGGCGTTATGACGGGCCTATTCAGAGGAGATAACTTCGTCCTTTGTGACTGTTAGTGAGGAGTCCTATAAATCATGGACCTTAGCTTGCTTTCAAACTGGCAGACCACGCTTGGCTGATGTTATTGTTGCTGAACATCTTTCATATTTATATTTATTGTATATTATTCAAACTTCTATTTTTATGACCCCTCCACTCTAGTATCCTGTTAGTCGTTGTCCCCTTTATGGAGTGTGATTTTGATTGCATTGTTTTGTGGTGGACTCGTAAAACACCAAACCAACTGATTGACAATTTTCATTTGATTTTAATTTGGTACCATAACTGCATTAGATTCTAATTTTTTGTGTGCATGTTATATCAAGACTGCATGACTGAGTTAAAAACTTGTGAAAACATTTTTGACAATTCTGGAATTTTTTTCTTTTTCTTTCTTCTTCTTCTTCTTATTATTATCATTATTTATTTATTTATTTATTTTGTTTTATTTTCATTTTGATGAGAGACCATTGCTTATTGCGTGGGAAGAATTACTTGATAGAGCCTTCGTTGTATTCACTGTCTAAGGATAAAAAGAAAAAAGAGGAGTTACTGGCTCAGTTATGTGGCAGAAGTCACCATGGAGCTATACAATACATGAATATAAATAATATACTAGCACATATAACACATTGCAAAAATATTTGATTGTAGTGCAATTACGATACCGACTTAGGACGGTCATTTAATTTGACAAAAGCCAAACAAATGGTGTGCTTAACCGGTTTACGGGCCCACCTTCCCACTCACCGTAACACCTCGAGAATACAATGTGTCACACTACTTGTAAAGGCTGTATTTAATTTTCTGAAACAGTTTCTGTGAAGCACATAGAGGAACCGGCAATATAAAGGTTTTTCTGTATGGATTTTCATTTCTTTTTGCATTTCAGGAATACAATATAAGGCAGGTGTAAAGCTGGCTTTACTTGTGTTAATACCACACGTGGAGTTGTTGTCAATCACTTCTTAAATGGACAAAATGAGGGATCTTAAGAAGGATTTCCTTGAATCGAATTTAATTCTTTCACCAGGCTGTCAGTGTAATATTTACCACATAAACATCATTGAAGAAACACAGGTTGTCGAAATGCGCATATGGTGCACTCAATGAATATACGTACTGTAAATGTTCTTATATTAATTCCTCTATGTAAAGTATAAGTATTATAAGCTTTATTTGCCGTTGTGTTGATAGAGTGTTCTTTGTAGGGTTTTCCCCCAATCATATCAGTTTCATATCAGATTAATTTAAAACGAAAGTGGTAGAAGAGCATGAAAAGAAATATTATGTGAATCGGGCTTGTTCTGTTTTTGTAATTCGTGACTATGATGTCTTTTTAAGGTCTGTTGAAAAAACCCAATAGTCCATCTACTGATTGGCATGTACAAGATTTTCCTGTAATACCGTAATACCAATATTATCGTTGCACTAAATGGATGTCAAAGTGTTGCAATGTCTGATCCAGAGCTCCTTCCGCATCCGATGGAAAAGGTGCTAAGATTGGCATTGTTTCGAGTAGTATATTTCTATGTGATTCTTACTTTCAAAGAAAAAATAAAGTTCTTTAAAAAGTAGTAGTGGCGATACAGTTATTGGTTACCTCCACAATTTTTTTTGAAACTATGACCTGAAACTTTTATTCGGAGTTGTCCATTTATCTATTCGATTTAAAAAATCCCTAAAACGTGAGCATTCTTTACCGTAAATTATATTTGATGACTTACAATTAAGATGATTGATTGATTGATTTTTGTGTAACGTCACACTACAATTAAGATGATCAAGGCTATGTGTATTAAAGAATTGCTTGGTAAGGGCGTAGGTGAATGAAGTGTCGGTAATTAAGATGTTGTAGACTTTGCAGTTTTCGGTCCCATATTCAGAGATCTTACCATTATTGGAATACAATTCATGCTCCTCAACAGCATTGACAATTACAATCTCACATGGTTTGTCCGAGTATGACATTGTACACGATTTTGTCCTTTTAATCCACAGATTTCGAGATGTGGTTAACCGCTCGGTATTTCTTCGTTGTTTACTTCCATGTAACAATACTTATTTTCTTACAGCAGTGTTTTAATATTTTACTCAAACCATTTTCCTTTTTTTTCAAAGATCATTTTGAAATTCAAATAATTTTATATATAATCAGTTGTAATCATCTATTATCATTTATATATTTATTTTATTTTACTTTTATTTCTTATTTATTTATTGGCATTCATATATTATTGCCAAGACTGCATCGACACAAAATGTTCTTCCGTTAATCTGATGTCTATATAGCACAATCATGTCATTTGCTGTGCTACTAGAATAACACTTATGCTTTTCAGCTGCAAATAAAATTCATATCTTGACAGCTTATTTGGCGAAGATCAGATCTAACATGCAACTCTTGCATTCAAATTCATTTTTAAATATACTAGAAAGCAATATTTTCTCTATTACTCTAATATTTGAATAATATTTTCGTATTGTTTTGTTTTCGATATGAAGTGTCATCTGAAGCTGCGAGCAGTCGCCGTAATGTGTCATCTGAGCTGAGTCTATCATTGCTATAAAGAAAGGCGAATTGCCGGGAAATTCAATTATCATTGTCGGTTTAAGCGCCGAATTAGGAGCAAACTGTTTGTGCGTTTCATTACGGATCGCAGAAAACACAATATCCCGACTTTATTGTTCCATTCATCAAAAACGATGGCAGGCGAGTTGAGTGAGCAATGTCTCAGTGTTGTGACCTCTGGTATTTCACCATTAAATAAGCATGTAAAGTCATTTTGGTTCGATTAAAGAGATAGCCGTATAGAATTAATCGATTATGCAGTTTTCATCTGTTAACTGATCTGAAACAATATAATACATTATTCTCAAAGTACTAAACATGTTCACATCTCATTCTGATATGAATGAAAGTAACGATGACCAATTTTTTTTGTAAAGGTTAAGATCATTTCCATTTGTTATGCTGACTTGGCTAACCATTTCGTGTTTATTTATATTAGGCATTCCCAATTCTTAAATTCGTCAATTTGCCCATGCCAATGACTATATTTAAAAAAAAATTTCAATCAGACAGCTTTCTGGATACTATATCTTCATTGATTTTTCCTCATATCTGTATATTTATTCAATGGCACCTCATTTAATGACGTAAAATCGCCGCTCTTGTAAAATATTTTGTGTACTTCATGTAAAATGGTAAGATACCGATTAGTGGCCAATGAAAATGGCTATTACACAAGACAAAAGAGAGATCTCAGTCAGATATTATCACATTGCAAACAGTTTAAGAAGACCTACAATATATGAAATAAGGAAGTCAAGATAGGACAATGGTTTTTTAATTAGCTGAGATAAGATCTTTATAGCGACCGTAAAATAACGGAATTCCCTGAACATTACATTTTCACTCAGTAGCTTACCTAGGTATGTAATAGAAACGTACTCTTAAAAAGTTCTAGCATTTCGTGTAAGTTAAGATGTATAAACAGCATACTCAGGCGATAAAGAAATAATGCTACATGTAAATAGAAAGATAACAATGGAAGAATATTAATGGTCACATTTTTTTATACTGAAGTAGTAAGGTTACTGTCTTTATTAATATTTAGTAGAAGTACCAAGAAACAGAATTCTGTGTATCTTTAATTTTAGTTTGCTAAAGTGCGTGTTCACATGTATTAGAAATTTTTGTAATCATTATAAATAGTACATCAATACAACTGAAAGGTAGATTAAAGGTTTTTGCAAATTATTTTTATGTGGAAATAGAAGATTCTGTATAAATTCATCTTCGTGCGGATAAATGGACAGGCGTGGTGTAGTTGTTAAGCGCTTGGGTTGCCGTGCCGACGATCCGGGTTCGATTCCCGGGTATCGCCACTATGTTAAAGAGGTTGGTAACCTCCTGCTTCCATGTCGCGATATAACTGATATATTGTTGAAAGCGACGTGAAACACCAATCAACCAACCATCGTACTAATAAACTACCACATTTAGTGTCCGTAGGAATGCCGATGGAATATTTGTGTCCTAAATGCAACATTTATCCTGAAAATCAAATAGCATACCACGTCTGTTATTTCATCTTCAGAATACTATTTAAAAGTTAAATAATAAATGCATTGTATTAAATAATGATATACACAATGCAACATAATAGTTTGTATATGAATCTAAAGATAAAATTACTAAACTACAAGTTTCTGTGTGTCGCTAGTATATTTCTATTAATGAGAAAGTTTCTTTGGCGAAGAAGCAGTTATCAATGATGTTATGTTAGTCTATCTTTTAGTGTAGGGGTAGTACGTACCGTAAAGAGCAGAAAAGTTGTACGATTCGATATATATTTCACGGTTGTCAAATTTTGAGACTTTCAGTTTTCTTAAAGGTCTTTTTTGAGTTTATCTCGAGTAGATTACATCGAGGTACTTCTGAAGCTCCTCCATAAAGTCAGAAAGTATTTTTGTAAGTTATGGTGGAGTATTTATTTGATCTTGCAATAGATCATGGCTTTAACATCACACTTATTCCCTTTGCAGAGTGGAGCACGTAAAAAATGTTCACCCGCGGGGGATTTTACTTAAGTGTTATTATACCCTTTTTACTGATTTTATGTGGCTGTGACATTTTCTACACAGTGTTTGTTCACATTCATGTAAGGGGCAGGCTTGGTGTAGTGGTTAAGCGCTTGGCTTGCGGCGCCGACGATCCGGGTTCGATTCCCGGGTTGCGCCACTATGTTTAAGAGGTTGGTAACCTCCTGCTTCCATGTCGCGATATAACTGAAATATTGTTGAAAGCGACGTAAAACACCAATCAACCAACCAACCAACCACATTCATGTATGTATACAGCGCTGAATTATATTTGTTTCGTCTGTATGTGAGGGCATTCGTGGCGGGCGTGGCTAGAAAAACAGGAGACGCTCACTCCTTAAGGGCACTTGGCCTCAACTCAGGGGTGCGTGAATGTCCACTGTGGTACATTCTTGTTCGTGCCATAGTCATGTCACATCAGTTACATTCGTATTTGACATTGATATTGACTTTTCCAATACGAGTAAAGTAACTCGAAGTCACTATCTTTCGTACATATATATCATAGTACCGATTCATGGTTCTCCAGAATTTCATCCATAGAAAGTGCAGAACGAGTATACGTAGAATTTCCTGTTTCTGCACTTATTTCAAATTTCTCTAAATAGCAATTGTTACAGTAAGTCTTGCACACAAATAAAATGATATGAAATGTTCTTATATGCAACGATGTGAGCATTCAGTTAATGTTAATTAAGAATAGAAAAACGTTGACATATGTTTTTTTACAAAACAATAAAGTTTTGTATGGTCAACATTTTTCTATGTTGTATCACTTTTTCTCTTAAATATCATGCGTTTCTATATGAACTCAAGTGGTATGATTAATAATAATATTATTTCATCTCATTTTTCTGTTTCGTTGGCATCTGTAAAGTTCGATAATTGGCAAATTCAGAACACAATAAATGAATTATATTTAAAATTCAAACATGATCTTTTATATTTCTTTGCTTACGATATAAGTTGGGAAGTAATGCTGTTCAACGTACATATAAACTGAATTGCTTCAGGTTTTGTATAAATTCATTAGCATGTTTGCCAAGTAATATACAATTTTTGGAATTTGTGTTTATTCGACTTTGGTATCTAATGTCGATTGCTGTAGAAATTTTCATGTCTTTAACTCTCGTTTCCTGACACTTTCCATATTTTGTCCATCGTTTTTAAAGTAAAACTTGTAACAAATTAAAATAGACAAATTTTACATCTGTTATACATTTTATACGACATTTTGACAAACCATTGCTAGGTCTCATTCATTTATCATATATGGTCCCTTTCATTACGTTCATCCGAGTTTTAATGGTGCACTTATACTCCGTCGTATCGTTAGAAATCTCCGATACATTTGAAGACTATCTTTTATGACCTTGTTGTATTTAGCATTTCCGTATATCAAATTCAAGCATTCATGCCACAAGCATCCTGTCTTCTTTCCAATGTTTCTTAACATTTATCGACTATGAAGTACTTTATTCTATTAATTTTCCCCGGACATGTTAAAATATTAGCTAAGATAGCCACGGAATCATGACACATAATAGAAGAAAATAACGAAACAGATGGATTACCATCTAAAATAATGATGCTGTCAAAGTCCAACCACTTCTGGAATTGCTGCATTGAATGTCACATACCATTTTTTGACTTTCTGCGAATCCCAAAATCGACTGAAATGCTGTTGGTAATGTGTGAATATTGAGCCCATGGGAATACGATATTTAGCACTTAATCTACGAGGTTCACGTGGGACATGAGTGCTAATGTGGCAAATGAATTATTCCTTTCTAAAATTATTTGCTGGCATGAACAACAACAATCTTTCATTACTGTTTTGCCTGTGACCTAAGTGTAACGAAATCACCAGGGATATAGAGGTTGTTAGAGCTGAAAATGTTCAGGGCAATAACCAATAAAATTGTATATCAAATTGCGTTATTTTGTGTGATATTCATCTATTTTTTATCAATTTAAGATATAAATTTGGATATGAATATAAAATGATGTCGTAATACATTATGTAGTATGTTAAATAATCCTCTTGTGATAAATTTGACTGTGCTAAGGGACCTAGTAAATTAAATTTAGTATAACTTATTCAGTATCATGTAAGATTTTAGTACTTGTTTGAAACAACCCCAAAAACATCTCTTTTGAGAAATGCTGCAGGATTTTAATCAAATAAAATCGATTTAAGTACTCTATTGCAAAAATTAGAAATTTTAGTCTCGTCCTTGATATCACTCTTTCTGAACAGTTGCATAGTGTGTGCATTGAATATGACTATACAATAATGGCCATTTTCACAGCTTTCATCGAATTTGTCTATGAATCCGAGTTATACTTTAACACCGTTTCATGTAAAAGTCCCATATACACGAACATTTCTCACGGTTATTTTGATTTATAGCGAAGGAAACATTCTTCGATTGGGAAATAAAACACAACTGATCATTTTGAAAGACATTGTCAAATCATATTGTCGCTTTACATCATGTTGATACATTGAAATTTGAATGTTGTTTGTTCAACCAATGAGTGGACCCGATGGCGCGTGTAGAAGTAATACTAAATGACAGCCAGATTTGTCATCGACTCAGAATCAAGATGCGATAATGAGTCTTTAAGTACCCTCAAATTTCTTTGATGAGAATACTCAAGATTCGTAAAGAAATGCCAAGATCTGTACAGAGGCTGATTACTCCAGAAATTCTTTGGGCAGAAGGATACTGATTGATTTCTTACAATAAAGAATTTCATATTGGTATAACCTTCTTTGTTTCTTTCTGTTCTGCTTCTCTTCCAAGAGCAATTGAAGTTGTAATTAAGTTCATTACGAGCAAAATTGATAATCAAAATAAAAATGCATATATAGCGTGGTTGGCGAAGCGCACAGTATATTACATTATATCTTTAAAGTGTACATACATATAGACATTGGTTGTTCACAAAAAAAAACAACTAAGGACCATTGGTGAATAAGTTGTTCCAATGATAAACTAAAGGTTCATTGAAGTACTTATTTTCAATCCTTTTATTTATTTGTGAACTTTTTATTTAACGACAGTGTTTAGGTTTGAGGAAATGTACTGTAATCCCTATAAATAAAAAGAACTAGAATGTACTGACAGCAATAAACAATAGCGTGCGAATTGATGGACGAAATCTATGAGTGCAAAAACTGACATTTTCGCCATATTTTACATGACCAAGAAGTCTGATGTCCACTGGCAGTCAATATTTTAGCCCGTGACCTCACTAATTTAAATTTATTAGTAAAATAACTCCACTGAATACAATATCATACTTGGACCAATAAATTAAAATCTGTCACTTAACAACTGTAAAGGTAACGAAAACATAGATTTTTATATCATTTAACATGTAGATTTTAAGTAGTTTATAATAATAATAATACCGGAAGATTAATTATTATTTACAAATGAAAAACATTTTCAAGGCGGCCATTTTGTTCAGATATCTTTGCTTCGTGATCAGACAATATGACTGGTTTGACAGAATCTAATGGGAACATTTAGGCCTAACGATCGAAATTGATCGCCTTCAAAATGGCTGCTGTCATGATATATAGGAAACACGTTCCCTGGGAGAAAACCTCCATCATACATGAGATATGGAGGCCAATTTTGGCTGTGAAATCGACGTTTGCAATCAGATTCCTTATCAACAAGCACTTTATGAGAAACCAGGGATCTCTTTTGTGACAGAGATGTTTCCAAAGGGCTGTAAACTACATTTACCGGTTAATTGCTAGGATTACCCCATTGTGAGAGTTTAAGGAATGGGAGGTAATCAGTTTCCGGGATACTGAGAAATGTATGAAATAAATCGGATATGTTAAGTCCGAATCCGTGAGCGAAAAAAGTATCATCCTTATATTTAGACAGAAATTTATTTTAACAGAATCATAAATAGCTATACAAGAGAATTTATTGTTTAAGATGTTAGATGTGACAAATCTGCTATCTTTTTACAATATATACCGAGAATGCACAAGATTAGAGATTTTTTAAAGAAAGTGAAATAAACCAAAGGGATTAGATTAGATTTGTTGATCAAAGGTTCATTAATGCGAATTTTAAAGGGTTTTTTTATACCTTTACTTTAGCATTCATTTAGGTATATGAACATTTTTATAAATTCAGAAGACATGCTTTCGAAAGTCATAGTTATAACGTCACAAAGAGTTTAACAAATTATATTTGAATTAAAATGGAAATAACTAAGGTACTGAAGTGAATGATGTCACAGTGATACACGCAGCTACCGTATTAGATAATAATAGATGCCTGAATAAGATTATACCAGGTACCCGAAAGAACATGGATACAAATATCGATTCTGTTCACCATTTATATCATTATTTGTTTGATGCAGCTATTTAACCAAGTTAGTCACTTATTCATTTTCAGATATACGAAAAGATTAAAAGAAAGAAAGAAGTAAAGACATCTGACTTAGCTGTAAGGCAAAAGTCACCAAGGACATAAGACGAAAGCACATGAAAACACATTAAGGCCGGATTTAAATATTATAGTTTATTTACGTCGCAGTATTTCAGTGTAAATCGACCAAGGTAAAGTGACACATTAGAATTTTGTCAAAGTCTTTCCTGTAAATGGTTTGCCGGTCTATTGCTTCGTTTCAGTCCGATTCAAAAACACGAATGATTTCCTTATCGTCCTTGTTCTAATTAGACTCAGAGTCGTTTTATCACAAGCATGTGCTTTATCTTGGTAAAAGTACAACCTTGTGATGTGATTTGTCATTTTCCTCGATTAAATGTTACAACTTACGTAATATAATAGTCTACCAATCCTAGCATTACATCGACTTTCGTCGCAAGTGACTTGGTTTAACGGTTTCAGCCAACTTATAAACCCTAGAAAAAGCATTCAAACAATCAGTATAAAGATGTTCACCGGCATTACGTTATCTTTAATCAATGTTAAAACTTAAAGCAATACCTACAATTCTAATGCAATGGATATTCAATCTTATATCGCATGCTCGTTCATACTCATAACAAACCAAAAGTAGAGCAAAATATTTTAAGATAATGTCAAGGCATGATCTTTTGACTCTTTCTACTGGGTATATGTGACGGGTGTTGCTAGCAAGCAGGAGATGCTCACTCTCCCCGGGCACCTGATCTCACTCCATTAAGGGGGGTTCACATATGCTCTTTGCTCTTCAAGTAGACATTTTTCGTTGTTTTATTTTTGGTTTTCATTTTCACTGATCTTGTATGTCATTTGGATTCATGATTTTCGGAATGATTTGGATTTATCTATCATCTTAACCTTATAACATTTCAAGTATTTCCAAATGTCCATTTCTTGGCAGGACACTTAATTCACACAATTTGTACAATTTTTGTACACTGAATAACATGTTGGTATATATTTTATGGGAGTAATAAATGCATCGGCAATATTGCCAATGATGCCGAAATTAAATCATATTATGTAATGTGAGCATGATTTTAGTCTATTCTACCAATCTTGTGACATTTTTTGTTCTTGTTCTCTGCTCCACTGGTCGTACAGAATGTTACACTATTAGTAAATTAGCTTGAAATGCCAGAGGATGTGACCCACAGGGAATTCAAATTAACTTCCATGTACTGATTACTTCCCCTTCGCTGGATATAAGCACAAGTACTAATTGTTCATCCCTCATCGTCGCTCCTTTCACAATTACTACGCGCGGATTAATACTAATTTGTTTACAAAATCATAAATTTCATGCCAGTGCGCAGCTTCCGTATTAATTTGAACAAGAAATTTAATTATAGATCCCATGTGACTCACCAAAGACACAACGCCATGGTTAATGTGACGACAGCAAGCGATGTCGATCTTTTCATCAGACAGCTCTCTTTAACACTTTAAATTATGAAGTTTTGGGTATATCTTATATGAATTTAGATCCAATGATCTGTGAAATAGTTGTTACTTAAACATTCATTGAGCATCTTTCAAACACTGGTTGGAATGGTTCTTGAATTTGCCAACCGAGTAAAAATTTCCTCTGAAATGTTGATCCAAAATCCAAAATTTTTTTCATATAACAATAATTGCTCTTATTTGAAATGTAAATATAAGGTTTCAGCTTAAATGAAAAAAATAAGTGCACTTGGCGCTTTGAAAGATTCTTAGGACATTAAATTATTAATAAATGAAAATTGAACAAACTTATTAATCGATAAACGGAGGTACTTCAATAAAAACAAGATGTGTTTGTGAAACACTAATGCCCCCGGCGGCTCCAAAGTCCAAAAAGTTATCTTTAGCGTGAAGGTCATTGTCAAGGACAAAATGTTATCGACCTTGATGTCAATTGAAAGGGCTTCATTAGTTGAGTACACGTGTCAAATATGAAGTCTCTATCCCTCACGGTTCAAACGTTATAACCAACGTTAAAGTTAAAGTTAAACAGACAGACAAACAAACAAACGGAAAAGACAAAAACAATATGCCCCCGATCTATCGATCTGGGGCATAAAAGGTGAGGAAGGGGGAAAGCAAGGACCAATTAAAGCCACAGGTAAGATAAAAATTAAATACAGCGCTTCAGAATTTTATTTTGTAGTATTTAAGCTATGATTGTACACATTTTCGGTATGAACAATGACTATTTTTCTCTCTATTATATCTATATATTATAGACCACAGATTATGATCATAATCACATATTTCGTTCACGCCGACGTCTTTGTGCTGAAATTCGAGCCAATCATTGGTATTATTATGAAATGATAATAAAGCGAGCAAATTCTAAAAATTCCATATGAAGGAAATTGTGTAAGGCCGAAAATAAAACAAGTGGGAATTATTAGTTTTCAATGATTCAATTCTTAGTTTTTTTTCAGCTACTGCGGTTTTTCATTTAAAATTTGTACACTTTACCAGAGCATGCTTATCTTATGATTGTTTTATTCTGAAGGATAGGCGACTAGCAGATTAACTACTCGCAAAGAGATACGAAAGGATCGCCACTGAAATGCTGTATGGTCAATACGAGGATATTATCGGACAGTGTGAAGTCCCACTTTTCAGAAAGTTATGGGATATCCTGGAACACGATGCTATGCAATGACATCTTTAAACCGTTCTTACAAAGTGCCTTTATGACTTTGTCACAGTGGTCTCTATGGAATATTTGCAACGGGTGCAGCATTCTAGCAAGAGACGCTAACTACTTCTGAACATCGACATTAATGGTCAATTGAACACCTCACTCTATGACAAACGTGACGATTTCAATTTCGCTATCACAAACTTTCCTTTCATAAGTAGCAACATTCCATCATCGCCCGCATACGGTTAATACGCTATTCCAGAGCATGTTCAAATTACAGTGACTTTGTTCTGAGGGATATTCGACTTTCAGTTAAGCTGCTCAACCAGGGTTATATATGTGCTAGACCAGCAACGTCACTGAGGAAATTCTATGGTCGTTACGAGACTCTTATTACTCCATATGATATCTCGTTATCCAGACTTTTAAATGATATTCTGGACTGAGACCGATTCCGATCATTTTACACAGATATGAGACCTTCTATACTAGAAGGTTACCTACTTCGACTTCTCCATATATAAATACATATGGAATTTACACGATTTGACTCTTTCTACTGGGTATATGTGACGGGTGTTGCTAGCAAGCAGGAGATGCTCACTCTCCCTGGGCACCTGATCTCACTCCATCACAGGGTTTCACATATGCTCTTCAAGTAGACATATTTTGTTATTTTCCATTTATTTTTCATTTTCACTGATTTTGTATGTCCTCTGGTTTTATGATTTTTGGACTTGTGGTTTGGATTTATCCATCATCTTTTCATCTGGAGCCAGTTGTTCGAAATTTTAACCACTGGCTAAGCTAACCCGTGGTTAAAATTTGAGAGACAATTAATGTAATTTATATGATTTCTGTATCAAAATCTAAATTACTTTTCAAAGTTTGTTTCATATGCTACAAATAAGTACAAAGACTATAACGTTAAGTCTTCTTATTTCAAAGGTATAGTCAGATGAAATTTAACCATTGGTTAGCTTAATCATTGGTTAAAGCTTCGAACAACTGACCCTTGGTCTCTGTCCACTTGTTATTCTCATTTGTTCTGAAAGAAACCATCACCACCGAATTTGCAGTATACTGTCCGGATTTGTATACTATCCGGATTTGCAGTATACTATATGAATTTGCAGTATACTATCCGGATATTTATATCCTGGTGTACTCTTACAAATGTATACTTTGACAAATACGTTAGTGGCAATTATCAACCTGAACGTCTGCTGAATAAAACCAACATACTTCATTGAAAAATTGAAAACAATTTTATCTATTGAAATTTTTCGCAACAATATGTAATTCTAAGAACACAAAGATTTTACTTAAGTACACCATATGAGTATTCCGATAACTTATGTCTTTTCAGTGATTCTCAAAGCCGAAACAATGGAAAACCCAACGTATAAATAAATGAAAGGAAACTGACATAAAAGGAAGCGCCAAAGAGGTAATATAACAGATATGCATCCGGTATGCCCTTAGTTTTAGAATATTAGCATTTACGAGAAACGAAACTAGTTTGAATTTCCTATTTTTATTTTTCCTGGTTATATAAGCGATGTCCGTCGACTCAAGTTGTATGGGATAAATATTTCTTAACAGGATAGACTCTCTGAAGCCTGTACCAATGTTATGCATTTCCATTCGAAAGATATACATTTTATATCAAACTCTAGACTCAGGGTTACCGATTCCATTCACGTCGAAGATTTTATTCAGGTCTTGAGTTAAAACTGGGTGGATAACTAACCCAGTATTAACGAAGCCATCTGGCGGAATTTTTATTCTTATCTCTGCGGTGATCTAAACTACAGGGACTACTTTGAGATAAAAACAGGTTCTTCTCGGTTGTTATCGACCGGTGGGGGATGCTTTCTCCTTTACTGGACAAATTTTTGCTCTTTTTTCTCAGAACTTCATGTTTATTCTTAGCACTAATTTCGTCACTTCTCATACTTAAATACTTTATATTTCATCCATTCACAAAAAACGTTAAATTTGGTGCTGGAGCCTGTACCAATTATCTATTACCTTGCTTTAAACACTGTATAGTCAATGATAGTCGTAGTCTATTGTGACCGTCCAATCACCAGTGTAAATCCCTGATAGATTGCTTCTTCGATCTTCAAATAAGGAATTTTTTCAATCAATTCCCTGCCATGTGAAAATGACAAATTTGGCGATAAGAAAAGAGAAAAGACTTCATCGTATTATTGAAAGAATTTTTGTGGTTTACATTTTTTTTTCATAACATAAATCAATGTTTAAGCATTGTTACTTGTGTGTATGTGCGAGTGCTCAGATTTCATGCACTTTAGAGATACAGATATAAGAGGTTCTATGTCCCAGTAGCAGAATTTGACGCAATAGACATACATGTTTCTCTGAAAATTAGCGGGGAGTCGAGATACCCATGAAAATATGCGTTTCTTGCTTGGCTGGTGTATATCAAATAAAAGGCCACATAAGACAAGTTTAAATATGCTTGATCATTTTTAAACCAAAACAACAGCAATAGGAAAAGGTAATTTCTTATTACTTCTATTCAAAATATTACCAGATTACCTGGCGAAACTGATACCATAATGAAAAAACGACGTTTTGTCTATTTTCTCATGAATAATATTTTTGTGCAATTTGATGCAAGATATATCTACAAATAGTTGGGATTCCAATTGGTACTAACTGCGCGCCTCTGATAGCAGATTTATTTCTTTATTGTTATGAGTGGGATTTTATGGTTTCTATTCAAAAATCAAAACGTTTCAACCTCATTGACAAATTTAATAATACTTGCAGATATCTGGATGACATTTTGGTTATCGATAACCCTGAATTCGAACAATTTATATCAGAAATATATCCACCAGAGCTCAGATTGAATAAAGCTAATACTTGAGATAAATCTACACCTTTCTTAGATTTGAAAATCAAAATTATCAACCACCTAATACATACTAATATTTATGATAAAGGTGAGGATTTTGGATTTCCTATTGTAAATTTACCTTACTTGGATGGCGATGTCCCTCGACTCCCATCATATGGTATCTATATATCTCAATTAGCTCGATTTGTCAGAGGCTGCACCGATATTTTGGACTTTCATAAACGAAATTTACAAATTACTACTAAACTAAACTTTTAACTCAGGGTTACAGATATCACAAGCTAAGAAAAACACTCGGCAAATTCTTCAGAACGTCTATCTAAATTTGGAAATATTTCTTTTCAACACTATGTATCCAATGGAATTTCCCATCCTAATTTTTACGGTGATCTCGTATATAAACTAAAGAAAGTAAAGGGCTCCGATAACGTAATTTTATCATGTTATAAAATAGTAAAACGTCTTCTAAATAGACAATATGACATTGAGATCATCCAAAATACTATAGGTCTTGTATTTGGCCCCTCTACAGCCTTATGCAGACTTCTAATTGAACGTTGCACGCTGACTAACAGGGCGGTGGGTACTATATGACGGGCCTTGTCCAAACCTCTTTCAGAGGAGACATGGTCCTGAACCTCATCTGACTGTTAGTCAGGACTCCTACAGATCTAGGGTCTTAGCTCGCTTTCAGACTGACAGAGCACGGTTTATCATGTTGATGTCGCATATATTTTTATATCAATATGTGTTTTACAATACCTTACGTGTTTATATTTTTATGACCTCTCAATATGCGATACCTGTTGACCTTTGTTCTGTACATGGAGGATTATTTATCAATTTTTAAATGTACGTCCTTTAATTGTTCTGCTGTTACGGTGAGTGGGAAAGTGGGCCCGTAAACCGGTTAACCACACCATTTGTTTGGCTTTTGTCAAATTAAATGACCGTCCCAAGTCGGTATCGTAATTGCACTACAATCAAATATTTTTGTAATGTGTTATATGTGCTAGTATATTATTTATATTCATGTATTGTAAAGCTCCATGGTGACTTCTGCCACATAACTTAGCCAGTAACTCCTCTTTTTTCTTTCTGAAGAACTTTTTTGGATAAAACATTTACAACCCCATATCCCCTGGAACTCATTTACCGATTTTTTCAACAACGTAACATTTCCTCTTACCATTACAATATCAATATATTTTCACTAATACCAGACGTTAAGAGGTGGCACGGTCATCACCGTAATGGCAACCGCAAGAGATGTGGTAGATTAGATAGGTCAATAGAGGATCTGCTGCAGATAGTCAGAAACATCAGTCGTCACAATCTTCTATATACAGTATCGTCTATTCCGGTCACTAGATTGAAACCTGTCCAAAATGAGGCTGATCTAAGAAGTTTGCGTTACACGGATTGATTTGAACTTAAACTGATTATAACATTTTCATATTACAAACTTCACTCGTGTACCATCGCTTCCTCCTAACTCATATATATCAGATTAAATTTGTAAACAAAGGATTAAGTTTGCTTTGTAATTCTAATGCTTTTCATACTGTCAAATCTAAATTCCACAGTATCTAGAGAATCTTGAGCCACCCCTGATTTGTTACCATTTCACAAAAAAACCCTGTAAGAAACCATATTTCCAATTACAATGCAGCCACATCTAATCATAAAGTACTTGAATCTATTCTATCTTCCTTTTCATGCAATAATGCTAAATACATTTATCAGCTTGCTTTCATATTAAAACAGGTGGTCTTAATTGTATTTCTAACAAATATCTACGTTCTCTTTTCAATAAAAGAAAAAAGAGGAGTTACCGGCTCAGTTATGTGGCAGACGTCACCATGGAGCTATACAATACATGAATATAAATAATATAATAGAACATTTAACACATTACAAAAATATTTGATTGTAGTGCAATTACGATACCGACTTAGGACGGTCATTTAATTTGACAAAAGCCAAACAAATGGTGTGGTTAACCGGTTTACGGGCCCACCTTCCCACTCACCGTAACAGCAGAACAATCAAAAGACGTACATTTAAAAATTTATAAATAATCCTCCATGTAAAGAACAAGGGTCAACAGGTATCGCATATTGAGAGGTCATAAAAATATAAACACGTAAGGTATTGTAAAACACATAATGGTATAAAAATATATGCGACATCAACATGATAAAGGACCAAATTACGGATTACCTTCCAGGATAGATTTTACAAAATGCCAGGATATTTTATTGAAGCACTTCATACCTATTGTAAACGATGGTGTATAAAATGTAAAAGTACATGCCTTTAATGACTCGAATAATTAGATTCTAAAACGTATCACGTTTTTTCATTTATACTTTTACACTTAATTCAGATTTATTTAAACAACCACATATAATCTACCAAAAAAGTAAAATGGCTGGTTCACAAAAACTTTATGTCTTTGTACTTGCTGACAAAGCTACTAATAACAGTATCATTGTTTGGACACTTTACTATATTTGAGTTCTTAAAACTAAACTGAATTCTTCTATTACGTATGTAAAACACCACATTGAAGGACAACTTTGTATTGCGTTACTAAATTACACATAAGTCCATATTATTAAATATCGTAATGCCGTTTGTTTTCGACGGTAGCAATGTCAATTACTATTGGTCACAGTTAAAACTTCCGACGAAGTTTGCGAAACAGAGCACAATCGAATTTTTACATTTGATTTTTCAAAACTATATATCTAACTACCTCATTAAAACCAAGTTGTCTCTCGAACATTGGTGTTTCAGCACAGGCTCTTAATCATACCTGTGTTCTTCAGATACATTTTATTCTTATCTCAGACGAAAAATATGATAATTATAAATACTGAACATGTACTGAGTTATGTAATGCCATCACAGTTTTATAAGTAATATTTATGTGCAATTTAATGGCAGGATTTATCAACACAATATGTGGAATCCTATCGACACTAAGTGTTGCGCTCTCCTTATAGCAGATTTATTTTTTCTATTGTTATGAGAGGTGCTCCAAACTCGACAGTAATCTGTCCCCATGAGTTTGAAAAATATATTACAGACATTTATCCATCTGGGGTCAGTTGTTCGAAACTTTAACCACTGGTTAAGCTAACAAGTGGTTAAAGTTTGACAGACAATTAATTTAATTTATAAAATTTCCGTATAAAGATCTAAATTACATTACAATGATGGCTACATATGCAAAAAAAACCAGTACACATACTTCTCAATTCAAAAATATGGTCAGATGAAATTCGACCATTGGTTACCTTAACCAGTGGTTAAAGTTTCGAACAACTGGCCGCACTACTTCAATTCAACAAAGCCAATATTTCTGATAATGAAACAACTTTTTTTCCTTTAAATATTGAAATTATTATCAATAATATACGATAAACGTGACGACCTTTGATTTTCAATTGTAAATATTTCTTTAGATTATGATGCTCCTAACCTAAAATCATATGGTATTTATATTAATAAATTTCTTCGGTTTGACGTAAAAAAAGTTTCAAATCACTTTAAAACTTCAGACTTAGTTATAGATATCATAAACTTCGAAAAATATTGGGTAAATTTTATAAATCTTATTCTGACATTTTATCTAAACTCGGAAAAGTGACTTTTCAACAATACATTTCCAACGGAATTCCTCATCCCAATTTTTCGGGTGATCTAGTCTAAAAACCAAGGAGGTCAATAGTTCAGATAATTTCATCTTGTCGGATTCTAAAATAATAATACATGAAGATAATGATCCCGAAATCATCGCAGAGACCATAAGTCTTGCATTGGACTCCTCTAGAGCCTTATACAAATTTTTACTGGAGCACTGCAAACCGACTATCAGGGAGACAGAAGTCGAACAGGGGGACTCTATAATGGGCCTTGTCCAAACCTTTTCAGTGGAGACAATATCCTGAGCCTCGTCCCTTCTGACTGTAAATCGGGACTCCTACATATCAATGATTTAAACTCGCTTACAGACGGGCAGAGCATGGTTGACATGTTGATGTCGCTTAGCATATTTTTGTACTAGCATATTATGGATAGAATATTTCGTGAATAGAATTTGTATGACCTTTCGTCTTGAGAAACCTGCTGATCTTTGTTATATATATATATATATATATATATATATATATATATATATATATATATATATATATATATATATATATATATATATATATATATATATATATATGGAGGATTATTTATAAATGCATAAATGCTTGTCCATTGATTGTGCTTCTTTTTCTGTGAGTGGGAAGGTGAGCCCCGCAAACCGGTAATCCACATTAAATGAGTAACGTTTGTTATTGGCCGTCCCTAATCGGTATCTTAATTGTAATACATAATGTCGTTTTCTGTATTTTATTTTTATGACTTTAATCATGTTTATGTGTATGTACTTGGTGATTTGTGCCACACAGTTTGGTCTTCTGTCTTATCTTTTAATTAAAGCAAGTGACCGTTGATTCATTATAATGCAAACGTTGACTCCTTGTGTGAAGACCTACGTATTTTTAAAATATTTTATGAAGAAATTCCAAATATATCAATGTGAGTTTTTTGACAAGGTGATATCCCTTTATGTCACCCCGCTGAAGTAAATGGCAACCGCAGTCACAACATGTTAACATAGTTTTATACTACATGTGTATATTTTATATTTTTGTCAAATTAAAATGTTAAAATATGCATAATATTGCCGGTAAAATAAATGCATTTTAAGTGATTTTTGTTTGTCTTTAATTTAGTTTACATAATGCGTCTTATTCGCTCATACTAGGAATACTTAAGACATATCTGAATGTCTTAAAGATAAAGTACTGAATAAAGTCCAAAACTACCAAGCAAAATTAATTTTTGTTGTAAACACCATGGCATACATAGGAGGTCATTAAGTTTGAATACTTCTCAAACTGTTACTGATGATAATTCAGGGATCTAACTTAGTCTTACTTATACTGTTACTAGTTCTGCTTTCGTGTAACATTACTTACTTCCTGATTTACACAAATGCCACACTTATTATCTTTACAATGTGGAGGGTTTGAGATAGATTTTATAATAACCCTTTATCTTATGTATTCCGGCTGTAACAGGATGATTTAAATGTTGATCCATATTCATCTATCGCATCATTGCTGTAATCCTTCTATCTCTATGTTTCTTTTAAATTTCTAATCATTTGAAAATGGATATGTCCCACTTAGTGTTACTGTGGCACTTGCGTTTTGGTTGGCGAAATCACAACTCTTCCAGTAACATGACGGCAGAACTTTTTATTATGACGTCAAAATATGATACATTATCATTTGCCAACGGAAATGTCAGAACCGCTGTAATTGAGAAAAATTCTATTGATTTAAGATTGTTTTTCTTGTGCAATTAAGACTGTTAATATTTCGTGTGTGTGTGTGTGTGTGTGTGTGTGTGTGTGTGTGTGTGTGTGTGTGTGTGTGTGTGTTAACGCAGATTTCCATGTCAACTTGATTTGGAAGTTAGTAGCTGTTTCGTAATCGACTGTTGAGAGGTGAAATGTGGAGTATAATCATGATAGTGTCTTGAAAGTGAACAAGTCGAGCAAGACATTTTTTTTTCTTGTAGCATTTTTATTATGTATTTTCGCAAGAAACATCTACCATTCAATAAAGAATAAAATACCTTATTTATTATGCACCAATCGCTGTGGAAACCTTGGCAATGATACACTGAAGACATGTGCTTCAGTCTACAAATCAGCCATAATCAAAGTTGCTATTAATGATTGCGGTTTTGAGCTTAATCAAATTGCCATAACTCTCTAGTTCCATCAAACTTCTGTTTACCTCCAAACATTTGACACTCAACATCTATTGAAAGATTGTGGAATAAGTACTTTAGTAGACTTTTTACACAATCAAACTCAATAACAAGCATCAGGATTCTTGAATATGGATGTGTTGATTAATTATAGGATTGAATTTAACTAGATGTGTCAGAAGGATAACGAATGTCCCCACCAGAAGGGGTTTATATTGTTGTGTTTGTTGGACGAGCGTGGTTTTCAACTTTATTGCCCATGTATATGCACGCATCTGAAAATTATCTTGAAGGTACTTGGCGTCAGATTTTTGATATGCCTACCTATGATTTAATGTTACAATATGTGAAAAAGATGAAGGATATACTTTACTTTCTCTTGTCCCTCCGATATGATAAGCTTGTATTTGAAATGCATATTTCATTATTCTGGTGGCCTTGATGAGAAATGTGCTCGGAAACCTATTTTCATACGAAGTTTTTATCAATTCTTTTTTGTATTTTTGTTTGGCTATCTCCCTTTTAAAATTCTAATAATGCCATCTTACAGAGACGATATATAATTTATGACTAGGGTGTATGTGGACATCATATACAAAGAGATTTGAGAATTGCTACTTGTATCAGTAATACACACACATATGTAAGCGCTGATTGATCTAAGGGAAACACAAGCAACTCTCCCCGAAAATTGTAATAAATTACAAATATTTGGTATGGCGCAGGATTCTGAAACAGATGTAGGGAGCAGTGACAAAGAATTGGTCTGACACAGTTTTATCATTCTGAATATTAAACCCTGACTTGTTTATAAAATGTATTCCGCAAGAGACATCATTCTTATTACGTACGTTTATAATCTATTTTATATATTTAATATAATATATCATAATTAGAAGATAAATGATTCTTACTCAGTCATATGATAGAAACCACCAGGGAAATGCACTGCTAATGTCATAATTTTAAAAAAACCCATAAGAACAGCACAAAAACTTTCGATTAAAGTGCAGTTGCAATACCGAGGTACACTTCATATGACAGTAGTCAATCAATTGGCGTTGTTAACCGGTTAAAGGGCGCACCTTCCCACTCACTATAAGAGTTAAAATCGATATAATCAAGGGACACACACTTAAAAATCTATAAATAATCATCGATATAGAGAGTTTCTGAAGTTGAGACGTTAGAAAAATATAAATGCGTATATTAATGCAGAGTAAAGCTAAGATAACGAAAATACATCAATATCAATTTGAGTAATTCCTGCTCTGCCGATCTGTTAGCGAGCTCAGACCCTTGGTCTGTAGGAATCCCGATTAACAGTCAGAGGGGACGAGGTTTAGGGTCATGTCTCCTCTGAAACAGCTTTCAACAAGGCCCGCCATATAGTCCCCAAGTAAGATTTTGTTTGAGGTTTATTCGTGGGAGTTTTTGTTTTGTTCGTTTCCACCTTTCAGATGAAGATTATTGCATTTCAATTTTAAGCGAGATTTAAATGGACAAAGGACGTATGCTGGACTTAAATCCTATGGTCATTTTGTACAACCTTTAGTTAAAGCAGTTTTCGATACATCGAAATAAATCTTTTTGTAAAATAAGATATATTTCCTTTATATTTATTTTCCTTGGAAAGTGTTCCAACAGATTGTTGGCATTCCTATGGGTACTAATTTGCGCGCCTCTTCTGGCCGACATATTTTTGTACTTTTACCAGGCAGAATTCATACAGTTTCTTCTTTCTAAAGGCAATAAAAAATTAGCATCTCGGTTCAAATTTACATACAGATACATCGATGATGTTTTGTCGATTAACAACCCTGTATTTGAGGATCACCTCAACATCATATATCCAAAGGAACTCGAGATAAAAGATACTACAGAGAGCGCATCTTCTGCTTCATACCTCGATATACTGCTATCAATTAGTGACGATGGTTCATTGGTTACCTCTCTCTATGACAAAAGTGACGATTTCAATTTAATTATTACTAACTTCCCTTTTCTGAGTAGCAACATACCTTCCTCTCCCGCATATAGCGTCTTCATTTCACAACTTATACGCTATGCCAGGGCATGCTCTAAATACGAAAATTTCGTCCTGAGAGCGAGGGTTCTTGACACGAAACTACACAAGGATATATTGAGGAACGTTTGAAATTGTCGCTGAGGAAGTTCTATGGTCGTTATAGGGATCTATTGCAATTTCAGATTCCTCTTTCAAAAATTTTAACCGATATTTTGGGACCTGACCATACTACATAACCATCTTAACTCTTTGACTATACTTGATTTGACATAATATGTGTATACATGTATATACAGATATTTGTTCACCTGTGTTTCCGACACCGGAATTTCAGGCAGCATTTCTTGCTTTGAATGGGAAATTTAACTTCGTGTTCCTGTCTCCTTCGTATGTTCACGCGTGTATATTTATATATGTGTGTATTTACCTCCTGAATTTGGTTATTGCAGGACTTTTGCGACGGGTGTTGCATGCAACTAGGGGACGCTTACTCCTCCCGGGCACCTGGTCTCACCTCGATTTTATTGGGGTTCGCATTTGTCTGAATATGACACTAAACATGATATTGTACCCTTTATTCCATGGACTATGAGATATGGTTTACGCTTTGGTACTTCTTCGTTTTTTACTTATAATAGCTACTATCCTTGGAAACTGAAATGAGATTTTCTAACTTTATATAACAATACAAGTAAACCTGAATCCATTCTGAGCAAGTCGTATGTTGAAAAGTATTCTTAGTGATAAGGCAGCATCAATACTCTAAAACGCGTTAAGAGACAAACATAAAAAGAGCATGTTTGATCGATTGGAATCTATTGCGTGCTTAGAAATAATTAGATCAAGTTCCTTGTATAGCTCTTTGCGGGCATGTTAACTGCCATGGGATTTGTTTATCGCTTTTCATCAAATCTTTCTTAAATAACCCCTTCTTTATGTCAGTGTAGTAACGCTTTTCCAAACGTTGACTTGTTCATTGTCCAAAAATGGATCTTATATAATAGAAATGTTCTTCCTGTGTTAAGAACTGCTCAGTGTTAAGTGCATTTACTGTTTTTCCAAATATAAAAAAGAGAACACACGATGAAAAAAGTTAATATGTATTTCTCTTCGAGAATTATTTAAAAGTTAAAATGTATGTATATATATAACATCAGTCTTTGTTATAATAAGAGTTTCATTATTAATATTATAAGACTCTATAAAAGAGTATTTTTCTCTCATATTTTTTAAGGAATATTGAATTTTTTAAAAAAAATCCGAAAATATTCTTCTTTATCCAATCAGGAAATTTTTGTCACAGTCATGTTCAGCGTCCCCGAAAATGGTTTATCCTAAATGAATAAACCGTGAACGCTGGTCTCTTTGCCTTAAAGATGTAATACAATGTAGAAAAGGAGTTTTTAATTGACGTTTTATTCAGACGTCGTTATCGTGTTCGGTGCGGAAATCATGACGTCACGTGGTAAGTAATACACATGAATATCTCATAGCTGTATTACATGGGCCTGCTCTGTATCAAATACGCAGATATGAGAGAAATACAATTACATAAAGTAAAATATAAAGGGGTATGTATTGGGCGTTCCTTCCATAGGCGACATTAAAGAATCTTACTTGTCGAAGTCACATGATCTCATCTATGATTTGTAGGAGCATACAAGTGTCCATTATGGCGCGTTTTTAGATGTGCCATCAATTTCAGCGACAATCGTTACTCAGTTGGGTCAATGGGCTTACCTTCAAACTCACCACAAAAAAACTGTACATTCAAAGACCACAAATTTGAAAATTTATCCTTTAAACAGAGAACAAAGATGAATATATTACTCATGTGGAAGAAATTGTTACCTAGAATGTTGTTCACAGAAATCTGAAAAGAAGAGACTTAGAGAGCAGCATCTGACAGAGTTTGTCTAATTCGGGGTTCCTTCTGTCAGTACAAGTAATACACAAATGGCTTGAATGATTTAAAGTAATTTGAAACAATTTATGAATCTTGAATTTGTGTACGGGACTTAAACGCCAAATAAAATTTGATAAATAGCGATGAGTTCATTACTTCCCGAGGCTATTCTCTCTCTCTCTCTCTCTCTCTCTCTCTCTCTCTCTCTCTCTCTGTGAGTGTGTGTGTGTGTGTGTGTGTGTGTGTGTATGTGTGTGGGTGGGTGTGAGTGTAATTGAAAAGACGAAGGAATCTGGTGCCACGGAGAGAAAAATGCCGATTTACCACACCTGCCATGAAACCGTATTTGATATTTTAATTGAAAGCGTAGTTATTAATAATAAAATTAAAAAGATCTACTGCTGTCAAACGAATATCATCACATAAAAAATATACTATAGCTACATTTAGTTGAAAAATCTATTATTAAATAATGCCGTTTCTTTGATAATGACGGATGTCAGCTAGTGATACCCCATGCAACATAGTTATGGGGGTATACTGGATTCGGAGTGTCCGTTATGTCCGTCCGTCCGTCTGTAGATGCAATGGTTTCGGGCTCTATAGTGTTATCATTTTCACCTAGAGTCAGAATACCATACATACAGACTCTCCTTGGGATGAGGAATATTCCTATTGATTTTGGGGTCAAAGGTCAAGCGTACTGGACATTGATACGGGTAAAGCTTTCTCGAGCTCTGTAGTTGTTTTCCTTTTCGTATAGAGTAAAGATACCATACATACAGATTTCCCATGGGATGAGGATGATCCCTATCGATTTTCGGGTCAAAAGGTTAAAGGTGAAGTGTAGTGGACGTTAATATGGGCAGAGGGTTTCCAAGCCCTACAGTGTTATGCTTTTCTCCCTATGTAATGTAGATGATCCCTGTCGATTTTGGGTTTAAAGGTTAAAGGTCAAGTGTACTGGACTTTGTTATCAGTACATGGTGTCTAAGCTCTCATATATTTCACAGTTTCAATCTTCTTCAATTCCGTAAATACTTTCCCATATATATATATATATATATATATATATATATATATATATATATATATATATATATATATATATATATATATATATATATATATGAATCCTTTGCCTGATACCTAAGGGTATGTGTGTGACACGTTCTTCAACAAAGGCTTCTCCTCTTCGGTCAATATCATCACAACGCACACATCTCTCAAGCAAAGCAACTGCATAAGTTCATACTACCCCCTACTTCCCCTTTTAGCTTGAGTTTTGTCATGCCCTTGACCTGATCTGTATAAGGTCAAGGCCGTTTCAAAGAATCATTCTGCCGGCCAGGGGATGTTAATTTGTGTCTGCCCCATGGCGACAATTCTTACTCTCGTTTGTTATCCAAAAAACTTGCTCTTTGAATTCAATTATATAGTATTAACCCTCGGATTTCTAAATAATATCTAATATTTATTATAACTACTCAGCAGAAGCCGCTCCTTGTGGACTGTTAGTTCCCGAGGGTGTCTCCAGCCAAGATTTCAGTACCTCTGTACTTGAGATTTATAATTAAAATTACTGAGTGATAAAAAGTTTGTAAATTATCCTAAAAATAAAGAATATCTCCATCATGGATAGTTCTGTATTTATTTGGGTTTTCTGGCTTATGCCTTTAGGTCAATCTGGCTATGAGTTTGCTTTTCAAATATCTGTTTAATCGATTCCATAATTTAGACCTTGAGTATCACTGAAGAGACGACGTTGTCGAGATTCGCATATCTATACATGTATATATGTTCTAATATCTATTATAACCGCTTTGTTGAAAGCGCTGCTGGTGGAATGGTAGTCTCGAGGGTTCCTTTTCCATGTTTTTCAATACCTCTGTACTTACTCAAAATAAATACTTCAAATTACTGAGTGATAAAAAGTTTGTAAATTGTTCTAAAATTTAAGAGGTATCTCCCTCATGCAGAGCTCTGTCCACGGATGGGTTATATGGCTCTTACTGTTAGGTCAATTTCGTGATTGAGTTTGGTCAATTTGGTGATTGAGTTTGGTCTTCATATATCCTTATTTTCGATTTCCACAATTTAGCATCACTAAAGAGAAAAAAAGTTGTTGAAATGCGCATATGGTGCACCAAAATTTATACATGTATATATGTTTCATTATTTTCTTTACGTTTGTTGAATTATTACGAAATTAGTATGCGAACAATTGAAATCTTCAGATTGCTATAAATCATGTCTTATTTTTGTTCGAAGGATATTGCCGAGAACCGTCTATCAAATATAACTTTAAAAAAAGAACTATTTGTAAACATGATGATATATGAGACATAAATATGAAAATTCGTGAGAACTTTTGGATCGCCATGACTACATTTCAAAATATATTGACCGAGATATATGACCTTAATTATGTAAGATGCAAGTTAAACAGTACCACTTTTGTGAACGCTGAAAAAATACCAATACTTCTTAGTTCAACAAACTATACAGCGACTCTCGTTGGGCGCTGTTGCATTCCTTTTAGACATAGTTACTCTACAAGCACTTATGAATCCCCGCAATTTTTGGCATTGTGCATGACAGAAAGGATGGAAGATACATTATTCGTGGAAATGTGCCTATGGTCCATAAAATAAATATTGGTATATTAAATGAATATCAGAAAAGACGTGAATTCACCTCTTAATCTCGGATTTAAATACTATAAAGCCAAACATTTTACGGGAGTCAAAGTTTAGAAGTTACAGTAACTTATTATAAGAATACATTGATGTCAGTTGTTGCTCGGAGGAGTTATCTCGTCTCAATTTTCCAAATAATAATATACCTGAAAATCTTTCTTTTTTAATTGTATAAGACAGAGATGGGTATTGAAAGAGAAAACAGAAGGCATCTGACAAAGTTGTATGACACAAACCACCAAAGACATGCACACAAAACATGATAATAGTAGAATATACACGGAAAACGACATTACAAAAGTATTTGATTGTGCTGCGGTTACGATACAGACTTAGGTCGGTCAATTGAAGTAACAAACGTCACTCAGTTGGTGTGGTGTGGTTGAAGAAAAATGCATTTTTGCACACTACCAAATCTCATCGCATTCCGATTAAAAATGTAAGAGAAACTTAGCGATTTTGAGATGTGTTTGGAGTACATTTAATTTAGAATTACAAGCACAAAATGTGATAAAAGCAGATACTATAGTATTTCATTTCAGAAGTGATTTTTTGTATTGATATGTTATATAAAAACTACCAAATTAATTCCCTGGTAAAATTGGAATATTAATTTGTTATCTTTATCGTTAAACACCTTCGTTTCTTATTTTATAAAAAATATAAACATAAATCGTTACAATGTGGGACCTGTCATTTTACGGATAAACATGCTTCCTTCTTCAGTTCCAAACACAACTCACGTTGTTATAATTGACAAAAAAATGATACATATGTAAAATACATTTAGCGGATACACAAGACGCACATGATATGTAGGTTTTTATAATAGATTATAAAATTCACAGATCCAGTCATAATCTTCAAAACAATCAGGCAAACTCATATACCTTCCGGGCTGAAATAGATCAGAAACCATAGCGACTATATCTATAATCCCTGTTCTTGTACAACATTTTCATGTATATTTAATCCGTAGAATCACATACTTTGTAATACTGATATGTAAAGGAGGAAAAAGTAAAAATATCAGTATGTTTAGCGAATTGGTAGATACTGGGGTCTACTTGACCGGGTACTTTGAAGCGTTACCTTGCAAATAGATTTGTCTTTCACCTGTCAAGTCTAGGTTTGTATTCCATAAAGTGTTTTCATAATTTTATCATTATTTATTCGGGTAATTTACTAAGAAAGTCCATATTTTCTTTCTGGTCCCTTCGTGTAAGAAAGAACTATATGCTCAAGCCTTGTTTTTTCTCCTAGGAACTTGAAAATGCAGTTGTGAAAATAAATACATAAAAACCTTTAATACCATAAAATGTTTTGGATTTGCATAGTGGCTGTCCCGGCATCGCCACAGAGTCGTATATTAATGCAGGTTTATATTTTTTATATGTATTACTCCTTTATATTTTATATTGCTCCCTGAATGTAGATCGAGTGATGTATAAAATTTGTTCCTATTTAAATGTTATTGTTAGGAAGTAAAAGAGCATGCAAAATATGGACAAAGAAAGGCAACTCGCAAAGGAAAATACTAGTTTATTGGTATGATGTTCATAGCAATGAACGAAGAATGTATTTAGATTGTTGGACACGTCACAAATTCACATATGGCGGTTAGCAACTCAGTGAACTGGGGCCAGTTGTTCGATGCTAGACTAGCATCGTCACTGAGGAAGTTCTACGGTCGTTACGAGACTCTTATTACTCCATATGATATCTCTTATTCAGACTTTTAAATGATATTCTGGACTGAGACCGATTCCGATCATTTTACACAGATTTGACACCTTCTATACTAGGTTACCTACTTCGACTTCTCCATATATAAATACATATGGAATTCACACGATTTGACTCTTTCTACGGGGTATATGTGACGGGTGTTGCTAGCAAGCAAGAGATGCTCACTCTCCCCGGGCACCTGATCTCACTTCATCACAGGGGTTCACATATGCTCTTCAAGTAGACATATTTTCTTATTTTCCATTTGTTTTTCATTTTCACTGATTTTGTATGTCCTATGGTTTCATGATTTTTGGACTTGTGGTTTGGATTTATCCATCATCTTTTCATTTTAGCACTAGTTAAGCTAACCAATGGTTAAATATCATCTGACTGTATCTTTGAGATAAGAAAACTTTAAGTCATAGTCTGTGTACTGATTTGTAGCATATGAAAAAAGCTTTGTAAAGTAATTCAGATTTTCATATCGAAATCTTATAAATAAAATTGTCTCTCAAACTTTAACCACTGGTTAGCTTATCACGTGAATGATAAATGTAAAATGTACTTGGTTTAACATTCAATGAATTATTAAAGCAATGAGATGATGAAATAAAAAGTTTGCAAAAATCATAAAGGTTAAATTGGGAGAGAAAGAACTGCAAATGAATGAAGACAATGCAAACTATTCAGAAAACATCCTTGTCCGAAAGACTAAATATCGATCAGCTGCGGGTACAACTTGAATTCGTAATCAGTCTACCCAAAAATTACAGATCGTGGGAAACAAGGACCTTTGTGTTATCGACGAATTTTCCAGTATACAGTATTGTCTTGATGCATACAATAAAGAGGAGATATTTTATCACAATTAATTATATGTTGTTTGAAAAGGCAGATTAAACATTTTAAGAGTTGTTGGCAATATGATTGACTAGTATTCTCTCTTTCTGCTTTTTATGTTTATGTATGTATGTGTGCGTGCGTACATGCATGCATGCATGTATAGCCATGCTATTAAGACTTGTATGTATGCATGCATGCATGTATGTTATTTGGACTTGTATAAATCAGATCGGTATCTCAGATTTTTACATAATTCAACACAGAATTGATAAAAAAAATTTGTCAACGAGGTGTGAGGCGTAGCTAGTACCCATTGGCATCCCGACGATTAGTTATATATCCTTCCTTAAAATCACAAAAATATTAAAGGTCAGAAAGTTCCACATTTGATAACATCAATGTCAGTGTACCTATTTAGAGGATTAGCTTTCTCCTTGATATAATATCTTTATTATGCTTATTCACAGTACATTAGGATCTGCTGTTAGGGTTGCTGTTGTCTAGAAAGGCGTGTTGGATAACTTCGGAGCGTCTGTATTCTTTTGATTTATGATTAAGGAACAATGTGTAAAGTGTCGAAATATCAAATAATTTCATAGAATATATTTTATTGTAAATTGTAGACTTTTGATGTTCCAATGATCCTTATTCTTAAGATTCCACATTTGATTAATATCTATTCTAGAGTGCTCAGTTTCAAAGTACTTTTGAAGACAAGGTTTCTATGTGTGAAATGGGAACAAATTCTATAGAGTATTTAGATGAACCACTAAAACACTGTAGAAATGTACAGATGATGGATAAATCCAAACCATAAGTCCGAAAATCATGAAACCAGAAAAAATACAAAATCAGTGAAAATGAAAACAAGTGGAAAATAACAAAATACGTCTACTTGAAGAGCCCCTATGATGGAGTGAGATCAGGTGCCCGGGGACTTTTTATGCAATTCGGGAGTACAATATAAATAAGGCATGTATAAATCTAATTTCCTTGTATTAATACTAAACGTCTATCACACCTAAAATGGATAAGTTTGTAGGAGAGAAGAATGCCTGAGAGTTATATAGGAGAAAATAACTACACCCATTTGCTAAGGCCCTGAGGGACAGGATAACACACTAAATATCGGGTGCATAACTACACCCTGGATCCATTAAAGTGCAATCTTAAGGAAGTCTCTGTTATTTGTAGTTTCGGAGAAGCTACTTTTACAAAAATACAGTCGTAAAGGGAAAAACGCCATGGGGCAAAGGGAGACAAACGAAATATCAGGTGCACATATATATTTAACGTAGACTGAACAAAATACAAAAATAATGGTCTTTCTGTTGTTTTTAGTTTCAGGGGAGTTGTCATTACAAGAAATACATAATGCTGCAAGACCACCAAAATTTTTAAGACTCTGGGCGAATGATGCAGAAGTATACCATAAACCAAACAAAATGCAAAATTTCGTCTACCTGTCTTTCAACTGTCGTCATTTTGATAAATCGAAAGTGCAACTAGCCCCGACAAAATCAGGAGGATCAAAATTATACAGATTTAGATGGTTTGGAGTCATAGCTGTGACCCTCTTTACCAAATCTTCAACGTGATGTGTTTTTGTGTCTGTTTCTTTGGCTTTAAACTGTCTTAAATATGATAATTTTAGATTGAAATTTTCCCCTTTTATCTCGGTACATGTCGTATGTTTACAAGTTGTCACTGTCTACAAAGTGCATTAAATTCGGCCGTATTCAAACGCTCAACTGATTTGCTCTGAGGTACAGCGCTATTTTGCATTTTAATACGAGTTATTTCCCTGTACCTGCTAACCTTACCTTGATATATTTTTGTACGTTTTTTATTTAAACAACATTTCGATGTACTTGATGCATTGTGAAAGGCTATCCACCTTTACATCCTTTTTCTTTTTCATCACACGAGTTCATGATTACTTCGCAATTTCCGGTTTATGTGGAAGATATTGGCTCCTTGCATTTTGGACTTACCTGTAATCGTTGTTTCAACACGGGGCTTTTAATGCTGTTAACATCACCTGTTTCAGCATGGCCACAAGGAGAATTTTTGAAATTAGATGGGGAGCATTCACAAGATTGAGGATTGTGAAACGAGTTGCTTATATAAATACAAAACAAATCCTATTTGAATTATCTAGAATGAATGCAAATTATGGTGTGTATCTAAAGAAAATTAATGGAGGTACTATATTTTATAGGTATTGAGAAATTTTGTCCAAAAGAGATTTGTGTTTCAAAGTCGTGCTAATGATGGATAAATCCAAACCAGTGAAAATGAAAACCGAGTGGAAAATAACAAAATATGTCAACTTGAAGAGCATATGTGAACCCCTATGATGGAGTGAAATCAGGGGCCCGGGGAGAGTATTTAAGTATAAAATACAGTATTGCGTTTATTGTCAGATATGACATAAATAAAAGGTCCGTACAGGCCATCTTACTACGTCATCCACGACCTTGACTTCTCTGTGAGGATACACAACAATCTTTCTCTTACAATTGTGATAAAAGAACGACATTGCCATTGCTCTCTATATTCGACGACCGCGTCACACCTAGCGTTAATAGAATCCAATTGTTAAATTTGAGCTTAAAGTTAACTGGCCTGGCTAGTATTGTTAGAATATAAAACTAGCCAGACAAATGAATGAATCACGAGATTCTGGATTTAAAGGATATCTTCGACGGTAGTTCAATGAGTAGCGGTGTCAGGTTTCCATAATTTCTGGTGACGTTTCAAGGTTACGAATTATGACTGAATATGTGATTCTAAGCTTTTATCCCAAATATAATACAGCATAAGTGCAATAATCATCTACAAGAAAAAAGAGGAGTTACGGGCTCAGTTATGTGGCAGAAGTCACCATGGAGCTATACATTACATGAATATCAATAATATACTAGCACATATAACACATTACAAAAAATATTTGATTTAGCGCAATTACGATACCGACTTAGGACGGTCACTCAATTTGACAAAATCCAGATAAATGGTGTGGTTAACCGGTTTACGGGCCTACCTTCCCACTGACCGTAACAGCAGAACAATCAAAGGACGTATATTTAAAAATTTATAAATAATCCTCCATGTAAAGAACAAGGGTCAACAGGTATCGCATATTGAGAAGTCATAAAAATATAAACACGTAAGATATTGTAAAACAAATAATGGTATAAAAATATATGCGACATCAACATGATAAACCGTACTTTGCCAGTCTTAAAGCGAGCTAAGACCCTAAATCTGTAGGTGTAACAGTCAGAGGGGACGAGGTTCAGGACCATGTCTCCTCTGAAAGAGGTTTGAACAAGGCCCGTCATATAGTCACCACCATGTAAAGAACAAGGGTCAACAGGTATCGCATACTGAGAGGTCATAAAGATATAAACACGTAAAAGGCTGTAGAGGGGCCAAATACAAGACCTATAGTATTTTTGATGATATGAATGTCATATTGTCTATTTAGAAGACGTTTGGCTATTTTATAACATGATAAAATAACGTTATCGGAGCCTTTTACTTTCCTTAGTTTATATACGAGATCACCGTAAAAATAAGGATGGGAAATTCCATTGGATACATAGTGATGAAAAGAAATATTTCCAAATTTAGATAGAAGTTCTGAATAAGATCTAAAGAATTTGCCGAATGTTTTTCTTAGCTTGTGATACCTGTAACCCTGAGTTAAAAGTTTAGTAGTAATTTGTAAATTTCGTTTATGAAAGTCCAGAACATCGGTGCAGCCTCTGACAAATCGAACTAATTGAGATATATAGATACCATATGATAGGAGTCGAGGGACATCGCCATCCAAGTAAGGAAAATTTACAATAGGAAATCGAAAATCCTCACGTTTATCATATATTAGTATATATTAGGTGGTTGATAATTTTGATATTCAAATCTAAGAAAGGTGTAGATTTATCTCAAGTATTAGCTTTATTCAATTTGAGCTCTAGTGGATATATTTCTGATATAAATTGTTCGAATTCAGGGTTGTCGATAACCAAAATGACATCCAGATATCTGCAAGTATTATTAAATTTGTCAATGAGGTCGAAACGTTTTGATTTTTGAATAGAAACCATAAAATCCCTCTCATAACAATAAAGAAATAAATCTGCTATCAGAGGCGCGCAGTTAGTGCCCATAGGAATCCCAACTATTTGTTGATATATACATATATATATTGCCATCAAACTGCACAAAATATTATTCATGAGAAAATCTAGTGCTTTACATAATTCCTTGCAAGTCCAGTATTTATATGAAGCATATTGTTTGTTGGAAAGAATCCGGAGTTACTGGAAGTACATATGTAAGTTTTAGATTTTCTGTGAAAACACCATTGTATAAGAGGCAGCAACTTGCTTTTAATCAAATCATGTGACAGAGATGTATAAAATGTAGAACAATCAAATGTAGAAATTTGAGTCGCTTTGAAATTTAGTGAAAGAAGTTTGTCTATAACTTCATGAGAATTTTTAATTGACCAAAAGTAATTGATGTTACTATTATGAAATGCGACATCACAATATTTGATAATATGATATTTTATAGCAATGAGAGCAGACTTAATATGTTTCGATAGTACCGTAGTAGAGCAGGGGCTAGAATTAGATATTGAATGTGATTTATATTGACTTTTATGTAGTTTTGGGAGCCAATACATGGTTGGTAGATCAGATTTATCAGTTTTAATTTTGAAGTCGGACATGGTCATGAGGTGATCGTGCAAGGTGCTGTCTTTTGAGGTAGGACTTTCCACATATGTATGAGTGGAGTTTAATTCGTTTTTAAGTACTTCAATATAATATAGTTTTCAAACAACTATTATGTTATTACCTGCTTTATCAGCAGGAACAAAGACATATTTAGCAATGAAGTCAGCTATCCTCTTTTTAATAGAATTTGCCGTCAATGTATTAGGCTGTTGAAATAATTCGGTTTTTCCGTAAAGTTCTTAATACGGATTTCGACTATTCTTAAAATCTCGTATTTCTAATCATTAAGAGCATGAACATTTACCTGTTCTTTACGAGTGTTTGAAAAGACTCGGACTCACAATACGGACCTCTGATATGTACCTCCTGATTATAAATGTCAGTAGCACAATATTAATATACTAATTATGAACTGTAACATGAACATAAAAAGGAAATAATAAAAGCATCCGACTCAGTCGTATGACAGATGTCAACATGATAACATAATAATTTGAAAACAAACACAACAAAATACATAAGAACACCACAAAACCGAATGTGCACTTAAGACTGTCATTTCATAGATATTCTATTATAGTGCCACATTTTTTATCACAAATGTAAAAACAGTACAAAATATACATAATATTTGACATTGAATTCCGGCCAAACTGACTTATGAAACACTTCTCTAAATACACTATGTACAAATAAACCATCATCAGTTGGTACTGTAAATCGGGTTATTTTTGCTGTCGATTAACTTTTTAGCGTTTTTACGGGTCAGTTTTTCCTAAAATTAAATCTCCGTAAATTCATGTGTGTAAGTAGTAATCAGTATTGGGCGATTGATACCATCCGTGCGTAACAAATTTGGTTTGATGGGTTGTAGGTAGTTTATCGATGGTCAGTTTTAATTCAGATTATTAACTAGGATAATTGAAAATTAATCATTTGTAGATTTCTTCCTATTAAACATTACTTGCTAATCTTTTTTTTTAATATCGGTGTTCCCCAAGTAGAAGAAAACCTTACATCTATGTGAAGATCATATAAGAATGGGTTTGAGTTTAGCTGTCTCATTAAAAATTTCATCGTAAAAAGAGAAACATAAAATTGATATGACAGTAGTCAATCAATTGGTGTGGTTAACTGGTTTACGGCTCCCACAAGATCAATTATGTTCCAATGAAAAGAATAATACCCGTCGGTCATTATGCTTTCAAAGCTGTAATTTTAACGACTGAATAAGCCATCAAGTCTGTGTGCCCCCAAAATTGCGATAATATCATTATTTCGCAGAATATGGAAAATTGTGTTCCATCGGAACAACTTAGTCGTAACTAAGATAACGTTCCATGACGCATATCTGATTGTTCTGATCGATGTTCAATATAAGCAAGGCATTTCCCACAATACATATAGACACTACATATGGGAGAAAGTATCTTAATTCACCATCATTTTTCCCACATTTGTCACAGCACTTATTTTCTTGCGAAATCTCTGAAAACTAGTTATTTGGGACAAAATAAATCTAAAAGACGAATTAAATCATTATAGGTAATATTAGAAAGATTCTGATAAACGCAGTCTTTCGTGCACTCGGGATACTTTAATTACCAAAAATAAAATTGTCTAAATGCTCTCAGGTAAAAGTGTCTCTGCAAAAAACAAAAAATTCAAAACAAAACAAAAAACTCCAAAACCAATTTGTCAGAATACAATAAAGCTCACTGGTGGCAACCAAATTTTAATAGCAAAAGTAAGTCAATTTTCAAGGTCTGAAAGTAAAAAAGGCTTGTTACAAGGAATGCATACATGAAGTATTTGAGCCTTATCTTTTATTGTTCATAAGTAATGACCAAAGTGTAGGTTTATTTTTAAAAATCTCAAATCCTAAATCTCTTTAGAAACCTCCTGCATGAAACCCGTCATTTCTGAAGTTCTACGGTCTTTACGAGACTCTTATTACTCCATATAATATCTCATTATCCAGACTTTTAAATAATATTCTGGACTGAGACCGATTCCGATCATTTTACACAGATTTGACACCTTCTATATTAGAAGGTTACCAACCTTGACTTCTCTATATATAAATACATATGGAATTCACACGATTTGACTCTTTCTACTGGGTATATGTGACGGGTGTTGCTAGCAAGCAGGAGATGCTCACTCTCCCCGGGCATCTGATCTCACTCCATCACAGGGGTTCATATATGCTCTTCAAGTAGACATATTTTGTTATTTTCCACTTGTTTTTCATTTTCACTGATTTTGTATGTCCTCTGGTTTCATGATTTTTAGACTTATGGTTTGGATTTATCCTTCATCTTTACATTTCTTCTTTAAGATCAGAGGTTCTTATAGCAAGGTCATATGTTTGACACTGTTGATAGCACAATTAATTTTCGCTTTATTAATGCAGAATAAAATGTAATACAGAGCTGCTTTCCTCAAATGAGCAAATTAATGGAAAGGAGAAAATATTTATTTTAAACAATAAACATAATCTAACTTTCCAAGTACGGGACTTGTAATGAAACGAATATCAAAACAATAATTGTGTAACACTTGCATGTATCTACAGAAACTTAAAGAGAAAATATACATAACTTATTATGACCCCGCTAGGTATGCCAGGGGACATTAAGTGTTTGCTTTGTCCGTCCTTCTGTCCTTCCGTCCCACATTAGTTTTTAGATGATAACTCAAGTACCATTCAACATATTCGAACCAAATTTGGATATATACTTATCAAGAGAGGGATATTCCTTTTGATATTAAGATCAAAGGTCAAGGTCACAACAGACTGTAATTATTGGTTTCTGAATGATAACTCAAGTACCTTTTATCATATCTAAACCAAATTTAGATATACACTTGCGTATCAAGAGAGGAGGAACCCTATGACCTTTGTGGGCATAAGGTTAAAGTCACAACTGATAGAAAAGGCTGACATTATTGGCTTCCAGGTAATACTCATTTATTTTTATGTATTATTAAATTCTCATCAGAATTTGATCGTATCTCACATATTTTACAGGTTGAGTTCTTTAAACAAAAGTAATTAAAATGGAGGGATGTCTATATATTTGAGGGTCATTGTGTCAAAAGGCAATACTACACTACTGATATTATTCATAGGAGTTATGGCCCATGAAACTTATAGTTTAGGAAAGTTTGTTGCAGCTATGAATTAAGCCCACTCGGGGGCACATGTTAAAAACAGGTTCTAGTTCTTCTACATATTAAAAAATCAAAATGCAAGTATTTTTAGAAAAAAATCAATATATATTAAATCATATTCTTTTTCAAAAGAAAAAGCCAAATACTATTTCAACCAAAACTTAATGGAATTCCAATTAAAAGTTTGCAAAGCTAAAATTATAAGTCTCGAAGTACATTTTTAGTACTTTTATCTTACTTACACTTTGATGATGCGCAGTGTGACTTTTGCCCTTTCCTTGGCACATTCTTTGCATGTCATTAAATGTCTGCAATCACAAAGGACACAGTCAGTTTTTTCTACAGTTCATATCACACATTCTAAAAAAGAAATAAATAAATGACTCCTACACAATGAACAGTATTTCTTTACATGTATGACATGTTTTCAAAATAGTTTTAAAGATGTTTTAAACTAGTGATTATATCGATACAACACGATACTTGAACAACGATACGACACGTATCACAATATATGAACAATAATTATCACGATACGAGATCAACAATTATATAGTTATAACGATACAACAACGATACGATAGTTACCATGATACAAGTTTTAGTCAGGAATGATTTACTGTATTGTTGTCATAAAGTATCCATAATACAGACTAGGTTTTTTCTCTCAAATGGAACCAAAAATATGTTGACGCTTTTTTAAAAACTTTTTACACGATTTATTTTGTTTGAAACTGATTGAGTAACAAATTGTTTGAAAAATAAATAAACATTTCGTAGGCAGGGTATGGGTTAGCAGGTCTAATTCAGGGGAGTTGTGTATCTCTACACACACCACAGTAAGTAGACCATCTCATCCTTTTGGGGGTGCAGGAAATACTGTATAACTACTTAGTATGACCTTATGGAATAGTGTATGTATTTTTTCTGAAAAAAAGAGAATGACAAGATTCATATTTGAAATCTTTAATCAATAAACACAATTTCAATTCTCAATTCAAAATTAAATAATTATCTGATTTAATTAATATTTCTGTTTAAGTTGATGCAGTGATTTATTGTTTTATGATAGCTATGGTTTTTGTTCCCTATGGTAGCTATGTTATTTGTTCTCTATGGTAGCTATGGTTTTTATCTCTATGGTAGCTATGGTGTTTTGTTCTCTATGGTAGCTATGGTTTTTGTTCTCTATGGCAGCTATGGTTTTTGTTTTCTATGGTAGCTAGGGGTTTTTGTTCTCTATGGTAGCTAGGGTTTTTGTTCTCTATGGTAGCCATGGTTTTTGTTTTCTATGGTAGCTAAGGTTTTTTGTTCTCTATGGTAGCTATCGTTTTTTGTTTTCTATGGTAGCTATGGTTTTTGTTTTCTATGGTAGCTAGGGGTTTTTGTTCTCTATAGTAGCTATGGTATTTTGTTCTCTATGGTAGCTATGGTTTTTTGTTCTCTATGGTAGCTATGGTATTTTGTTCTCTGCGGTAACTATGGTTTTTTTGTTTTCTATGGTAGCTATGGTTTTTGTTTTCTATGGTAGCTAGGGGTTTTTGTTCTCTATAGTAGCTATGGTATTTTGTTCTCTATGGTAGCTATGGTATTTTGTTCTCTGTGGTAACTATGGTTTTTTTGTTTTCTATGGTAGCTATGGTTTTTGTTTTCTATGGTAGCTAGGGGTTTTTGTTCTCTATAGTAGCTATGGTATTTTGTTCTCTATGGTAGCTATGGTTTTTGTTCTCTGCGGTAGCTAGGGTTTTTTGTTCATTATGGTAGCTAGGGTATTTTGTCCTCTTTTGTAGCTATGGTTTTTTTTTGTTCTCTATGGTAGCTATGGTTTTTGTTCTCTATGGCAGCTATGGTTTTTGTTCTCTATGGTAGCTAAGGTTTTTTATTCTCTATGGCAGCTATGGTATTTTCAATGTGTTGATTTTCCAAATCTTCACAAGATACAAACTGTTTTTCAAGTTCCTCAATAACGTTGTCTTTTGTAAGTGAAACTTAAGTTCAATCGAAATTCCCCATGTCATAAACTGAAACAGCTTAGCCAATACTTCATTCTCCAAATAATAAATAGTCACACTCCATTTCGCCTGTTGCTAGCGAAAGTGTAAAATCATCAATATCTCCCCATATATCATGATCATTTAAGGAATCTGTCTCTACATTAAGGGTGGTGGCTTCCGGTCTCGGGATCGCGCGATTTTCAGTTTCCATTATACTTTATAGCTCCTTCTCTTCTTAAGTACATTTCTCCAAAAACGTCAGAGCCCAACTGTATTTGACTTTTGTTTTTACATTCTACATGTTCATTATTATTCATTGCATTGTATCTGAAATCCTTCTGAACACCAATGCTTTCCTTGTGCATCTTTCCTCTTCTTGTTCATTCTCCTTTCTGGTCTTTTGTTTTGATTGTACTGCTTTTGCGGTGAGTTGGAAGATGGGCGCCACTAAAACCGGTAAAGCACACCAAATGAGTGACGTCTGTTACTTTAATTAACAGTCCTAAGTAGGTATTGTAACTGCAGTACAATAGAATATTTTTGTAATGTTGTTTTCTGTGTTTATTTGACTATTATCATACTTTATATGAGGGCCCTTGGTGATTTGTGTCATGCACCTTGATCAGATGTCTTTTAGTCTTCCCTTTAGACTATCATTGGATGAATTCTTACTTTTCTCGCTAGATTATCCAGAACTTATGCATTCGGTGCTTCCACAGTTAACATTGCCAATGCACATCACTGTCATCATCCAGTCTTTATTTATTTTGGGGTCATATTTTCAAAGTAAGAAGGTGTACGGGGTTCAGATGACATTGGGATTAATTGCTGTGCCATAAACATTACTTCATTGTCACTCTTAATAAATTTTCTCCCCATTCCTCCTATCATCGTCCTTTACAGTTTTGTAACCAGGTAGTTTTTTAACCGTTATATCTGAATATTGTTTGCTATCAAAAGTAAATAGTCATTCATGTGATGACCTTTTATCTGTAATAGCGAAAAGAAGAAAATTAAAGTTTTTGAATAGGATCACAGAATAGAGTGCCAAAAGCAGTTTTGAGTGCACATTAGGTATGGTATGCCTTACGGGTAATCAAGATGAAATGCAACTATATAAATCGAATACAATTATGATATCGGTATATACATAAAATACATCTGATAAAAGTGTCGAGTGGTACAATGGAGGTATAAGCATAACATTTGAATTGGCAAATTTTGAATTTTGAAGCATTAATTAGGAATTTACATAACGTTTTATTTTTTTTTAATAGCAACATTACTGACTTAAACATCGATGTTCTGGCATAACAGTAACGTCATCGTAAATCATTATAAAAAGAGCAGACTAAAATAACATGAAATTCAACATATATAGATTTGTACAAAATATATTTGAATGTATCTGGTAAAGGTTTTCTTAGAAAATACTGTATAAAAATGTATTGGGTAGGTATTTGTATAAAAACATTTTGGTATTGTTCAAAATAGCTATTCATTTCTCGAATAAAAGCAGTTAAACGCAATTACCTTAGCATCATCTATCCAAGTGAACTTGAGGTCAAAGAAACCACAGAAAGTAGTAATTCTACTTCGTATTTAGATATTATGTTGTCTTTCGACATTAATGGTCAATTGAACATCTCACTCTTTGACAAACGTGACGATTTCAATTTCGCTATTACAAACTTTCCTTTCATAAGTAGCAACATCCCATCATCGCCCGCATACGGCGTATTCATATCTCAGTTAATACGTTATTCCAGAGCATGTTCAAATTACAGTGACTTTGTTCTGAGGGCTAGGCGACTTTCAGTTAAGCTGCTCAACCAGGGTTATATATGTGCTAGACTAGCATCGTCACTGAGGAAGTTCTACGGTCGTTACGAGGCTCTTATTACTCCATATGATATCTCGTTATCCAGACTTTTAAATGATATTCTGGACTGAGATCGATTCCGATCATTTTACACAGATTTGACACCTTCTTTACTAGAAGGTTACCTACTTCGACTTCTCCATATATAAATACATATGGAATTTACACGATCTGACTCTTTCTACATGGTATATGTGACGGGTGTTGCTAGCAAGCAGGAGATGCTCTCTCTCCCCGGGCACCTGATCTCACTCCATCACAGGGGTTCACATATGCTCTTCAAGTAGACATATTTTGTTATTTTCCTTTTCACTGATTTTGTATGTCCTCTGGTTTTATGATTTTTGGACTTGTGGTTTGGATTTATCCATCATCTTTACATTTATTTAAAAGCAATTCTTTGCGTTCAAAATTTTGTGCAATCCAAACATATAAAAGGCCAATACTTAATAAAAGGCGTTTAACATCATGTCCATTCGTGTACATAAATGGAGCATACATTTAGAAACGCAGTATTTTTAACCAATGCTTCGAGATGGGATTTTTCTCAGCATACATAATGGCGGCCTCCCAAAATCCGAATAGATCATGAAGTTGGGAACACATCTCTTTACAGTTTAAAATCTTTTACAAAAATCAGTATGTACTCCCTAAATATCTTTACTCGGAATAAATCCTCATACTTCAGTAATTCAAAGCACTGGCAACGTACATGGCAAAAAAAAAAAAACCAAAACAAATAAATTCATCTCAATATTCAAAGACTAAGAGTTACAAATATTCAAAATATTGTACATAAACCGTATCATCAGGATATAGCAGTAAGCATACCGATATGTCTCTAAGCTAAACAGAATCACTTTTGTCACGTATGAGTCGTTTTCGAAATTGTTTATATATATGAAAAAGAAGGGGGATAACTCTCCCCTTGCATCAAACCATATTTAACATTAAAAAAACCCAAAAAGACAACAAAGCCCAAAAAGACAACAAAGCAAAAAAAAAAAAAAAAAAAAAAAACCGCACTCAGACTATTCATACACATTCTACATAACTCTTCACATTTTTATATAAATATCTTAGAAATATAAGCATTGCATCTGTTTATATTATCGAATGCTATCTGATATTCAAAAAACAAAAACACCCCCCCCCCAAAAGGGAAAAGAAAAAGAAATATATATAATTTCTTTATACATGACAGTGTTTTTATAATACTATGTAATGCAAAGATTGCATCAATCATGCTTAAGCTAGATTTTAATTTAAATCCAAACTGTTAGATCAGTGATTAAGTTTCTATGTAAGAAAGGGATGACCCCCAAGGACATTCATGAGGTGTTCAAGAAAACCCTTTAGAAGAAGTCACTTATAATACTTTTTTATAAATTGGCTGGTAGGGGTAGGGAGAGCACTGAAGATGATGAACGGTGAGGCTATCACAGGCGAAAACGTTGATACCGTTCACACGCTAGTCAAATGTGACAAATAGAGAAACCTCCGAGATATAGCCAAAGAATTTAGCATAAATTATGTAAGGTCTCGGCTAGATATATTAAATAATAATAGCAGGTCCATGTTTTTCTCTGTCTCGTACTTCGTTTTCATGCTGACATCTTTTTTCACCATTTTCGAGGGAATAAAAGTTTAAAATGGAAACCATAGCATGTCCTTAAGACCTGTGTGTTTTAACCTGTGCAACAAAAAATGCCTTAAGAAAACACCTCGTGACCAGGAAAAGCAATTAGCCTTATGAGCGCATGTTTACCCGCAGACTCTAAATGGGTGCTGCACTCCCATAGAACCTCTAAGTGGTGTTGGTAGGTCGTCGAGGAAAGTGCCAGAGTCTGTGAAATGACGTTTGGGGCGCAACACCGATTTGTAAAATGTTCATCATTAAAACAGAATTGGCACATCTTCTAGATTTGTGGTAGGATATGCCTAGAAAGTTGACATGAAGGTCCACTACACTTCATCTAAACGAATTTATCTGAATATTGCTTCCCTGAAAGATGGAAATCCGCTAATGTGAGTCCAGTACATAAGAAAGGTGACAAATCGGACCCATCTAATTATAGACCAATATCCCTTCTTGGCCGTGTCTCGAAGCTTTTAAAAATTGTATTTTTAAACATTTCTATAATTACTTGCATACTCATAAGCTAATTACTTCGGTCCAATCTGGTTTCACCCCTAATGATTCCTGTGTAAATCAACTAGTCGATCTCTATGACACATTCTCGAGGGCCTTGGATGATAGTAAAGAAGTAAGAGCTGTGTTCTGTGACATTAGCAAGGCCTTCGACAGGGTGTGGCATAGGGGTCTGCTATTCAAACTTAGGCGGAGGGGTGTCACTGGTCCCCTTCTCTCATGGTTTAAAAGCTATTTAAGTGATCGCGTTCAGAGAGTTGCCCTAGAGGGAAGCTTTTCTGCGTATAAAACTATAAAAGCCGGAGTTCCCCAGGGGTCCATACTTGGACCTCTTCTATTTCTCGTTTATATTAATGATATTGTTAACAAAATTGGCACAAATATTAGACTTGTTGAAGATGACACATCTTTGTACATTATAGTAGAAAATCCCGATGCAGCAGCCAACATGTTAAACTCAGATCTACATAAAACCCATGCTTGGTCACTACAATGGCTAGTTAATTTCAATCCCAACAAAACCGAAGAAATTATACTAAGCCGAAAAAAAATCTCACACACACCCTTAAATATGCACATCCATTAAAAACGTCACAACACACAAACATGTAGGCATAACATTCAACACATCTTGCATATGGCACGAACACATTCACGACATAACATCCAAAGCATGGAAACGTATAAACCTGTTACACACTTGAAAGTATCAGCTTGATAAAAAAAAAACTTTAGAAATTATCTACTTTTCGTACATTAGGCCAATTCTTGAGTATTGGGATGTTATTTGGGATATCTGCTCACTGACAGAAAGTCTTGAAATTGAAGATATCCAAACTGAAGCGGGAAGGTTGATCACTAGTGCTACAAGGTCATGTTCCAAAGCTGATATTCTAAAGGAAACAGGTTGGGACACATTACAAAACACGTTACAAACACAAGGCCGGTGCGATTCGCCCTTTCCGGAATAGGAATATCACGTGACACTACTTTTCCAACTGTTCGATTCGGGCTGTGCCATTATCAGAAGAGCTTCTGGCTCTTCCAAATATCCAGTGGAATATCGGCAGAGAAGACGATCACGTGATACGCTGACAGCGATGGCGGCCTTCACGTATGTATATAAAACAGCAATTTGTTATGGGATAATATAGTTTATATGTGACAAAGACCCTATTTACGCTAAAACGATTTGGCCAAAATAAAATACATGTCTGTTTTCATGGTTTCCCGACCGATTTGATGTCAAACCTAAGCCTACAAAAAGACATTTTAGTCAGTGTACTGATGTATCAGAACTTTTGAACACATTTTAAAGTTATTTTTATGATTTGCTGAATATTTGATGCATGCTCGGAGCTTATACCAGCCTTTGTGTTACAGTATATCATACAAATGCAAATAAGGACAATTTTTTTCAAGTTTACATCATCATTATGTTTGACTACAAAAGAAAAATAATAGATAAAAAAATATTTATCCAAACTACCTACGTATACTGGTATACCTCAATTTTTCAGCATATGGACTAAGCATATTATTATGTGTATGGCAGATCCATAAGGGACCACTTTTTTATTTTCATAGCCCCACCCCACCCCCCTAAAAAAACAAAAACAAAAAAAACAAAAAAACAAACTTGTGTACTATGAGTACAGGGCGTTACATTACTACATACATGTATGTATTGTTGTAGAATTAAAGTCAAAACTTGTTCATCCTCTTGGTGTGATGATGCATTGAAGCAAGTATACAAAAAGACAAACCAGATTGCTAGATGTACGGCGACAAAAACTATTATTACAATGATTATAATATATATCTAAAAGTAAAAGGATGTGAAAAGAAATTTGTTGTCCGTAGACAAAACATTAACCAAAATTTTTGACCTTGTGACCTTGACCATAAATTTTGTCATACTTGGAAAAAACCTTTAACCTTGGCTATAACTTTTGAACCAGAGTAGATAGGGCTTTCATACTTCACAATTGTATTTCTTGTGACAAGAAATTTCACACTTTACCATAATTATTGACCTTGTGACCTTGTTCTTTGAAGTTTGACCTACTTTTCGTGATCTTTAATCATGGGCAACAAGTTTTGTGCGAGAATAGATAGGACTTTCATGCTTCAAATGTTTGAATGTATTTTGATTTTTTGGGTCAATGTGCTGCTTTTACCCTTTTATGAAATAGCATTAATAAATTCTGGACCATAAATAAAAAAAATTATTCATAAATCATGCAAGTTATTCAGTTTATAATTTCCATTTGCAAATTCAAAACTTATGGAGGAAATACGACAAAATCTGTCAGAAAGTGTGACTGAAAGTACCGGCAGCAAAGCAATGTCCCCCAAGACAGTACTATGTACTTCAACATCTCAGAACGAGCAAGTTAAGAATCCAAGCTCTGCAAATGCCACGTCTGCAACCGAGAGCTGTACCAAAGCAACATCTTCCCAACGTACTTCATCTCAAAATGGAAGCATTTTCACAAATGAATATGTCAAATACATAATAAACAAATATATTGAACTAAAGGGAAATTTTGATAGTCCTACTATAAAGAAAAAGACACTCTGGGGAGAAATTACAAAAGATATCAATGCAGAATTTGACACTCATTACAACATTGCCCAGGTAGAGGGTAAATGGAAAACTTTAATGACAGCTTATCGAAAACACAAAACAGAACAAGGGACATCCGGAAAAGAAAGTAAGGAGTTCACATTTGAAAAAGACCTGGATGAAATATTTGGAAGTAACCATGACATCCATCCCCCCTCCGTTATTCAGTCACAAGATGTCACTAAGGTGAACAATGAAAGCAAATCCGTGCAGAAAAAGGACAAAGGCACTACTGACCATGCCACTTCTAGCGAGGGTCCTAAAAGAAAGAAAGAAAGTAAATTCAGGTTCAGATGTTGTTCTTTCTTTCTTACGACAGCACTCGGGTGATACAAAGAAGAAACAGGAAGAGTATATGAAAAATGTGCAAAAAATGCATGATGAGAAAATGGAAATTTTCAGAGGGTTTTTGGATGTTTTGAAGAAATCTGCACACAAGTGATTGGTTTTAAAACTTCTTCATTAAATACAATTGTTGACGTTATACTTTCTGTTTATTTACAACATTTTCCTGCTGTGTTCATCCTTAAAATTATCAGTGAAATAATTTCTCTACAGCAGACAGTGGAGAGCAATTTTTATGGGGGAGAACAGTCCCATGGTCTCAGTTAGAACCAAGTGAGCTTATACTTGCATCGGATGAATCAAGTGAGGAGGATCTTTTTGAATTGTCTAGAAGTTGGGAGTGCTGAAACTGTTTCCTTCCCAATTATGCAGGCTATGGATGACTGAAAGTTGTGATCTGTTAAAAGCTGTGACATTTAAAGTAAATAATATAATCATGATAATTGTGTTGCAATAGGAAATTGCTTAGATTTCATTGCTACTTCAGCTCGTGCTTATTGACAGTTTCCCCACTTCATTTTACATGCATATGTATGTATTGTAATCATTTTAAGAAAAATGACCTCTTATGCTACTTTTTGTTAATAATAATAAATAAGTTTGTTTCTGTTGTCCTAAGTAAAGACGAGATGCTGTAGTTGCTTGTTCATTGATTGATGACGCGTCATAGCAATGTAATTTTCAATTAAATCAGGTTTAATTGTCAAATTCTTTTTATTTGAGATCATCATATATAATGAACACACAGTGGAGATTAGAAGGCATGATTGTTGGAAAATATGTTCAACAATGACACTTTAGTTTAATGCAGACAAGTATGTTGTGAGTTGAAGTCTTTTAAGTGGACCCTCAGCATCATTATCATTTGCATGTGGGAAATTTTGATTATTGTCATGTTGATCATCTTGAAAGAAGTCTTGAAGCTCGTCACCTCCAATAACATAAATGTTGTGAAGAATACATGCAGTAATGATGACTTTGGTCATGCAGACCATGTCATTCATGAAAATGAAATGCAACCGTCGGAATCTACCCTTCAAATTTCCAAACACATTCTCGACCAATACTCGTGACCCTGACAAACAGTTATTGAAGTTTCGTTGGTCCTGGGTAGGATTTCCGTCGTCCCTATAGGGTGTGAGAAGCCAGCGTCGGCAAGGGTATCCACCATCAGCAATAAGATGATATTGTCCACATAGCTGTGGGCCATTCTACCATGATTCGGAATTTCTTAAAACTCTAGAATCGTGCACTCTCCCCGGCCAACCTGCTACTACATCTATAAACTTGAAGTCTTCCCTGCAAACGGCTTGCAATATGATTGAGTGATATTTTTTTCTATTGAGATAGTCATTGGCATGATCATCAGGTGCCTGTATTCTTATATGTGTGCCATCTAAAGCACCTATTACACCAGGGAATCTCCTTTTTTCTTCAAAAGAAGATGCTATGTCATTATATTCGGCTTGTGTTGGCCATTTAATAAATTTTCTTAACAAATGTGTGCAAAAAATGTCAATCATCCTTCTGTTATGCCAAGTAAACGTGGACTCTGAAATATAGAATCGATCAGCAATTGACCGAACACTTTCTTGACACCCCATGTACCGAAGAAATATCAAAATATCTTTCTCCAGTGATATCTGTAGCCTTCCTGATGCAGGCTGACGACGTTGCAACTCAGGAAAAGTAGAGACACTTTCTAAGACTGTTTCAAACATGTTTCTTGATACACGGAAAAAAGTTTGAAAGTGTCTGGATTATATAAAGGAACAACTGTCTCCACATATTCTTTAACCCGTTGTCTGTTCTCTCGAAACCTGAAACAAAAACCAGATATACAGATTGATACATTCTTATACAAATATGATTGTGGAACAGGGTACATAATTATGATACATATACTCTGGTAAACGGTTGTAGAGGTGTATCCTAGAATGGTCAATTGACATGGAAAAAAATCTTATCTCTTTCTGTAATTTAATACTCATTTGTATATTTATATCATTTTTGCTCGCTTAATTACCCTAAACCGGTAATTCGTTTATTGACAGGTCTAACATGAGAGTCAGAGGTCATTTGCGCTAATTAGTTTTATCGATATTTGGAGTACGTCCTACCGTATTGAACAAACTAATGCAAAAGTTCCAACGTCGTCTTGAGGGAATAAATGCTCCAGTTGCTCATTATCATCGTCAAAAAGTGCAGCAAAAAGCGTTGTCATGAACGCTTTCATCACGTTACTCTTTCCCTATTCAAATTTGCACCTGTGTCGTCTGTCTTCTGTCACGTGATATTCCTATTCCGGAAAGGGCGAATCGCACCGGCCTACAGACTAACAACTTTTTACAAAATGGTGTACAAACAGACTCCTACATATCTTTATACTATGGTCCCTCCAAGTGTTAGTGAATCTACTCAAAGAACCCGGAGATCATCAGACAATTTCCAAATTCCATTCTCACGCACTACAAAAATTCTTTCATTCCACAAACTGTGAGTAACTGGAACTCCCTGCCACAAAACATAAGAAATCTTAATTCTCTATATTCTTTCAAAAATTCTCTAAACCGTAACAGTAATAAGGTGCCTACATATTATTATTATGGTGAAAGGAAATTCCAAATACTTCATACTCGTTTAAGATTAAGCTGCAGCTCTCTGAACGCGGATCTGTGTAAGAATCATGTTTCCGAAAACAACCTGTGTCAATGTGGAGAGGTGGAAACAGCGCATCATTCCCTCTTAGAATGCCAGTTTCTCAACAATGTTAGATTGTATACACTTTCAACCTTGAATATCAATTATAATTCTGAAATCCTGCTAAAGGGCTGTCCTCTCTATAGTGACAGTGTCAATGAGCACATCTTCAGTATAGTTCATAAATATATAAAAGACAGTAAAAAATTTCTTTGATTTGTAATTCATTTAATTCACACAGCTTGCTTTTCTTCAACCTCTTTCTTTCCATCCCTGTTCATTTATACATACACATGTATTTTTCTGCATATACATGTACACTGTATGCATTGGACTATTTATGTTGGTGCATATGTACATAGTTGTGTATATGTATATAGTTGCACACTGTATATGTGTATATATGTTTATGTATATATGTGTGTATGTATATATGGGTACATGTATCAACATATATTTTATAAATGAAAGAATTCACATCTTATTAAGACCTTCTAACTACATTTTTTTTTCTTTATAAAAAGTATAAATAGTTTATTTTATGTTTGTATTTAATGATGTCGGCACTTGTTTATATCTATGTAAATTGACTTCAAGGAGAGGGCTTTATATAAGAATTTTCTTGTTGCCCAATCCTGATCCTTTTTTGTATGTAAACATTTCCTATGCATTCTAATCAATAAATACTGTTTAAACTATCTAAACGAATTTGCTGTTAGTGTCCTTGTTGCCCAATCCTGATCCTTTTTTGTATGTAAACATTTCCTATGCATTCTAATCAATAAATACTGTTTAAACTATCTAAACGAATTTGCTGTTAGTGTCCTCCATCGGTAAACCTTCCATTCGAATTCATTCTAATCCGTTGCCAGAATTTACACAATGCGTAAATAATGAGATTAGCATTCTTGTATTCTTTCTTGCATCTTGATTTTCTCCAGTGACATGTTACTCTTTGGAATCAGAGCAGTAAGTCGTGTGGACAAGCAAGAAACAATAATTATTGTAAACATGACCTAGGAACAAATACATTGTACTCGAGTTGTCTTTCGTGTCCCAATCGTCTACAGAAGCGGCGATCTAAACAACTTCTGGAAATATTACTCTGAAAGGTTTTAAAACGAAGCAATGTATGAGTGACAGTATAGATTTATATGATCTTAGAATTCAGTTGACAAAATCAGGTTATTTATTATCTTTTTAAGACCAGATAAAATATGAAAAGAAGCAAACTTATGATTCTTTGGTTAGTGGGGAAAGTCTAGTAGTACAAATCAAACTATTCGTGTCTGATAGTTCTACAACACTTGTCTTATGACGATGATGTTAGTTACCTTAAATATTCTGTTATAAATACAATGGGATTCAAATAGGTTAAATGTAAATTTTCAACTAATTGGCCGTAATGTGCAATTAAAGAGAAAACTCTACATATTTGTCGAGGAAAAATGTATTTTCCAGTTGTCTTTCTTACATTGTATACGCTTCTCAGATGTATGTTTATCTAAATTTGAATCTTGGTTTTAAATAGCCGTTTGAATTTTTACCAAGAAATTTATGTCCATGACCATGTCAACCGATATATTTATTCATTTTTATGTTATGTTATGTTTAGGGGTTGTTATTTGATTAAAGCGCTACACAAATACTTGTAGCATATTACATTGTACTATTTTTGTATTATTTCTATAAATTGTGAATATAAAACACATAATATTTAGAGATCCAGGAGGGAAAATTCTATCTTAGGTCTATCAGTAATGCAATTCAATTCCAAAACAAAACAAAGCCTTTTTCTCATTTATTCAAATTGCACAAAAGCACTGGCGAAATCAGAATGGGCATAGACAATGCCCACATTTGTCGTCCAGTTGATAATCAGATAAAGCATTATTTGTACCATATTATATTCTCTATAAATAATATTTCATATTGACGGGGTTTTTTCCTTCTTCTTTCATCCTTGATTCTAAATCCCGAATCGATTATTCAATTTAATAAAAATCACCAATAAGATAGTGGCAATGGTATGTAATTATCTTCATCCATATAATCGTCTGTTCATTCATTCATTTGTACATAAATGTGCATAAAAAGAACTTGAGCGTGTTATATTCTATTTTATTATGTTTATCCTAATTTCAGCAAAACTTCTAGAACTGGACATTACATTACGACTGCTTTAAATATGAACTGATTATGAAAACAATCCGAGAAATGATGTTATATCCATATGATTAAAGGACAGCACTGGGTTCGTAATGGACTAATTGCTCCGTCATTCATATAGAGATGGAATATTTAGCTTTGTCTGATTTCTGAGTGCTATCTGTCCCCTCAAGAATATTCACTTATATATAACATGCCAAGGCCAACTGCAAAATATCCTCGCTTTACCATGATCAGTGGGAGATATTGCTACTGTCAATTAGAGATAGTACTACAGTCAGTTAGAGATTTTGTTATTGTCAGTTAGAGACATTTCTAATGTCAGTTATAGATATTGCTACTGTCAATTAGAGACATTACTACAGTCAGTTAGAGATTTTGTTATTGTCAGTTAGAGACATTTCTAGTGTCAGTTATAGATATTGCTACTGTCAATTAGAGGTATTACTACAGTCAGAGATATTGTTATTGTCAGTTAGAGGTATTGTTATTGTCAGTTAGAGATATTACTATGGTCAGTTAGAGATATTACTATGGTCAGTTAGAGATATTTCTAAGCTCGTATCTCGCGGATCCAGTCAATACGGGATAAAAAGTGATGGGGGTTAAATAGTCTCAAATCCTTTCTCAAAAATTATGAAGACGGAAAGAAAAGGGTCCCATCCCGAACAAACTTCTGGATTTGCCAATGCAGTTTATAACACGATGATCCTGGATACTTTCTCAATATCCCTTTTTGTTTGACTGTATTCGATTGAGATTAGATACAAAAACGAATCGGATGGGTTTATTATCGTTTCTCTTTGTTTAGTTTTGGTTTTATTTCTTCTTGTTTCCTTTCTTTCTTTTCTTAATTTATAGTGTTCTTGAATTGGCATTACATGTTCATAAAACATTATATAATGTTAAGCATTATGATGTATACAGGTACCACTTTGACAAGGACACACGGTTAGACACTTCTATCCCTCTATGACCCACTGTCCATGTCCTAAAGATTTCTCAAATATCATAGATATACCAGTGGCTGATTTCAATTAAGATAGTGCAGGCGTACCGAACACCCCCTTTTTTCAATCAAAGTTAATGAATATACATGTTCAGATCTGTTATATGCTATCTTTATTGAGTTCTTTTTAACACAGTTCTTTTTGGCCACACACTATCCTAGAACTACGACTTTTACAGTCGCACATTTAAGAACTTCTACAGAAATATTTTCTATTAGTCTCCTTCATACATCCGTGTTCACAATTCCAAGATAATGGATTCTCGTACGTATTGTGAAATTGACCACACATTCTATAAGTGATTATGCCTTACAAAACGTTAACGTAAAATCTACGTCATAAATTTATAAATAGGCTATCAGAACAGATGTAGTGGCTTTTCGGGGTCATCTGTCAAATCAGAGACAATAGGTGACAGCTCTTACGTTAAACTCCGGTTTGACGAAGGTGCGATGCGCTTACTGAATCGACCTATTCTGATTGGCTGACAGCTGTATTTTTCCTTATGTAGCCTGTGTATAAATATTACACTGAACGTTTGGGAGTCACAAACTTAGTTCGGTGATCGATCTAACAAAATGGTAAGACATCTTTAAAACTACATATGAGTTTTGGGGGATAACTACAAAGAACAGTGGAGTTATTTAATATAACATTTTTTTCAATGCAAATTTTTAACTTAAATTAAATTTTGTACGGGTTTGTCATAATTTTTCAAAACTTTGCATCGTAATTTGATAAACTCTGCGATCAGGGCTTTTCTCTTGCATATTCCTATTTAAAGTTATTGATCGATTTTTTTATACATTTAACCTTTTGCAAAAAAAATTTAAATATATATAAAACATTTGACACTTTCTTTTCAAACCCAAATTACGATGTAATGCCGTTTACTTGTACCTGCTCTAAGTATACTACTTATAATTTATGTTTTTATTTAGAATGATTAAATGATTAAAGCAATTCTCCACAATAGTAACAATCGATAAGAACAAAGCATTAGATATTAGATAGCATATGATCATTCACATGTCTAATCACTGACATTTACTCCATAGGTATCTTACTCAGTACTGTTACTCGGAGCAGCATGTCTCTTTATCATGGCGTCAGGACAGCCGTCTCCTCGCCTTGGAGGAAGTTTTCGTCCCGGTGGACCCGGTAGGGGTCGCACATTATTTGGATCAAACATGTTCAGAGGAAGAAGACCTAGATTGGATTCTGTGTGCGAAGCATCGGGAGCAGCCGAAATTGTAAAACCCTACCAATTCATCCATTCCGTCTTTACTCTGAAGTACGTACCATCCGTTGTACATGATAAATATATTGCACATGTTATCAGATTAAACTTTTACTGCAAGGGCAAAAATGAAAAGAAAAGGGGGAAAAAGATAAATATGTACATAAGATTTAACTATTATATGTAATAGGTTTGAAAGATTTCGCGAAATTAACAAAAGGAAAAAAAACAGCAATAACATAACACTATAAATATATATAATCTAGATATACTTTGAATTTGCAGGGATTGGCAGGATATCGTGGATAGCATCAGGTTACATAACAAACCAGAATGGGACAGACTCCAGGCTTACGAGGAATACTACTATCCAGACGCCTACTACGAATACGAGTAAGTCTATACTCCAGCATTATGGCATTCTTAATCTTATTGAAAAAAGATCTACATTTTACTCATAGATACATCTTCATAAATACTTTAGCCAGCGTGCTTCGGTCGGCAAGGTGGTCGGATCGAAACCGAGAGGTCATGGGCTCAAGTCCAGTCAGCGGATCGTTGTTGTTCTGTCTTTCTAAGACTATGAAAACTGTAGTCCTGTATCACGTGGTCCGTTGTATAGGGTCTAAATTGTTGCTGTTGACGTCATTCTACTCCATATTAGAGTGATATGAGAAGTTTCAATATATGCTGAATGTTAGATCATCATGCAGCTATCAGCCTGAAGTTTTGACGATGTATTCAACAGCTTGGCGGTAATCTTCTGTTTCTGTGAATCTTAAAAAAGTGAGTTGATTTCTGATCCATTGTTTAACTCGTCTTTGTTCATTTTCCCCAGGAATTATGGAGACTTTGAATGCAAAGATGTATGCAGGCACAAGAGACAGCGTGTTCAAGGAGCAAGGCTCAACATTACTGATGACTGGGGTGGTGTGTTCGAAACCGCCTGTTATATTGTCGGAAATCCTAATATTTTCTACACTGAATGTCACGGGTAAGTGAAAATAGAATGATTGTTAAAAAGTTTTAAAGAAATTTTTACTTCCTTTCATGAAAAAAAAATTATATCCGAGATAATGGTCATTATTATGCTAACATTATTGGGTTCAAATGAATAAACAAGTTAAAATCATATAAAACAGACTAAGAATATAATTAACTGATTTGGTTACATTATTCATTTTAGAAAACGCCCGGATGTACACAAGAAAAGGATCCTTTCCTCGTCTATGCAGTGTTTACCAGATTTGACACAGTACCGTGAGGTCATCTTCTACTGCCCCGATGCAGTCCCCCAGTGTCGTACCCGGACCCTTCAGCTCCCCCAAGCTTGTTCCCTGAACGAGATCAAATGCAAACGTCCAAGTCCTGCTCAAGTATTCGGAAGGTCAAGATTTGGTTAAATTTAGTCTCAAGAATGTAGATATTCGAATTGTCAAATAGTTTAAGCAGAAAATCTTATTTTCATTTTATTTGGAATGTCCGAAATTATTTTTTACTATGAAATTAACAAAAACGGTTTTAAGTCATTTTAAAAGAACTATTTTGGTAACAGAAAACAACTCCAATTCTTATTTTTGATTTATCGATGAAAATACCTTTTTGACTGAAAAAAAAATGAAATAAGTTAGTTAGTTTCGCATTATTTTGTTTTAATGTAATTCAATGTGCCAATGCGTTTTGAGCAACTGTTCCCAAAGAGTGCTTGAAAACAAGTTATGTGTGACTGTATCAGGGACTTCATTGAATGAATGAGCGTGAATGAGTTGATATATAAATACATTATACATAGTGTTTGTTACTTTTGTTGTTATACTTTGACATGTAGAGATCTAAACATTTAACCATCAATGTATAGTAATGTGTATTTAGTCTTTTCATACCGTTAAACATGCAAACAGAGATAATTGTATACTTACTATGTAAATCCAGTGATCTCGCTATGTTATTTACCTTCATCATTGTATACATGTATATATACATCTTCAATGTGATTGTCGTTTATTTAATGAAATAATTTGTACATTTTATAGAATAATTTGCATGTGCCCGTTTTCAATATGTTGTATTTTTAAAAAATACAAAGTGCAATAAATTTTATTTTCTAAGCAAATAAATCAATTCGTTTTCTTCATTGTTCTATAACTTACGTACATGGGAACTACGACTCTTATTAGAAAAATATAAACAGATAAACATAGGGACTGCACGGTAACCTTTAGTAAATGAGAGGATTGAAGTTACATTGTCTATTTATAGCTTTTGATATGTAATCAAACGTGATCACATGACTATCATGTGATTACTTTAGATAAATATCAAAAGTTGATTTTGAATTCTCCGCTGTTGTTATTAAACAGCCGTGAAACAGAATTGAATATACAAACTATCCACATGATGTATTTGCGATTATAACATTGTATCAACATGTAACACAATATGAACGTGTTGAAATATAACACTTTGTAAACATGTTAAAATAAAACACTTTATAAACATGTTAAGATATAACACTGCAGTGGCGGATCCAGGATTTCTGAAAAGGGGGCCCACATGTGTATTAGCCAAACTACTCGGTCATTTTTGGTGCCAAATCTGGATTTTTACAAGTAAATATGTGACTCTAAATCCGCCACTGCACTGTATAAACATGTTAAGATAAAACACTGTATAGATATGTTCGATACTAACACTTTATTTAACATGCTTGGCTATAAGTACATGTATAACACTACATACAGATCAATATAAGATAATAAAGAAGTTCATCATTTCAGTACACCATATGCTCATCTCTACAATGAAGCCCAAGGTTTGGGGATATAAAACAAACAACTCGTTTCATAAATACCGTATGAAATGAAAATTCATTTCAGATTCTATATATAAACATCTTTGATTATAATGTTATCTAAATACATGTATGTTAGAATATGTAGTCCTCTTTTGGTGATACTCCATGCGCGGATCCAGAAATTTTTGTCAGAGGGGGTCCAACCAAAAAAGGTAAATTTTTCTCTTAGACGAGGGGGGGGGGGGTGTCCAACCCCCAAAATGCCCAAATATTACCTTTTTTGGGTAAAATTTTCGGATTCCAGGGGGGTCCAGACCCCCCCCTAACCCCCCCCCCCTCTGTATCCGCGCATGTACTCGTTCGTATTCTATAGTGATAAGTCTTACGTTGTATTTTCCATTGCTTCTTTTTAGTGCGACAACTATGTTACAGTAGTATGGTCAATCACATGACCTAAAATAGATTAGATATAAAATTAAACAGTCCTGAATAATAAAGTGTGTTATGCTAAACTCAATATAAAACCAAATCTAGACTATATTCTACACTTAACTCTGTTCTAAACTTAATTCTAATCTTAACTCAAACTTAACTCCTCTATACTATTTAAAGCTGAAAGCTGTATATATCCTAATAATAAAGCAGTATAATTAGTACTAATTCTAACGCAATAAGCCCGACCCGTATGTATACAATATCTAATATGCCAACTTTATCATTAATTCTCGTGATGCCACTGCATATGCTCTCTGAAATACAGGTTTAAAAGAGAAAACAGAAGACATCTGGAAAAGTTGTATGACACAAATCACCAAAGATATGCACAAAAAACCCATGATCATAAAGACATATCAGGATATTGAACTACAACGGAGTGTCCAAGAATTGTGATAATTACAGCATATCGAATACAAACGTAATATGACTAACGTTATAATTAATATTACATGAAAATAAAGCAAAATTAATTCATCTTGAGGACGACATTTAACGTCTGGGAGGTCTTAGGGTTACAAATATAATACTGTATAAACATGTTAGAATATAATACTATATCAACATGTTAGAACATAACACTATATCAACATGTTAGAATATAACACTATATCAACATGTTAGAATATAACACTATATCAACATGTTAGAATATAACACTATATCAACATGTTAGAATATAACACTATATCAACATGTTAGAATATAACACTATATCAACATGTTAGAATATAACACTATATCAACATGTTAGAATATAACACTGTATCAACATGTTAGAATATAACACTGTATCAACATGTTAGAATATAACACTATATCAACATGTTAGAATATAACACTGTATCAACATGTTAGAATATAACACTATATCAACATGTTAGAATATAACACTATATCAACATGTTAGAATATAACACTGTATCAACATGTTAGAATATAACATTATATCAACATGTTAGAATATAACACTATATCAACATGTTAGAATATAACACTGTATCAACATGTTAGAATATAACATTATATCAACATGTTAGAATATAACACTATATCAACATGTTAGAATATAACTCTATATCAACATGTTAGAATATAACATTATATCAACATGTTAGAATATAACACTATATCAACAAGTCAGATTATAACACTATATCAACATGTTAGAATATAACACTGTATCAACATGTTAGAATATAACACTGTATCAAAATGTCAGAATATAACACTATATCAACATGTTAGCATATAACATTATATCAACATGTTAGAATATAACACTATATCAACATGTTAGAATATAACACTGTATCAACATGTTAGAATATAACACTATATCAACATGTTAGAATATAACACTATATCAACATGTTAGAATATAACACTGTATCAAAATGTCAGAATATAACACTATATCAACATGTTAGCATATAACATTATATCAACATGTTAGAATATAACACTATATCAACATGTTAGAATATAACACTGTATCAACATGTTAGAATATAACACTATATCAACATGTTAGAATATAACACTATATCAACATGTTAGAATATAACACTGTATCAACATGTTAGAATATAACATTATATCAACATGTTAGAATATAACACTATATCAACATGTTAGAATATAACATTATATCAACATGTTAGAATATAACACTATATCAACATGTCAGATTATAACACGAAATTTACGTAAAACGGCCGTCTAACACAGCACTTTGCTGTACTTGTACATGTACACGTACTACGTGTTCATGTACACATCTACATGTACATGTGTAATCTACATGTATCATTATCAATTATCTTCATTATCATAATTATTTTATTATTATTATCACTTGAATGTTTGTCTCTTTTGTTTGGTTTATTTTTTATGTTTTGGTCATGCTTTTCGGAGGAAGGTGTTTGGGAGTTTTGTTTGAGTTGTTGTTGTTTGTTGGGTTTTCTTTAATTTTGTTTGTCTGTTTGTTTGGGTGTTGGTTTTTGGGGTTTTTTTTGTTTGTTTTTGGTTTTTTTTTTGGGGGGGGGTTGTTTTTTTTTTGGGGGGGGTTTTTTTTTTTGGGGGGGGGGGTTGTTTGCTGGGTTTTTGTTGTTTGTTTGTTTTTTAATTTTGTTTGTTTTATTTTGATTCGGTTTTATTATTATTGTTATTATTTCTTTTTATGCTTTAGAGACATTATGATTCAATCTCCTATTCTCTCTTAATTTTTTTTTGCACGTGATGGATCGCTGCACGTGCATGCATGACGGAGACATACTGGCTGTTTCTTGAAATTTTAAGGGAGACATCCTTCTTTTTTTTCTTTTGATTTTAAATTAATGTCACATTTTAAGATATACTTGAAGTACCACATACATAACACTCACAATGAGCTTATCGATTAGCCTATTGTTAAAGTGATTCATTATCTACAGTATCAATCAAGTTCATAGTCAGGTACCGGTACACAAAAATATATTTACCTATATTACATTTTAGTAATTGTATCTACTTACAAATACACCATGGCCGTAAGAACGCTTTGTTTGTTTGTTTGTTTTGTTTTGGGGTTTTTTTTATTTGTGTTTTGTTTTGTTTTACTTTCTTTTGGGGGGGTTGGGGGGTTGGGGGGAAGGGTTCGTTGTTTTTTTTTTTTTTTTTTTTTTTTTGTTTTTTGTTTTTTATTTTTAGATTTACTAAATTGTTTTCTCTTAAATTATTCCTAACATGCAATTGATTTGCAATCTTATTAGTTTTTTTGTTTGGGGGGGGGGTGTTTTTGTTTGGGGTTTTTTTTTGGGGGGGGGGGTGTTGTTTTTTTGTATTGTTTTTTATTTACTAAATTGTTTTCAATTAAATTATTCCTAACATGCAATTTATTTGCAATCTAAGCCGGCGTGGCCTAGTGGTATCGCGTCGGACTCCTGATCGGGAGGCCGGGGTTCGAGTCCCGCTCTGGTCATGCCGGTGTCATGTCTTTCGGATGAGACAGTAAAAACCGAGGCCCCGTGTCGTGGTATGCATGGCACGTTAAAGATCCCTCACTGCTTCGGGTGGGTCCGTTGCAAAGGTCAAAATTTGTATGCCCCGCATCAGGCAGATGTCGTCACCATATACGTGAAATATTCGTGGTGTGACGTAAAACAAAAATCAATCAATCAACAATATTTGCAATCTTATAAGTTGTAATGCAACAGTATGTAAAAATTCGTTCTTTTCTTTCTGAACGTTAATACTACAAGTTATTTTTATCACGCAAAGATAAAAAGTGTTCGGGCTCTGGAAAAAAAATTACTCATGCAAAAATAGGCGCAAGTGCCTCTAAGATAAAGTGGCAGGCCCTTAACACCGATTATTCATGTTTGGGAGGTGGAAATGAGGGTATTATTAACTGTCAACATTGGTGGATTTTGAGGGAGGATTGCACCCCCTCCTTTTTGGCCGGAAATTTTAACCCCCCCCCCAAATAAAAAGTTATTTAGGCTATTTTCAAAGCTGCAACACCCCCTCCCCCTTTCCAGACTAAATCGTGGGAAATAGTAGTCATGGCAGGCTGCAACACGCCCCTCCCCCTTTCCTTTTCAAAATTTCTAGATCCGCCTATGATCAGTGTCTAGCTCTGTGCGATTCAAGCAAGACTGCTTGGTACAAAAAGTGGCTTAAAACAGTGGTATCATATTGCAAAAACAATTATTATTATCATTGTTATTTTTACTTATTTATTTATTTGGGGGGGGAGGGGGGGGGGAGTTAACAAGTTTGCTTCCTACGGGCCTGTACACTAGCATTATTAGTACCATTGTATTTATTTCTTTTCTTTTTTCGCTCACCAAATTGAGTTATTGTCGTGACGCATCAATGGTGTAAACTTTTCACATTTCATTTTAAAATTCTTCCCGAGAACCACGGAAGAGATTTTGATTAAAAGTAGTAGGAATGAAGTACTCAATGTTCCATGCAATTGTTGTTTTTCGACCAGATCCGTCAAGGTGGGACGACAGGCCTCAGTAGGGATCTTCCTTTGACAAACGTCTTCAGACCGACCGCTTAGATCAGGGTCCGGCGTCATAAACAGAGAAAATACTTAATTAAGTCAATTTTTTCCCATTATAATCTATTCTTTTATCAAACGTTCAAGTAAATTGTCATGCAGAATGGTTTAATTCTATATTCCAGTTATTAATTCATTGTGAAACAGAAGAATTTGATATTATGACCTTCTAATAAAAAGTATGATCACAGTAATGGAATAGCCTAAAAATAGGAAATTGTGAAAATTTCAATTTTCACATTTTTTGAAAATGATTTTTTTTTCAAATTTCGAAAAACACACATGTATTTTTTTTTTTTTTTTTTTTTTTTGTAATTAATAGATTTGAACTATAAAATGATATATATAAAAAAAGAATTGAATCCTATCTTGCCAAATATAATAATTTCACTTTGAAAATAGCAAAATTTCGTGTTTTTCAATATGCCCCCCCCCAAAAAAAACCCTGAAAACGTAGATTTGAGATACTTCTGATTTATAAATATTTACTATAAATGTTTTTCTTATTATAATTTCATATCTAAAGATCTTCTCCAATTGATATGTTAAAGTGAATTTCGAATGTATTTATGTCATAAAGAGATATATTTAGTCAAACATTCACTTTTTCAGCCTGAGAGTAGCTTCAGAATCGGTTCATTTAATAAAATTCCGTTGTCATGGCAACCATAGCTTAATTTGACAAAATTTTTATCTTAATTTATCTTTTATTTATAAAATCAATGATATCTTAGATATATGTCCGAACAGCCTCCCGGAAACCTTTGATATTTACAGAGGATGGCTCTCAAGTATTTTCTCAGTTTATGGCGCCGGACCCAGAACATAGACTACACCAAAGGGATTCAGAGAGATGTTGTTTTTAGCTCCTGGAATGAAATTTTCGACCCATTTTACATGTACATCTTTTCGTACTCTGTTATTTTTGCAAAGTTTTCTATGGTTTCACTGATTTTCATATTATTATATGAGTGTTCTTGGATGATATGGTGTTAGTTTTGGTTCAATTCTGAAATGAAATATCTGAACAAGATATGTTTGTGAAACACGAATGCCCCTGGTGGCAACAAAGTCCAAATAACTTAAATTTTGCAATGTCCTTTATCTTGATTACACCCCATCCAATGTGACTACGCATGTGAAATACAAAAACCGCACCTCTTACGATTCAAGACTTATAACCAATATTAAAGTTTTTGAAATGTAGGCCAAAGGTCAAAATCACGAGGACAATGGCCTTAGTGTAATTGAAAGGGCTTACTAGTGGAGTATGCATGCCAAATATAAAGTCTGTATTTCTCACGGTTCAAAAGTTATGGCGAAGATTAAAGTTGACAACAGACAAACGAACAAACACACAGACATGCCCCGGGATCTATCGATCCGGGTGCATAAAAAGGATATTTTGGTTAGAGAACACTTGATAATTTTTAAGTATCTCTTGTGTTCAAGGTTCTTGGGTAGCGATATAGTATATGCCCATTGCGGCCTCTTTGAAACCGAGTGTTCTCCTTCATTTGGCAAAAAGGTTTCTTGATAATTTGTCTTAATGTTGAAAGGGAACAACTATCTGATTTTTAGGTGGGGGACTTTTGGGAGCCGGAAATTTTAATTTGCCTATGTTCACAGCAGGTGTTTTGTCAATATTCTGAGCCAGATTATTATGATGATCATTATATTTTGGCCACTTACCCATTTATCCATGAAATTTATCGTACCGAAAAGGGGGGGGGGTTAATATGAACAATTTCGGCGGCCCTTTCAGATATATTCCAAATATGAAGGCCTTACGTCTTACGGTTAATATGTTAAGACCAACGTTAAAGTTTTTATGACAGACGGACGGACAGACGGACGGTCAGACGAATGAAACTTTCATAAACTCTGTCTCTATCTGTCCTTAAAAGCAAAATCTGATGTAAGTCTTCAAGGAAATGATCTTATTTTATCTTATTTTATTTACTTTTTTATATATTTTTTTTTCACTTTGAACATCTGCGTCAACGTTAAGGTTTAAGTCGACAAGAAAACGAGAATATACAGTTTCACACTTAAAATAAGACATGTTCCTATCTATGTACAGAGAAGACATTGGGAAATTTAGACAATAAAAGTCATTTTCTATAGGATTTTCTTTTAAGAGGTTTTGATAAGAAGGCAAAGTAGATCAGATCTAAATAAATAAATAAAGCAAAATGTAAGTATCTATTTTTTTTTCCGTTGAACACAGCGAAAAGGTCTGCTAATAATCAGCAATACTACTTCAAGGTAAATAACAAATACCACAAGCTATCAATGTAATAATGTCAAGTTATGATAGTGTACTGACGCCTAGGTGTACACGCATACAAGGGGATGATCAATCGCTGTGGCTTTACTGCTAATATTTATTTGACACAGAATGATGTTATGAAATGTAATGCAGTTAAATATGTGCTTTGTTGTTTACGATTTTGGTCTGTTTCGCTGCGGTTGTCTGACATCTCAATTTCTGTAATCGATTTTGACGACAACCGCGAGATTGAGCCTGTGTAGGCCTTACTACATTGAATGTAATGAAAAATGTCTTTAATGCACTTGACTATTTCTCATGTATATCTTAGGTATAATCCAGGCTTTTTATGGACAAAAACTGTGTACATTGGAATACCTCGGTTACCAAACTATTTTTTTTACTTTCACAAGGTATATAAACAAAGAGCAAAAGTGACAAATTATCATTAAAAATAACATTTATTATATCAAGATATCACATTTGCATAGGTAATGTATCAGGGACTTCAAAATAATGAAATGAGTATGTACATAATGAGTGTATTTACACAAATATAACATTTATGCTAAAATATGAAAAATTCATTTCTCATGCATCCTCGTATTTCCGATCTGGTTCATACATTTACATGGATTTTTACGATGTTTATATGTCTCAGGAAAACGTACATAAAATATCTGTCGTGCATTATACGTTAAAACTATGCTTGAGAAACAAACATGAAATTTTAGCATTACCGATTCGCAGCACCATACTTTTAATTGATAAGCACTCGTAACAAAATATTTGCACATGCCCGTTTCATGCAAAGAGACAAATTTATGGCTGAGTCGTCATGGCTTTTTGTGTACTGGTCATCGCTTTTTGTTTTCCTGTAATCGCTTTGTGTGAGAGAATGTCGTGGTAGTCGTTTACCGTTTCTGTAATGGAGTTTCATAGGCATAAGCTGGAATACCGTCGTCAACAAAGTCGTAGATTCTACCGTTCATGAGACCGCGTGCTGGACCATTATGCCTGACGTCATAACTAATGTTGTTTGAGCATTTGTAACACATTCTGCAGCTACAGGCGGTAGGGACGTTGAAGTATTTCTTGAACATCAACATAATGTCTGGGCAGACGACAACTACGGCTTTCTGGACAAAATTTGTTGCTACGCATCTGAATTCATTATAGCCAGCATAACCCAAACGGCATCTGTTATCTTGTACATTGTCTCTGCAAATAAAAAAGGGGGGTATTAATTTGTATGTTAAAACTTTGACATATTACACCCTAAAGTCAAATTCAAAACAATTACTGGAATATACCACAAAATCTCCACTATTTTTTTTTTAAATATCTGTTTGTATTGCAGTTTACAACAGATGCTCTATGACAGTTTTCAAACGGTTATTTGAGAGAGTTCTTTGAATATTCATGTATTCATTCTCGATTAAAACAAGCCAACAAAGCAATTGAACCAACAAATAACCCAATTCTTTTTTCAGTCCTCTTGGAACATGGAGGCAGGACGTCACTTATCACTTAGAGACAGAGGTGCAATTCAGGGACTCGAACTTGAATTGCTTGCGCCGTACGCCAACACCTTGATGATTACCCCTAGTTATGTCGGTATACTTACGGATTGTGACAGGACACTGTATAGAGCTCCATGGGGACTGGTATATAGCATGGATATTGTCTGCCCTCGTGCGTATGCCAGATAGCTCTTTGGTGGAGGGGGATATGTTTTGTCTCGCAGGTCTTCAATACTTTGTATTTGGCATCTTGAGGTGGACTGTAAGTTAAACAAATATCAAGGTAACATATTTTATTCTTCACTTCCTGATAGTATAATTTCCTTGATTTCTTTATGAGATTACTCTACACTAAAAGTTAATGCACACGAGTATTAAGAAAGCAGTAATAGCAGTGTGAAAAAAATTGTGGAAACTTGCTTATAGACATTCACAAATATGTCTCTATAGAATTTATGTTATTTATCTTAACTTACTAGTATTGTTCTGGTTTGGAGTAACATTGCTGAAATTCGGTTCCCTCAAAGTCCAATTTCAGAGAATCAAATATTTTGACAAAGAACTCGGTGGCATACATGTCTGGAGGAATGTTATTGCTCTGGTGTTCATAATCGTACGTTCTCTGATAAATCTTTCCAAACAGATCCCTGAAATTACAAAATTGTCAATATATCAAAATAAACGTTATTTTGACTTAATTTTCTCAATATATACTCATTTCTTGGAATTATTATTATTTTACACATCATCATTATTATTATTATTACTATTATTATAATAATAATAATAATAATAATTATTATTATTATTATTATTATTATTATTATTATTATTATTATTACATGTATTATTATTATTATTGTTGTTGTTGTTGTTGTTGTTGTTGTTGTTATAAATGATGATAACCAATTTTCTCGTTGTTATTTAATATTCAGCCATTGTAAAAGAAAAAATCGATCTACTAGCAGTATATGTAAAGTAATCGGTTCAGTAACTTAGCCGAGCCTTTTGTATAGTGCAGAAAATATAATTAAGAATTTTACTGAAGAGCAATGCCAACAGGAGTTTACAGTGTGTTCCTTCCTCTATTTTAGTCAATACATGAGTTGGTTGACGCATCTATCATGTTTTACTTACGTGTTACTTCTGCGGGCATCGTACACGCTTACATTTGGAAACATTGGTGGTAACTGGACATCTTTACCACAAACAAAATCAGGATTAAAGATCTGCTGGGGGTTGAAGTTGACATTTCTAAATGTACAATTAGGATTGTTCAACGGAATTCTGAAATTGTTCCAAACTCCTGTTTCAGGAATCATACCCAATTTAAAGGGATCAAATACGGATGGTGCTTGAGCGTCCACTCGGTGGGAAAATATTCCCGTTGCTAGGGTAACCATGCATGCTACTATTAATTTCTGCAATAAAATAGAAAAAAGATATTTTGTAGCTACGACAAAAATTAAAAATAGAATATCAGTATTTGCTTGTCGACTTCAGTGGAACGAATTATTAAGTTAACAATGAACGCTAAATAAAATCCAGTTATATTCTTCTATTATACATAAAGTTAATTTCTTTTCTATTCATAAAAGGAAAACTTGGTAGATTTCTAACCACGAATAGCATTTTCTTTTCTTTTTTATCTCATATATTTTTCTATCTTTTTATATATTTTCTTAACATTGAACTTAAAATTTGTAAATTTATTGTAAAACCTACCATCTTTTGTATATCTACTTCTCTTCACAACCAGAGAGTGTTATGCTCTGAAGGAATACATCAGGTCCTTATATATGCCACTGCGTTATAAGGAAATATGACAGCGTACGTATTATCCGTCAAATTTAGACGCTGCCTGACGTCAAGACATCAAACCGACTGGGTCGCGACAAATGGCTGTAAAGTGCTCTAGGCAATCATCAAACATGCCGTAAAAGGATATGCAAATTATGTTATAGATTTACCACTATGACGTCCTGTGACCTATACCTATTGTTTCAAAATAGAAACAAATGATTGTTTTAGTGTTGTTGTTTTTTTATTTTTTCTCTCTCTCTATTTTTTTTATTCTTTTCTGATGTTTGAGTTATCGCTATAGTTCATCGATCGATATGATATTGCAAAATAAGAAAACAGGGTTTTCTAACCACGAAAGGTGCAGCGGTCTGCAAGATTGATCACCATATCCTAGTAATTGTTTTAAAGTGTAAAAATCTCATCATTGTTTTTATCAATAAAATTGAAACGAAAGTGAATCATACAATATTATATCTTAACATGCATACTCATTTCCTCTTTGTTTCAACAGAGAGAGAGAGATCTAGAGAAATCGAGTATCAACCATCTGATTGATTTTCTGTTTGTATTCATATTAAAATGACAGAAAAGTAGAATAATATTTAGCCATTGGTCAGCTTCTTTTATCGTATGAACTAAAAAGCATTCCAATTTCAACATTTGAGTTTTTACAGAAACATGAGAAACCAATAAACAAATATAATAAGACAGAGATATGACTTTATCAAATGAAATTCACCCTTAGAAAATAAATAGAATAATAATAATTAATTCATGGAGGAACTCACACACGAAGTATAATATGTCTGTATCCATCAAGCAGGGGTTCGGCTTCAACTTGTAGCAAGAACTCGGTATGCCTGGGAAGTCGTCCTGGCACGGTGCTGTACGGTGGACTACCCCCAATTTCCCCTACACACTAATATGCAGACTCCGACCTTCATCCTTTAATACAGAGTTTGACAAGAAACCAATTAATATATCTCTTGTAGCCATACATAACTTGTAGTAAGAACACTGTATCCCTTGGAAGTCGTCATGGCGCATGCTATACGATGGAACCCATCACCCTCCTTTCCCATACACACTAATATGCGAACACAAACCCTCAACATTTAGAATTGAGTTTGCCATGGAAGTACTTAATACATATCAAAAATCAATGAATTTACGCCGTCCCAGTTTACAGCACCAACGATTGTGGAATTAAAGGAAACGTTTATTAGTTTGAATTCCTTTTCTATCTGAGATGGTTCCTAAATATTTATAGTTATACATTTATATCCATGTTATAGTTATAGTTATACATGTATATCCATGTTTTTGTTATAGTTATACATGAATATACACGTTATAGTTATATATGTATATAATGTTATAGTTATACTAATACATCAATATACATGTTATAGTCATAGTTATACAGGTATATACATGTTATACTTATAGTTATGCATGTATATACATGTTATAGTAATAGTTATACATATATATCTATGTTATAGTTATAAATGTATATCCGTGTAATAGTTATAGTTGTACATGTATATCCATGTTATAGTTATAGTTATACATGAATATACACGTTATAGTTATACATGGATATACTTGTTATGGTTAAAGTTACACACATACACGTATATGCATTTTATAGTTTAAGTAGATACACGTTATAGAAATGCTTATCATAGTTATAGTCATACATGTAGTTATAAAGTTTGATATATATCGTAATACAAATGGCAGAATGTAGAGGAAATTCTTTGTACTACAAATTTATACAGCATAATTTTTCTTCGAAATTTAACCGTGGTCATTGATTTTATTATCATGACAACATAATAATAATAGTAGTAGTAATAATAATAATCAGCAGCAGCAGCATAATAATCATAATAATGATAATACACTGATACAAGCAAAGCTCGTCTCCGTAAAATAAAGTGTGTGCTCGTTTCTTTTATCGGTATTTATTCGCATTTTGTCTATTTAAAAATAGTTATTATGATTTTTTAAATTTGTTTTCGGTGATTTTTCCTCAGATTTTTTTTATTGATGATCATTACCATTGCATTTAATCAATAGAAGTAAGAATGTCTATCTAATATCAGTTGGGTAAGATAAGAACTTGGTCCCTGTAATTGTGATAGCAAGAATAACATGGATGACTGAAGTTCTGTGAAATAAATAATAGACCTCGACCTTCCCTCCTTTTTTAACTTTCGTTCAGTCAGTAATGAATTAAGGATGACGGAGTTATCTCTCTTTTAGGATGTATCGATACATAAGAGCAAGCCAGTAAATATACTACGTAGAAACAATTTTAAATTGTAGAGCAATGCATCTTAAATTAAAGTTTCACCAGAATTCAACTGCATTGCAATGTAACGCCCCACCCCCATCCATTCTTTTTTCAAAATATGATATCTGACAATTGCAAACAAAAGCTTAAATTAAAAGAAAACAAAAAGAATAAAGAAAGGAAAGATCGAATGTTTTTGGATGGTTATATCTTAAACGTTTAATAAACATTTAATTCAGCTTTAAACGTCATAGATAATCTTATAATGTTAATTTAAAGAAGATTTTGAATCACAAGAAACTGAAAATTTTATAAAGGCTCATTGAATAAGTACATTTACGTGGCAATGATGATGTTGACTGCTATTTACAATTGCACTGAAATTCTGAAATACAATCTCTGTAAAGCTTTGTTTGTCTTAAGTGTATCCTTTAAAAAGACACTTCAATTTAAAGTTAACATTAACAATTTAATTTTCCTTCTAGATGATACGCGCCATCATCTGTATTAACTTCTTCAAGGTTGACAGAGTTATCTCTCTTGCCTAATAGTATTTAGCAATTCTAAGTGGTATGAAGTTTTACCTATACTTGTGACGACACCGGTTTGGTACCCAGCTTTAAATTCTCGATTTAAGCAAAACACTCACTAAAGCAGTGAGGTGTCTGCCCCGTGACATGGTTTCAATTTTTTAATCAAAGCACGGGTAACGAGACAGAACAGAACATTTTGGCAGCTGGGGTCAATCACGGTTTTGCATATCAAGACCATCAATTTGATATCATCAGATATTCCTTCATCAAAATGCATCTGACTAATGTCGTATACATGTATTGCGATTTAATTAATTCCTGACTAAATGTCGTCATATTTGTATCTTTCATTAAGATCCTTGAGCGTCCATACTTTATTGATCGTATAAAAAAAAATTGCATATTTCATTGACATAAACATTGCTTATAGATAAAGAATCAGAAAGTAATGAACAGAGATGTCAACAGAAGATAGCATAGTATATCATTTACATTCACCAGGTTCCGAGTGATGAATGCATACTTATATAGATATTTTCTGTTCTGTGTTGATAACCATGGAATACATGTACTTAATGGACAAAATGGAATATTCCCTCATAACATATGATCTGAAGTGACAACAATGGCGACATCTTGAGATAAAATGAAACTCGTTTTCAACATTTTCTTAATGTTGTATAGATATCTCATTTCCAACTGCAATTTTTGTATTATCCAGTTTCTACCATATTAATGCAATGAGAAGTTATTTATATGTATACTACCGAAGCTTATCAGCGAGCACAATTTCTTTTAATAATTTTTATTACAACAACCATGTGCACATCTAACAGGCATCTGATTCTATTCATATGTTTTAATTTTTGAATTTACCGGGGGAGGGGGAATGGTAAATACAAAATGTCATGTTCCAATTTTCGTATTTATCACGACTCAAATAAATTCAAAAAATAAAATATGACAAATACATGCACTCATCTACCAGATATCTGACTTCATCCATACATGTACACTGCTACTGGGCATCTGCCTTTATCCATACATGTACACTGCTACTGGGCATCTGACTCTATCCATACATGCACATATTTACCGGGCTATATTCATATATGCACAAATTTACCGGGCATCTGACTCTATCCACACATGAATGCATTTACCGGGCATCTGACTCTATCCACACATACACACATTTACCGGGCATCTGACGCCATCCATGCACACACACATTTACCGGGCATCTGACTCTATTCATACATGCACACATTTACCGGGCATCCGACTCTATCCACACATGCATGCATTTTCCGGGCATCTGACTCTATCCACAGATGCATGCATTTACCGGGCATCTGACTCTATCCATACATTTACATATTTACCGGCATCTGACTCCATCCACACATACGCACATTTACCGGGCATCTGACTCTGTCCATGCACACACACATTTACCGGGCATCTGACTCTATCCATGCACACACACACACATTTTTTACCAGGCATCTGACTCTATGCATACATACACACATTTACCGGGGGTCTAACTCTATCCATACGTGTACACAGCTACCAAGCACTGACTTTGCACGCATCTACCGGGCATCTGACACTATCCATGCGCACACACATTTACCGGACTCTATCCATATATGCACACATCTACTGGGCATCTGACACTATCCATACATGCACACATTTACCGGGCATCTGACTCTATAAATACATACACACATTTACCGGGCATCTGACTCCATCCACACATACACACATTTACCGGGCATCTGACTCTATTCAGACATGCACACATTTACCGAACATCTGACTCTATAAATACATACACACATCTACAGTGCTTCAGATTCCATCCACAGATGCATGCATTTACCGGGCATCTGACTCTGTCCATACATACACACATTTAACGGGCATCTGACTCTATCCATACATACACACATTTACCGAACATCTACCACTATACATACATGTACACACACATTTACCGGGCGTCTGACTCTTTTTATACATGCACACATTTACCGGGCATCTGACTCTATCCAAACATACACACATTTACCGGGCATCTGACTCCATTCACACATACATACATTTACCGGGCATCTGACTCTATTCATATATGCAACCCCCTCCCTTTTGGTAGGACAATTTTACCCCAAAAAAGGTAATTTTCTGCCATTTTAAGAGCTGCAACCCTCCCCCTCTTTTCATACCGAAAACATCAGTCATGGGAGACTGCAACCCCCTCCTTCCACCCTCTTACAAAAATTTCTAAATACACACATGGGGACATATGATTCTATCAATGCATGCACTTATCTACCGCGCAATTTTATTCCTGGAGTCAAAGAAAGTTTCAGTAGAATGAATGCGATGGCGCAAATTAAAGAGACATGAATTCATAAATTTCAATAAATTTTGACACATTTATCTACCATATAAAAAAGAACCTCACAGATGGAAGAAATTCACATCCAAGTACAGAAATGATAAATTGTTTCTGTTATATCAGGCTTAGATAATAGTTTCGGACTCAAATTCAAGGTCGAACTTGTATGACGAATCGACCATGTATTGTTTTTGGGGGTTTTTTGTATAAATGATAACGAATATCCCTCAACGCTTTAGTGAGGTAAGATAAACGCAACCGACCTTAGGTTTCCGACGATGGGTGTACATTAACATGTTCAAATTGATTTTCAATGCTTGATGAATATAAAATATTTTAATATATAACTTGAAACTTACGACTTACACTTCAAACTGCACAAATTTGATAAATCAAAAACCGAATATAAAGAGAAAAATATCATTCAGTGCGGTACGATGATATTTTATCGTTTCGAAAAGATATACATGTATAGAACCAAAAACTAATTCAAAACATTTCATTTGAGAAGAAACTACCAGATCATCTTAACGAGCAGCAAGTCTAGCGTAAATATTTTGAATAGTAAATGGTGCAAACATTTAGGTAAAAATATTATGAGACCATGGAAGGGTTATATAAAGATATCAAAATCCCACACTACATCTTCCCATAAATCTTAGCATACTGGAGTCGTCTTCTACAAATGACAGCCTTCATTTGTGCCAAGTTTTGTTGAAATGTTCTCGATGATAAAGGAAAAGGTTATGCAATGCAATATAAATCATACGTGTCAATGACTGTCAGCCTCCCTTCATGTAAATCTATACATGATATTTTTTCTTCGTACCAAGTTTGGTTGAAACCCTTTCAAAAGTTTATAGGGAGGTACGATGACAATTTCTGAGTGACAAGAATTGTAACTCTTGTCAAAATTATCTTCATGCAAATCTACACACGATTATCTTTCTTTGCGCTAACTTTGGTTGTTCAAAATCATGTCGGCAATACATATTCTATATGCCTAAGGTCATAATTCTTGCAAAATTTACAGGATATTAGTAATCTCCCTTTCTAGAAAACCGCACATGATGATTATACATGTACTTTCCAAAAAGTTCTGTTAAAATTTATCACAGGGGTTTAGAGATATGGAGCGGGCAGACGCACAGACACGCAAATCAATACTTATAAAATGAATTAAATTCAATATGATAGAACAGTGCGAAATGTACTGTGAGACGAATGACCGGATGGACAGACGAACCACAAAGTATCGCTTCACGGACCATCTCGACCGGATTAATACATGTTTCTGAAATGCACCTTTCTTATTCTTACGATGTATTATCACTTGTAATTCAGACTCTGGGGCCTTATTCACAAAGAAACTTAAGTCTAAGAATTGAGACCTATATGGTAATATGTGTCTTAATTCTAAGAATTAATAAAACGTTTCTGTAAACAGTGTACAGTTGTTGACTGGGGTTGAGGTCAACAGCTGATTTGTCGGACCCGAGGATGAACTGTCGGCCTCGGTCAACAGTTCATCCAAGGGTCCAACAAATTAGCTGTTGACCAAATCCGCAGACAACAACTGTTTTGTTATACTTTTTATATATACAAGAAGGAAAGATACCTCTATTCTGAATATGTCGAGAGGTCCCTAATGGGGGCTTGATTTTTAAAGAATTAATTTCAAAATGAAAATGATTAAATTTACCAATATTCAGCGTCTAACTGAGGGAATCAATAAAATAAACTTAAATTAAAAAAAACCAAAAACTTGTTACCATAACGGCATTCTAGATCTCGTCGGTCAACAGTTTTTCACGTGACCGGTCCAACAGTCGATTTTAACAGCTCGTTTGGACCGGCTGTTTTTAACAGTCGATTTATTGGACTCTTTTAACATAGATTATTAAGGGTAAAATAGTAAAAGGTATAACAATATATCTTACTAGGTATTCACAGACAAACTTTCGACAAATTCTTAGAATAATGAAACATGGTATTTTAGGTCTCAATTCTTAGCCTTAAGTTTCTTTGTGAATAAGACCCCAGGGGTCACATTATCTTAAAGCAGTATATACCCTCGATTAATATGACAATGTCAATTTTATAAACGTAATGACAACGTTCACTGCCACGTCATACAAGGCGAAGAATTTAGGTATAACGTGAAATATTACAGTCATGGCCACGACTCAAGAACCTTTTGTCATGGCCGCATTCAACACAAACTATTTTCACAACTTGACTTTCCTATTTGCTATGAGATTAATAGAGGAGTTATAGAGAAAGAGTTTAGCGTAGTAGTTATTTTTGGAGAACAGACATGAAAGTTTGAAATTTATTAAAATAAAATATTGAATAAATTTATGTGTTTGATTCAAATTTATGGTAGAAATGATATGAATTTCTCAGAGTGACTCATTGTTGTCCATAATGTTTAATGCAATATATGTGCATGTAAGTATTTAACATGTCAGTTTGAAGATAAAGAATTTAATATGCTGTACCTCAGCAATTTATTAATCATCACACCATACGTTAATGTCGGTGGATTTCACAGATTACAATCATGGAAATGTTGACTTACATGATATGTTAGTCAGAGAGACATTCAGTCATAGTGGAGCATTAGACATAGGGTATAGATATCGCTGCTAGTTCTTAGTCCTTTCCTCCTTTAAGGAAGATGGACAGAGGAGGAAGAAAGGACCACGAGTGAGGGGTGGGGGCTTAGTAGTCCTGGGTCCGGCGCCATAAACTTCATATTATTCTGTTCATCAATGAATTAATAACTGGGATTTGGATTTTATTTAGTTTTATTCTACTGATAAATAGAATTTAACCATTCTGCATTAAAATTTATCTGAACGTTTGATAATGGAATAAATTAAAATGAAATTTTTGACTTAAGTATATTCTCAGTTTATGGCGCCGGACCCTAGGGGCTTAGCAGCGATACCTAGACCCTGTGATGGGAGCGTTTAAAAACTATCCGCATGTTAGAGCTGCACTCAACGCCCTGGGTCCGGCGCCATACCGGTAAACTGAGAAAACTCTTAAGTCATAATTTCAAATTCTTCTGTTCAACAATGAATTGATAACTAGGATTTGGATTTTATTGAGTTTTATTCTATTCATAAACAGAATTAAATCATTCTGCTTGACAATTTATTTGAATGTTAGATAATATATGGAATAAATTAAAATTAAATATTTTCTCAGTTCATGGCACCAGACCCAGGATCTTTACATCTTAGCCATGTGCAAATGACTTCCTCAGATGTTGAGTTGGATTTTAAAACCATTAATTTGAGATCGCATTTAGTAAACCAAAATCACTGAAATTTTGACCAATTATGATTTGCCACTTACCAGGTTTAGAAATTACAGCAGTTGTATATGCATTTCTTTATGCTCTGGTACACATCATTTGGACACTTCATGCTTGTTACAAATATTCATTAAGCGTATTACTGTGTATCCATTTAGTTACATGTAACTAGTTCTCCGCGTTAACAACACTTTTTCAATAATTTTCCCTGGAACATGTCATCAAAGGTCATCTGTTTTAAGTAATTTTTTTCATACAGTGAACCCTTTCTTAAGTGGTCAGTGGCGGATTTAGAGGGTGAACCCAACCCCCCTTTTCGCCACATATTGACAAGTAAAACTCCAGATTTGGCACTCAAAATGACTGAGTAGTTTGACTAATACTTGATTTTCACATCTCTCCCCCCCCCTTTTTCGAAAATCCTGGATCCGCCACTGGAGGTTCTCTGTATTAAGTCATGTTCCCTCATACGGAGAAATCTGTCTTAGGAGATGGCCTCTGATCAGTAATTTTCCCTCTTACAGTGAACTCTGACTTAAGAAGCCACCTTTATTCAATGATTTTCCCTCATACAGTGAAAATTTCTCAGGAGGTCACCTCAGTTCAGTAAATTTCCCTTATACACTTAAACCTGTCTGAAAAGGTCACCTCAGTTCAGTAGTTTTCCCTCATATAAGTTAAACCTGTCTTAAAAGGTCATCTTATTAAGTAATTTAACCTCATACAGGGAATATGTTTTAAGATGTGACCTCTATTAAGTCATTTTGCTTTACACAGTTAAACTTGTCTTAAGAGGTCATTTCTTATTGTCTTCTATTAAGTAATACCATCTTACAGTCAAATCTGTCTTTTGAGGTAACCTTTATTAAGTAATTTTCCCTATTACAATAAAACCTGCCTAAGGAGGTCACTTCTATTAAGTAATTTTCCCTTTTACAGTGAAACCTGTCTTAAGAGGTCATCTTCTTCTACAGGTCGCTTTTTAAATCCTCATTTTCTGTTTCACTGTATTTTCAATCATTTTGAATCCTGACAGTTCTGGTCTACGGAAACATCTTCGCCAATGTGTTTATTCCATCTAAGTCTGTATAGCGGTGACTAATATTTGGGGTGGTGTGGCCACCTACCTTCGACAAAGTCGCTACCAAACCTTCCCATCGGACCCTGTCCGATGGCAGACATGAGCAACGGACCGATCCCAAGTAGTTGGGGATATTTCTCGTGGTGTCTACCGGATCGAACATGGGACCTCTTGGTAACGAGCCAAGAGTTTTACCGACTAAGCTACGCCGATATAATTGAAGAAACTCAATGAGAATGTGTCACAGACACACCACATCAGAATAACGGTATCATAACACTCCGTGATCATTTGTATACAGACTCAATAATATAATAGTAATCATTGTTTTGACATTAATTGCAAGAGTCGAAGTTTTGTTCGTTTAATTTTTCACGCCAATATTTTTTTTTCCAATTTATTTGATAACGGCATCTGTCTGATGCAAAGTTTAGTCTGATATGATGAACCACCAGTATATGTAGTTTTATGTCTTGTTTTACCCAGCTCCAACATTATTTCACTACTATGGTGACGGTGTCTGCTTGGGAAAAAAATTGAAATTTTGACCATTAACCTTGCCAACGTCTAAGGTAACACGGTTCCTTTGTCTATACTATACTACCGAATCGTGACAACGTCTAAGGTAACACGGTTCCTTTGTCTATACTACCGAATCGTGACAACGTCTAAGGTAACACGGTTCCTTTGTCTATACTACCGAATCGTGACCACGTCTAAGGTAACACGGTTACTTTGTCTATACTATACTACCGAATCGTGACAACGTCTAAGGTAACACGGTTCCTTTGTCTATACTACCGAATCGTGACAACGTCTAAGGTAACACGGTTCCTTTGTCTTTACTACCGAATCGTGACAACGTATAAGGTAACACGGTTCCTTTGTCTATACTACCGAATCGTGACCACGTCTAAGGTAACACGGTTACTTTGTCTATACTACCGAATCGTGACAACGTCTAAGGCAACACGGTTCCTTTGGCTATACTACCGAATCGTGACAACGTCTAAGGTAACACGGTTCCTTTGTCTATACTACCGAATCGTGACAACGTCTAAGGTAACACGGTTCCTTTGTCTATACTACCGAATCGTGACAACGTCTAAGGTAACACGGTTCCTTTGTCTATACTACCGAATCGTGACAACGTCTAAGGTAACACAGTTCCTTTGTCTATACTACCGAATCGTGACAACGTCTAAGGTAACACGGTTACTTTGTCTATACTATACTTCCGAATCGTGACCACGTCTAAGGTAACATGCTGAGTTTGTCTATACTACCGAATCGTGACCACGTCTAAGGTAACACGGTTACTTTGTCTATACTACCGAATCGTGACAACGTCTAATGTAACACGGTTACTTTGTCTATACTGCCGAATCGTGACAACGTCTAAGGTAACACGGTTCCTTTGTCTATACTGCCGAATCGTGACAACGTCTAAGGTAACACGGTTCCTTTGTCTATACTACCGAATCGTGACCACGTCTAAGGTAACACGGTTCCTTTGTCTATACTACCTAATCGTGACCACGTCTAAGGTAACACGGTTCCTTTGTCTATACTACCCAATCGTGACAACGTCTAAGGTAACACGGTTCCTTTGTCTATACTACCGAATCGTGACCACGTCTAAGGTAACACGGTTCCTTTGTCTATACTACCGAATCGTGACAAGGTCTAAGGTAACACGGTTCCTTTGTGTATAATGCCCAATCGTTCCAACATCTAAGATAACATGGCTCATTTGTCTATACTGCGGAATCGTGCAAACGTCTAAAGTAACACGATTACTTTGTCTGTTCTGCCGATTCCGCCAACGACATTTTTACGTCTAAGGTAAACGGTTCCTTTGTTGTTACTGCTAATCGTGACAACGTCTAAGGTAACACGGTTACTTTGTCTATACTATACTACCGAATCGTGACCACGTCTAAGGTATCACGGTTCCTTTGTCTATACTACCGAATCATGATAACGTCTAAGGTAACACGGTTCCTTTGTCTATACTACCGAATCGTGACAACGTCTAAGGTAACACGGTTCCTTTGTCTATACTACCGAATCGTGACAACGTCTAAGGTAACACGGTTCCTTTGTCTATACTGCCGAATCGTGACAACGTCTAAGGTAACACGGTTCCTTTGTCTATACTGCCGAATCGTGACAACGTCTAAGGTAACACGGTTCCTTTGTCTATACTATACTACCGAATCGTGACCACGTCTAAGATAACACGGTTCCTTTGTCTATACTATACTACGGAATCGTGAACACGTCTAAGGTAACACGGTTCCTTTGTCTATACTACCGAATCGTGACCACGTCTAATTAAGGTAACACGGTTCCTTTGTTTATAATGCCCAATCGTTCCAACATCTAAGATAACATGGCTCCTTTCTCTATACTGCGGAATCGTGCAAACGTCTAAAGTAACACGATTACTTTGTCTGTTCTGCCGATTCCGCCAACGACTTTTTTACGTCTAAGGTAAAACGGTTCCTTTGTTGTTACTGCTAATCCTGACAACGTCTAAGGTAACACGGTTCCTTTGTCTATACTACCGAATCGTGACAACGTCTAAGGTAACACGGTTCCTTTGTCTATACTACCGAATCGTGACAACGTCTAAGGTAACACGGTTCCTTTGTCTATACTACCGAATCGTGACAACGTCTAAGGTAACACGGTTCCTTTGTCTATACTACCGAATCGTGACAACGTCTAAGGTAACACGGTTCCTTTGTCTATACTACCGAATCGTGACAACGTCTAAGGTAACACGGTTCCTTTGTCTATACTACCGAATCGTGACCACGTCTAAGGTAACACGGTTCCTTTGTCTATACTACCCAATCGTGACAACGTCTAAGGTAACACGGTTCCTTTGTCTATACTACCGAATCGTGACCACGTCTAAGGTAACACGGTTCCTTTGTCTATACTACCGAATCGTGACAAGGTCTAAGGTAACACGGTTACTTTGTCTATACTATACTACGGAATCGTGACCACGTCTAAGGTAACACGGTTCCTTTGTCTATACTACCGAATCGTGACCACGTCTAAGGTAACACGGTTCCTTTGTCTATACTACCGAATCGTGACCACGTCTAAGGTAACACGGTTCCTTTGTCTATACTACCGAATCGTGACAACGTCTAAGGTAACACGGTTCCTTTGTGTATAATGCCCAATCGTTCCAACATCTAAGATAACATGGCTCATTTTGTCTATACTGCGGAATCGTGCAAACGTCTAAAGTAACACGATTACTTTGTCTGTTCTGCCGATTCCGCCAACGACATTTTTACGTCTAAGGTAAACGGTTCCTTTGTTGTTACTGCTAATCGTGACAACGTCTAAGGTAACACGGTTACTTTGTCTATACTATACTACCGAATCGTGACCACGTCTAAGGTATCACGGTTCCTTTGTCTATACTACCGAATCATGATAACGTCTAAGGTAACACGGTTCCTTTGTCTATACTACCGAATCGTGACAACGTCTAAGGTAACACGGTTCCTTTGTCTATACTACCGAATCGTGACAACGTCTAAGGTAACACGGTTCCTTTGTCTATACTGCCGAATCGTGACAACGTCTAAGGTAACACGGTTCCTTTGTCTATACTATACTACCGAATCGTGACCACGTCTAAGATAACACGGTTCCTTTGTCTATACTATACTACGGAATCGTGAACACGTCTAAGGTAACACGGTTCCTTTGTCTATACTACCGAATCGTGACCACGTCTAATTAAGGTAACACGGTTCCTTTGTTTATAATGCCCAATCGTTCCAACATCTAAGATAACATGGCTCCTTTCTCTATACTGCGGAATCGTGCAAACGTCTAAAGTAACACGATTACTTTGTCTGTTCTGCCGATTCCGCCAACGACTTTTTTACGTCTAAGGTAAAACGGTTCCTTTGTTGTTACTGCTAATCCTGACAACGTCTAAGGTAACACGGTTCCTTTGTCTATACTACCGAATCGTGACAACGTCTAAGGTAACACGGTTCCTTTGTCTATACTACCGAATCGTGACAACGTCTAAGGTAACACGGTTCCTTTGTCTATACTACCGAATCGTGACAACGTCTAAGGTAACACGGTTCCTTTGTCTATACTACCGAATCGTGACAACGTCTAAGGTAACACGGTTCCTTTGTCTATACTACCGAATCGTGACAACGTCTAAGGTAACACGGTTCCTTTGTCTATACTACCGAATCGTGACAACGTCTAAGGTAACACGGTTACTTTGTCTATACTATACTAACGAATCGTGCCAACGTCTAAGGTAACACGGTTACTTTGTCTATACTACCGAATCGTGACAACGTCTAAGGTAGCACGGTTCCTTTGTCTATACTACCGAATCGTGACAACGTCTAAGGTAACACGGTTCCTTTGTCTATACTACCGAATCGTGACAACGTCTAAGGTAGCACGGTTCCTTTGTCTATACTACCGAATCGTGACAACGTCTAAGGTAACACGGTTCCTTTGTCTATACTACCGAATCGTGACAACGTCTAAGGTAACACAGTTCTTTGTCTATACTACCGAATCGTGACAACGTCTAAGGTAACATGTTGAGTTTGTCAATACAGCCGAATCTATCAAAATAGAACAGGAAACCGCCAAGTCCAGATCAGGTTTCCCCGTTATAACTTGCACTGGGAAAAGGGGGGGGGGTGTTAAAGGAGTGAATACGGCGGCATCTGAAAACCAAATATCGTCGTTTATTTAACATTATCTTATTTTGATTCACCAATATGCACTAAGGCACTTTAAGATTAAGCAGTTTTTGCTACCTCGGCATTGGTGATCTTTTCATTTTAATTAAAGTAGTGGAGTGCGAAGCTTGTACTATAGGCACTGTGTTACATGAAGAGTGACTTTTTAAAACTAACCCCCCACCTTTTACATATCGCCTCGCTCCCCTTTCAGGGGAACGAGACGATATATAAAGGAGGGGGTTAGTTTTAAAAAGGCTCTCTTCATGTAACAATGTGCCTGTGCTTGTACAATATGATCCACACAGATTTGGGAGCATTGCACAACAACCGGAACCCGCGCCATTTATTGAGAAAATACTTATGTCATAATTTCAAATTCTTCTGTCCAACAAAGAATTAATAACTGGGATTTGGATTTCTATAAATAAAATTATATCATTCTGCATGACAATTTATTTTTGAATGTTTGATGATGGAATAAATCAAAATGAAATAAATGATTAAAATATTTTCTCAGTTTATGGAGCCGTATCCGGATCATTGTCACTCTTTTTGTCCAGCTTTGTGGGAAACAAGCCTGGACATTTTCTGATATGGATTGAGTTTAATGTTATAAGGAATATGAGAAAAAAAAAACCTTCTTCGTTTGAATGAATTAACACGAGAAGATGAGCACATGCGCTGCGGTACTTATTCCACTTCATTGTCAGTGTTTGTAAATCTCTGTCAAACTAGTGGTGACTGCTCCCCTTTCGCTGAAAATATCCATGTCGTGAAATGGCAAAGATGCATTTCTGACGGAAATCTGATGTTGTCGCTCGTGCAATTTAGCTAAAAAAAATGGCATATATTAATGACGTTATTATAAATTTGACTGCATGACTTGCCATGCCTCTCCGCACTGAAAATTTCATTTATTAAAACAGAATTACTTGAAATAGAACTTCGAAGATTTCAATAGCCTGTATATATGGACTTATGTGGGAATGGGTTTTTTTATTTTTTATTTTATATTGTTTTACGAGTTTTCTACTTTTCATAATACATGTATGTTTTGTATTGTTTTGATGTCATACGGATATCAATAGACTTTGTACAGAATCCACGTTCTTTTACGGCCAATGTGTCGTTGTAATACCGGCATTTTACACATTTTACATTAGATACTTCTTCAGACAAGAAATGTCACTCAGAATCCCGAGTTTTAGTAAAGCTTTGACCTGTCAGAAAACTGCATGTACACTTTGTAGGTGTTTGTAGGTAGGGAGGTGTCTACAATTCTTTCCATGCAAGCGCCACCATCAGTGTGTGTAAGGAAGACACCTCTTCTCAGTGTAATGTGTAATCGACTGCTTCTTGCAATAAATATAAACATTTAAGTACTTTTCATATGTATACTTATTAAGTAATATAGATATGAATAATAAAACATAATATAAACCATATGAGATAAAAAAATTAATATTGATACTACTAGTCAGTGGATATTAAGAACGAACGCATGAAGTCTTAAATACAAATACTTCCTGGCAGAATAAGGAAATAATTATATATAGGGTGAGTCAAAATATATGATAATGCATCAAATGGTGACATTAATGAACGGCCAATGTAGCTTTTTCGACGTTTATCATTTAATTGTCACAATTCAGGGGCAGATGCAGGTTGTAAAGTTCAGGGTCAAATAAGGCGAGGGATCTGGGGACCTTTTAGGTTTAACACTCCCCTGGAAGCTTTTGCAGTTTGACGTTTTTATTGACTTAAGTTAGTATAGCAGCCGCCGTGTAATCAAAACCTTTAGTGATGTTATTCATGTCTTGTCCATCCTTGTTATTCTGGTTGTATCTGTGGCGAAATCTGTCATACAACTGAGTCAGATTCTGATCTGAAGAAAATCTGACTAAGCTGTATCGCAAAATCCACCATCATCCCTTGTCTCTCCTCACGTACATTACAAATACATCTAGGAGCATCTGTAGGCGCATCTGGAGAATTTTTAAAAGGGGGCTGCAAATGCTTCGGGGGAGGGGGAAGGGTATTGAAGCCCTTAACCTAATTAAAATGACCCGGTGACTTCGAGTAAACGTATGATTGATTTCCGGGTTCTCTCTTTCTTTCTCTGTCTCAGCTTTTTAGGATAGCGAACGCCCCCTCTTCCCCTCTAAACCTGTCACTGCTATTGTCATGTTTAAGTACATGTACAAACAGTAAAACCTGACACTCGTGTTTCCTCTGCATTTTGTGTCATATAAATTGTATAATACATTTACTTCACAAAGGACCCTTTCTTTATTATAATTGATACACATGTACACCAACCAAATCCCGAACCCCGTCTTGATTGGCAAATACTTTATTACTACTCATTTGAAATAGAAATCAATATTAACATTTGAAGCACCCCCCCCCCCTTTTCTATAGAGGGACGGGGTTAAGATTTAAGATTATTTACTATATATTACTTATTTTCTTTGGCCGGGAGGAAATTAATTTTTATTTGGTATTATTTAAAAGAAAAACAACCAAACGCAGACCCTACGTGTACCCTTCTTCCTACGTCTACGATTTTGCTTTGCTACATATGAATGTAAACATGCACACCTTTTCTGATTAACCTTTAATTTACACTTTTTACAGAAATTGTACATCGGTGTTACAAAGAATGAATATTAAATCAATATTCGAAAACTTGATGCATATTAATTCCTCTAGATACGAAAGAAGAGTGTGTATAGCTATTGCCCTCAAAGAAACCATTCCTTAGGTGTTATACATGAACATTCTAACTACAGATATCTTATGGTTGGATTTCCTGTTTGTATTCTAAAACCATGCATAAATTAGCATATATAAACGAAACATGACTTCTGTCATCTTCCTGCAGCATAAATCCATTAATATTAATCAAACCCTCTCTGTCTTCTTGTGTAACATTGAATCTCCAGTCTCATTTAATACATCGGACGTTCGTGTATTTTGCATTTGCGCACGTGCCTTCGCTGCTATAAATCATTGTTCCGCCTCATCAGAAAATCAATACGCCAGGACGCATCTTTCTTATCCTTTGTGTGGCGAGCACGTTGTTTCGGAGAAGTAAGGACTAAGGTAAGGGTGTTATGTTTAGTGCTTACTTTACGTGTAAGAATATTTAAACGTTTACAAATCTATACATCAAGGTTTACTATACATATGCTATGTACGTAAAGACGGGAACAATTTTTAAAGGAGGTTTGCCGTTGCCATTTTGTATTTGTAAACACATGATAGATCTACAGTGAACAAATTACGGACTCATCACTATCGACTGTTTTCCACATTAATATTTTTATGCCGTACTTCATTTCATTCTCTTACATTTTATCATTACAACAGTTATATAAATTTGTTAAGACATTTAAGCACGGATTTCCTGTATATAAGTTAAAAAAACATTCAGATGAGGAAGTTTAAGGTCGACAATATGTTGTAGTCTAGACACATATGCGGAGAAAAGGAAACAGAAGAGAATTATTGAAAAAAAAACCCTGATGTTTTCTGAACATTTTGAAATCCAGAAAATTAGGTGTTGACACTGAGTACATGTATGTGGATTGCATGATCAATAAATTAGGAACCAAGTTATTGATCGATAAGAGACACGAACTTCGAGACATCCTTTGTATTCCGATGATACCTAGATGTTGGTGCTAACACATTGCTCATTGTATTGGGAAATCCAATGTCGTGATATCTGTGAACTAATCACTGCTCTGTTGTTTAGCATGTCATACCTAGCCTAGATGGGTGGGCGGAAATGAATAATCATTCCAATCCCTTTTTCTACCAGTATTTGTCAAAGACATATCAATTCAATTATCTTTTTCACTTCCATTTTTAGTATTTTTTTTTCCTCTCTTAAATCCTAGATCCGCCACTGGATTTGAAACTTTCAAGATGAGCCACATTAGATGAGCCAGTGTGGTTCATTCGGTAAAGTAATTCCGAGGTTCCAGGTCTGAATCCCACCCAGTGATTCCTCGGTATTCTTGTCACACCGAGGACCTGTGGGACAATAAACCTGGCATGTCAAAGATCCCTCGCTGCTTTGGGTAGGTCCGTTGCATAGTTCTAAATTTTTATGTCATGCATGAGTTACATGTATTGTAGAGGTCGTCATTATATAGGTGAAATGATCTCGGCGTGACATCATAAACTATGTATGGTGACACAAGAAGCACAAACAACACACTCCTTACAGAGTTGTAAGCCGGCGTGGCCTAGTGGTATCGCGTCGGAATCCTGATCGGGAGGCCGGGGTTCGAGTCCCGTTCTGGTCATGCCGGTGTCATAGTCATGTGACACCAGTTACTTTCGTATTTTGCATGTCTTTCGGATGAGACGTTAAAGATCCCTCACTGCTTCGGGTGGGTCCGTTGCAAAGGTCAAAATTTGTATGCCCCGCATCAGGCAGATGCCGTCACCATATACGTCAAATATTCGTGGTGTGACGTACTTACAGAGTTGTCGTTCGCTATTTTGACAGCTGTATAAAGCACTCACGGATGATTTACTAATATATTCGCCGGTTTTTAATTCGTCCCTCATATTAATCTGAAACTGAAGTTTTAGTTTCCTGTTGGATACTATACGTGTATACATAGATCTGTTTTCAGACCTCTATTCTTTTCCTTGTTAGAGAAATTCTACAATTGTATTGGGGAAGTGAGTTTTCAAAATCGTTTAGCTCAACTAATGGGGTAACTTGGTGGGGTAACAACTAAATGAAATATTGTTGGGAAGTTAATAAGTCGGAATATATTTTACATACGATAGTTTTTCAAGACATGAAAAAAAAACGATTCAGACGTTCTCGGGCTTGTCCGGAAAGGATAGTAAAATTTGAGTTGGCACAAAAAATTATATATATATTCAAATATACACAGTCGTGATCGTGTCCTCGTGTGCATCGCAGTACCACTGTTCCAAAGTTATAGGCGTGTCCCCATGGGCATTTCAGTACTATTGTACCAAAGTTATAGCCGTGCCCTCATGGCCCGGGCATTTCAGTACCACTGTACCAACGTTATAGTCGTGTCTTCATGGTCATTTCAATACCACTGCACCGGATTTATATTCGTGTCCTTGTATGTATTTCAGTACCTCTATACCGGAGTTAAAGTTGTGTCCTTGTGTGCATTTCAATACCACTGTACCAAAGTTATAGTCGTGTCTTCATCGGCATTTCAGTACCAATGTACCATAGTTGTAGTCTGCGTGTCCTCATGGGCATTTCAACACCAGTGTACCGAAGTTATAGTCGTGTCCTCATGGGCATTTCAGTACCACTGTACGAAAGTTATAGTCGTGTCCTCATGGGCATTTCAATACCACTGTACCAAAGTTATAGTCGTGTCCTCATGGGCATTTCAGTACTACTGTTCCAGAGTTGTGGTCAGCCTGTCCTCATGGGCATTTCAGTACCATTGTACTTAAGTTATAGTCGTGCCCTCATGAGCATTTCAGTACCATTGTACCAAAGTTATAGTCGTGTCCTCATGGGCACTTCATTATCACTGCATCAAAGTTATAGTCGTGTCCTCATTGGCATATTAATACCAGTGTACCAAAGTTATAGTCGTGTCCTCATGGGCAGCTCAGTACCACTGTACCAAAGTTGTAGTTTGCATGTCCTCATGGGCATTTTAGTACCATTGTACCAAAGTTATAGTCGTGTCCTCATGTGCATTTCAATACCACTGTACTAAAGTTATAGTCGTGTCCTCATGGGCATTTCAGTACCACTGTACCGAAGTTATAGTCGTATCCTCATGGGCATTTCAATACCAGTGTACCGAAGTTATAGTCGTATCCTTATGCGCATTTCAATACCAATGTAAACCCAAGTAAACGACACTGTTGCCATGTAGGTGTGAATGCCACATTGTTCTGAGTGTCACTGTGTTGTTGTAAATAAAACAATGTTGTTACAAGTGTCTCAGTGCTGTTGTAAGTACCACAGTGTTGTTATGAGTGCCACTGTGTTGTTGCAGCAGGTACTTTCTTGTTTGTATTTTCATTTTGATCCGAAAAGGACTTCCGTACTTTTGGATTTTATATTGTCCTTTCTCCATAAAAGCAAAGCAGTATTCATATGAAGCAATAATTAAGAAACTAAGTAGTTATAAAATAATTTGGTACGAACGTAATTATTGATGCAGTATATTCTATTATCATAACGTAACACAGCCAGCATAACTTAGTCGCTACATGATTAATTCGTTCGAGTCCAATCGATAATTCTTGATGCCCATGGGCCCTTTTTATCAAAGAGGCTACCTCAAAATTGTAAATGTTTGATTCCAAAATCAATAGAATTTATCCTTGAATATTCTAAAATAAATGCATTTTAGCGAAGAACTAGCAAACATAAACAAACTTCAAGCAGAAAATCAGTCATTTCTGGAAATCTACTTTTAATGTGTTATCAAAAATGTATGATTGGTCAGGAAATCTTCGGGTACCTATGTTTTGGACGAGTCTGTAAAAACTGGGTTGCCTTTCCACGGTAGACGTTTACTGGTCAAAGTTCTTCTGCTTTAGATGGTCACAATGTAGGTCAAATTTATGTCAAGCATATGCCGTCACATTTAAAGTGATATAGTCAAGACATGAGGTAAACAACACACAAACAGTATAACGTAATTAACATCACATGTAAATAAAAGGCAGAGGGTATCCGAGGGATTCTGCGGTTCTCCTCGCGGGATATTACTTTTTATGAGCTCAGAGAGTGGGGTAGCATGTCACCGTATACATCCCAGTTTACGACCAAAGCTGACCTACTGTAGGCCTAAAGCTGAAGTCCGCGCCAAAGGTATTCACGTGGCACATGACTTCCAATCCATAGCGAGAATGTTCAGGTGCTATTCTGAACTATACTTATAAATGTGCTGGCAGTGCCGCCACTCTGTAGAATTAAAATTCTTTAAAATTACGGAAAACTCCAATCGTATTGTCAGGAGATTAACATGGAAAATGCTAAATGATTCAGCAATGAGACGCGCTGTCCAAAATCAGTAATGTGATGTAAATTCGGACCACCTGCGTTTGTTTACTCCATTTCATTAGTGGTATTTATTTATAGCACATGTACACCCTGTGACGTATGTCAGAAACAGTTAAATACCTATCATACTTGTGCGACTCCTTACATTATTAGGTCAAGTGGAAATATATATTGAAAACAACAAATCTTAGATTTTTTAGATGTTAACATTAACCTTCACAATGTCCTGGCGGTTTAGTTGATTGGTGTTTTGCGTCGCTTTTAACAAATTATTTTTGTAATAGGGTGACATGAAAGCCGGATCGAGATAATCAACCCCTTAGCATAACGGCGCGATCCGGGAATCGAACCTAGGGGCCAGTTGTTCGAAGCTTTAACCACTTCTTAAGCTAATTTAAATTTCTTCTGACTATATCTTTGAAATGAGAAGACTTAAAGTCATAGTCTGTATACTGATTTATAGCATATGAAACGAGCTTTGAAAAGTAATTTAGATTTTTATACAGAAATCTCCAACCACTGGTTAGCTTAACCAGTGGTTGAAATTGCAAACAACTAGCCCCAGAATACCTGCACCGTACCTTTAGTGCTTATCCTGTTCACCAAGTCTGCTCATAACTAGGACATGACATACTCTTTTGCACATATACTGCGCGATATAAAACAGATTTATGTATTTGCTTAGATTTTGCTGATGGGATCACAATAGTAGTCATGACTACTATAAGATCGTTTTGTCCTTGACATTTGAAGTATTATTCATAGTTCGAATCCTATCATAGCCTTGTTTCATGTGCAAAGTGTTACGTGAATATAAACTACTGCAGAGATTTTATGCACCAAATGTTCATTAGTGTCATTAAGGTCACCATGGTCATGTCCTTGGTGGTAAAAGTGTCACACACCCCATGTAATGAGTTTCCGTATCGGTGGCATACGAAACAGAACCACACAACTCTTGAGGTTTTTGCCATAAATATGTGATCATGAAGCAGATTCATGTAACTGATTGGGTCTTATTGTGCATTTCCTTTGTGACTCCTGCCCTACAGCTAAGTCAGATATCTTTCCCTTGTCAACCGATTTTGGCCATATGCTCACAGTGACATAGAATTTGGAGGTATGACCTTCGATCAAGGTCATTAACCACTATTGTTTGAAGTATCACTGGATCAAAGCAAGCATAGCACTTGACGGAGCGGACAGTCTATGACCGACAGACAGACAACGACAACGGAGTGATAAACGGACATTCAAAATGACATCAAGAAAAACAGACGCTGTGTTCTATCATGTATTTGAATAAAATCGGATACGTTTTTATATCGTTCAATATGTTTTCGGTTTTCGGTGTAAAGATATCGGACATTATTGATAATATGTTATCAAATATGTTATCACTTATGTTATAAATTATGGTCGTGTTTTAATACAATGTGTTCATTCCATCAAAGAAAATATTTAAACGAACACGAGCTGTATGAACTTGATATTCAATATCAAAAACAATGCTCCCAAACATAATTATCCTTGACAGCGCTTTTCAAACAAGACTGTCCTTGTGCATGCTTTGTGTAGCAAGTCTTATAGTCATGCCGTTAAATACATTACATTCTAATTTTGTATCATGTGAACTTGATTTTCCTTACATAAATCTACATAACAAAGAAAGGCTATACTTTTTGAGCTTGAAAACTTTATTAATTATATTCAAAAGTCGTTTATCAATGTTACGACTGTAAGGACGTTCACCGACATTAAGCGCTTGCACAGTTAATTCAAAACGTACCTTGAGTCATACGACGTCTATAGAAATATAGAGCGAAATCGTGGTGAAAAGTGAAAGACAGGCGAAATAATTTTTAATTCCTACAAATAGTTATTTGTTAATAATGGCATAGTTTAGACGATAATTCCACATAAACTAAACTACCTAAATATGGTGGTATTGATTGATTGATTGATTGATTGATTGATTGATTGATTGATTGATTATTGTTTTACTTCACTCCATGATTATTTCACGTATATGGTGATGGCATCTGCCTGATGTCTTGCATTCAAATTTAGACCTTTGCAACGGACCCATCCGAAGCAGTGAGGGATCTTTTACGTGCCACGCCTACCGTGACATGGGACCTGGGTTTTTACTGTCTCAACCGAAAGACAGAACACCGGTGTGCCCAGGGCGGGAGTCAAAACCCGGGACCTCACGATCACGAGCACCTTATCCACTAGGCCACACCGGCTTAGCGGTATTTAAAAGAAGTCTGTGAATAACATTCATGTAAAGGCAAAAAGACAAGCAGGTATTTTGGTAATGTATATAAAGTTATATAAAGTATATAAAGTCGATTTGCAAAGCGAGAGACTCATTGCTGTCATCGCCGTTTTCGTGCTTTTTTCGTATTTTTACAGGTTGCGTAAATACGCAATCAGACACTGATCACTAGATTCAAAATAGTGCGTAAAATAGCATGTTGCTTTGATATCGGAACAAAACTTTAATTCCTATTCAGTCGTAGAATTTCATTATTTAGAAGGTCATTTGTGTTCCTTTACTTTTTATGTACCGGACTTCCCTTTGGAGGACTTCTTCGAATCTTTAAGATTTACACTTTGAACGTAATACTCAATTAGTATATAACGAATACAAGTAATATAAGGATCTATGAAGAGGAACTGCAAGAACATTTGTAGCTTTTTACGCAAACGCAAAGACGTCTGCAGGAATATCATTCGTTCAAGCGAGTTGATTTAAAGGTCTTTCAGACCTTCGATTATAATATTGTGGAAATTTACACCTGTTTTTAATATCGTGTTAAGGATATAAGGTTTTCTTGGGTGTAAAGGAAAGTTTATATATATTTCAAAATTAACATAAACCCAGTAAACATGGTAACAAGAAACATTTTGGTGCAAGCACCAAAGTGTGGGCCGGAATGGGATGTTTAATAAAAGTGCAAAGAACTTCAAAAATAGAATAACGTTTTTAATTTGTATTGTACAGCTATGTGACTGTTAATTAGCAGACATATAAAGACCATGATGATCGACAATATACGAATAAATCTCCAATATCACTTCCTTTTCAGCTAATAGTTTGTATTTGGATTCATTTAGCCCATTCAGTACATAAGGCAATGACGAGTTTACTAGACGTACAGATTAGCCTGCATTTTGTATGGAAATGAACTTTTAGAATTACTAGCCATTTCATCTACTATTTGTTTTAAGCCGGTTGGCTCAGTGGAAGAGGTGACTGAAAGGTCCCGGGTTCGACTCCCGCCGTGGGCATATCGGTGACCTGTCTTTCAGATAGGACAATAGAAACCGAGGTCCTGTGTCACGGTAGGCGTGGCACGTTAAAGATCTCCCACTTCTTCGGGAGGGTCCGTTACAAAGGTATAAATATCTATGCAATGCATCAGGCAGATACCGTCCCATATACGTGAAATAATCGTGGAGTGACGTGAAACAATAATTAATCTATCAATTCACTATCTATTTTTAACAACAAAACATGCCGTCACCATATACGTGAAATATTCGTGGTGTGACGTTAAACAAAAATCAAACAATCAACCAATCAACAAAACATAAGCCAATCTGTAAGCAACTGTCTGCTTGCTGGGGTAAACATTCTTTACTGGTTAAATTATTGGTAGTGGTGTGTGGCGGTACTGGTTGGTAATCTGTTTATTCTCAAGTTTTAATTTATAAACAATAATTAAGTTTATCGTCTTGCCAGAAGTAACAATTGTAGAATGTAATTGGTTATGTTGGTCCTTCTTTGCGTAGCATTCTGTATTCTGAAAGTTTAGTAGGACTTGCATCACACTATCATTCCATCGTAACAACTCGTCCATTTCCGTACGCAAATGAGATCTATTTTTAAAATTGGCGATGATGTTCCGATTGGTTATGATTAACCAAAAGCCATTTCGGCAAGCGCATAATAAGTTTGCTTATGAAGAAAGCGCGTCAAATATTCAAAAATTGTAAGGTTACACTCATCCCCAGAAAATATTTCAACAGAATTCTCCTCTGCTGTAACGTAAATCAGCGAAAGTCTCGAAGATACTACGCTTACATAAATCTATCAAACTGGGTCAGCGAGGTGACACATGCTCTCTCAGTGTGTTCCCGATACGTCGCAAATATTTTAATGATGTAGTGTTAATTAGGTGTGAGCGGGGCCCATTAAGGGGTAAACATAAGTATTCAGAGTAAAATATATAATATAAAAGAAAGTTACTTTTCGTTGGTTAGACCTTTTTTTTAATATAAGAGAGACCTGTGATTTCATATGCTGTAGTATTTCCTTAGGGAAATTTACGGGCTTGTATTATGATGCTATGTTATCATTATATTGAGAAATGCATGATTTTAAATTTCTGTTATATTTTATGATATAGATTATCATAAAATATAACAGAAATTTGTCATATCGTAGATTGATGCATTTACTTCTCAGAAAAATGAAAATGTCATGTCATGAAATGATTGTATCAAATGGTAATGCATTTGCCATTATAATGATAACATTCACCACTATATAAATCATGGCATAATTATACAAGTTCAAAGAAAATAGCAATTTCATAATGATGTCACTACCACATTCATTTTCATCCAACACGATGCCACTAATACTATTCTAGATGAATTAGTAGTAATTTGTTACCCCTTGAAAGGCCCCTTTCACACCCAATTATCATTAGATAATTAAAATATTTGCGACGAATCGGGAATAAACCCAGAATACATGTACTCGTGCTATATATGTATATATATGAACTGTATGTGCTATGTACTTAGGGACTTACAATTTCCTTATATATACACGTAAAATTTATGAATATGTGTTACAGTGTATGAACTGTCTGTGCATGTGTAAATATGAACAAATATAAACTATTATTAAATGTCTTATTTATCTTTAATAAATGCTTTAAATCTTGCGACACTTTGTTTTTGACTAAAAAAATACAGGTAAATTACAGGTAACCAAAATGTGGTGTGTTTAGATAAGCACAGACAATTGCCGTAATTAAGATCATTATCACAATTAAGCATTGGAATTGTTCGTACGTTTCTCCAACATTTTTCTCTACCTTTTTAGTACCAAATATTAGAATGTTGTAGAAACGTGCAGACACCAAGGTAAGGTCGGCCCACAATGAGAAACATAAGCATTGACTTCTAACACGTCCGGGTCACGAATTGGATTTGATCCGGGTGAAAATGAGCCGGATTAGTCCCGGAATGGAGGACAATTTACATACTGGCAGGGGGTAGAAACGGCTAGGTATATGAAAAGATCAAGTACGGATCGGTAGGGGTCGCTGCGGGTCGAAAAGGGGTCAATGCGGGGGGTAGGGGGGGGGCGGATGTCACAGCGGTTTCTTTAAGGTTTGCCTCTGCGGGTCGACACGGGTCGGTGCGGGCTAATCAGGAATTAGATGCTGGTCTACACATGTCGAAACTGGTCAAAACGGTTTACTTTGCGGTCCGCATGCGCTGGCAGACGGTTTTCATTACACCGCCTGCTACAGAAGAGTGCACAACGATTTCACCAACAACTGAAGTTCTGCATCTGGAAACTGCTATTCACTGGAAGCTCTGTTAGTCATAATGCCACCAAAGAAGGGGAGTGCCAGACCAAAGTCCAACGCTATAGATGGAGTCACCCAACCCACCACCCAGGCCTCCCACCCCATCCAGAGAGGAGTCAGGAGACGAAGAAGAAGTTTAGCAGTTTACTATGCGGTCCCATCTAAACTTTTAGTCAGCACCGACCACGGCCATGACGACGACAGAGTTGTAGCCTTTGTAGTTTCAGTAGATAGAACCTCCCTTAGTTGGTTTTCTGATGTCGACATGCTTGTCATTCACAGCACCGACACAGTGGGGGAAGTTCCATCTAAGCTGAAACTCATCAGCTACCTCTACCCATTGGTGTGATTGTATGGGTTTGTCCAGGACCTCCTCCATGCACTCTTCCACAATGGCATCACACACTTGCCTCACAATGCCGGACATGGTGTTGTGGGTCACCGGGTAGTCATAGGTGATGGAATGGTAGAAGTTGCCAGTTGCCTGGGTGAGTAATGTGAGTGCCAACCTCAAACCAGGCCCGATGGGTTCCCTCAAGTGGGTGAATTTCTTCTGGAGTCCTTGCTGCAACCTCAGAAGGGGTTCATCATAGAGGTTGGGGGCAACACGGACGCTGTTCTTGAACGTCTAGGAATCTTCTTGTCTCAGCTCTGGCATAAGACTGTCGTACTGGCCCAGGGTGGGCCTCCTGAGGATCCAAGGCCGTGTACACCACCTTCTCTGCCGCCTTCTGTCCTCTTGTCTCTACAAGACGTGCATCAGGACATTGCCTGTTTGTCACATGTCTGTTGAGCTCCAGCAGCTCCTGCATCAGTTCTACTTCTTTCTTGTTCATGTTGATGATGAAAGAATGTAGAGTAGCGGTGCCCCTCCTATTTATATGATTTTTGGACACTCCTCAAATGACCCTCTTCGACCCTATCGACTCCTATCTACCCTTATTAACCCTTATCGACTGGTATTAATTCCTTATCAGCCTGGTTTGACCCCATGTTGACCCGTTTCGAACCGTATAGAAATCCGCTTTAAATCCTTAACTAAAACCTTTTCGACCCCTATCGACCTGTGTCGACCCCTATCGACCCGCTGCGACCAGTATCGACCCGGATGTAAACCTTGTAAAATCCGTTGCATGTATATGAAGGCAATGCGGTACACGACAAGGGTCGATGCGGTTTTACACTGCGGGTTGATGCAGGTCAATGCGGTTCGAACGGGGTCAATGCGGAATTAAAACCCCGTGCAAAAATTTTGTAGATGACCAAAAACTTTTCTCCGCCGTATCGTAGCCCCCGGAATCCATCAAGAATTGACACGGGTTACGATGCGCGTCTACACGGGTGGAACCCGGTCGATACGGTTTTAATTCCGTATTGATCTGGTTCGAAATCCGGCCGTGTGTGATTGTAGCATAAGGTTAAGTATCGAAAAAAAAAATTCCCGAAATTACCGGTCTGAAATTACCGGTATGTAACCCTTATATGTTTGTTTCACATTAAACAGAAAATTCCCTTAAGTTAGTATTGTGAAAGCACTACAGGAATCTTCGCGTACACGTACATGCAAGTCCGGCGAATGCCAAGTAGTAATGTTCTAGGAAATAAAACATTTAATGAGAATGTATCTGAAATACTCAGTATAAAGGAGTCATAATGGATGTTTCAATTACATTTTCATTAATTGTAATATTTCATAGATAAGTGATTCGGAACCCCAACTAGAAGTATCGTAGAAATAAGATATCGATTTAAATATCCTAGTATGTTATCATACCACTTCAATATTATTGTATCACACCCGAGGGATGCCCATGACCATTGGTTAACTGACTCAGAATGGTTTGTTATCATACCACTTCAATATTATTGTATCACACCCGAGGGATGCCCATGACCATTGGTTAACTGACTCAGAATGGTTTGTTATCATACCACTTCAATATTATTGTATCACACCCGAGGGATGCCCATGACCATTGGTTAACTGGCTCAGAATGGTTTGTTATCATACCACTTCGATATTATTGTATCACACCCGAGGGATGCCCATGACCATTGGTTAACTGACTCAGTATGGTTTGTTATCATACCACTTCAATATTATTGTATCACACCCGAGGAATGCCCATGACCATTGGTTAACTGGCTCAGAATGGTTTGTTATCATACCACTTCAATATTATTGTATCACACCCGAAGGATGCTCACGACCATTGGTTAACTGGCTCAGAATGGTTTGTTATCATACCACTTCAATATTATTGTATTAAAACCGAGGGATGCTCACGACCATTGGTTAACTGGGTCAGAATGGTTTGTTATCATACCACTTCAATATTATTGTATCAAATCCGAGGGATGCTCACGACCATTGGTTAACTGGGTCAGAATGGTTTGTTATCATACCACTTCAATATTATTGTATCAAACCCGAGGGATGCCCATGACCATTGGTTAACTGACTCAGAATGGTTTGCTTGTTTTGTTACTATTTTACTGGACCCACTTCCCCTGGCTCGTATTAAATATACTAATAACATCTTCATCACTATGATGCGCTGACAATAACAGTGCACTAATAACTGGACTTTATTAAGTACTCTTCAGAAAACAATGTCACATAAGAATTTAACTTCTGCTTTGGCAACCGCAAATTGAGTGTAAAGGTTTGCTCCCCACCCCTACATACTTTTTTATGTGCCTCTGTATACTAATTGCAAAATGATTGAAATGAAAATAATTTAAGAGAATGATAGCATAGTCAAAATTTTATTTGTATCCTTTCAAAAATATAACCCAAATCCTGAGGAAAATGAGTAAATGCTGATATTTTTCATACAAAATGTGAAAAATGCTAATTTTTCAGTTCCTGTATTCTCTATGTAGTTACTATGGCACCTGATATTAACATATATAGATCTTTTTATACGCCCGTCTTTAACGGGACGTATCATGGTATGGTGTCGTCCGTCTGTCCGACCTTGTGGGCAATAGCAAACTGTTGTTGGGGCTAAGAATGACAGACACTAACCGTTGGGCTAGGACTGTCAAACTTGGTACACCTACTATTCCTCATGCCAAGACAAAGACGCTTATTGTTTTTCAATGTCAAATGTGAAGGTCTTGGTACTACTTGGTAAGAAAACCTTGTAAGCAGGATACAGAATGAACTATTGGGGATGGAACAATCTAAAGAGGGAATGTTTCCATACTTTCAAAATTCTCCTCTTCAAACTAAACGACGGGTGCAGTTTGCCACGCTAGGCGTTGCTCTTGTTATTTAAAAAACTGAGGGGAAAAACCATGGTTTATGAATGGGCACATACGGTATTAAAACCTTTTTGAGACGAGATACGGAAATTTTTAATGAAGTTTATAGAATTAAATTATAATATGCGAGCATTGGGACAAACAGCTGCAGTGTGAACGCATGCGATTGTTGACATATTGGTGGGGACCCTTCTGACAGGCCGGCAGCGTGTGGGAACAATAAATCTATAACGAGTGCAGCAAATTCGTTAACTTTATTGATTTCTGGGATATGTATTTACAGATCTAGAGCTTCCAGAGGATGTCGGTGGAAGTGTGTATTCCCGGAGAGGATTTGCCCTTGAAGGATTGTGATGGGGAGGAGTGTGAGAAGGGCACCGATTCTATGAGTGACAGCGACCTCAGTAGCAGAAACTCGTCAGTGGCAGGGAGGGAAACATGGGAACGAAAAGCGGAATTCATCCTGTCGCTTGTTGGATATTCAGTTGCATTTGGCAATATTCAGCGGTTCCCGTATCTATGTGCCAAAAATGGGGGAGGTATGTCAAAATCAATAACTGATTTTTTTTTCATTTTCACTTGCAGCAAGTCATGAATTTCTGAACCAAACAAACAAATGTTTTCTTTGGTCTGATAATTTGATTTGATCGCAGCAGGCCGATGGGGTACTGGTACTATCTCGTACATAGAAGACCAGTCGAGCTTATACCATCCCCATCGCCCTATGTCCAAAGATCCAGACATCTGTACATTCATAAACAATACTTTGTGGCCATTACTCGTCAGAGACTTCCAACACAGATAATCATGTTTATTACCTAAATGTGTATGTGTGTTTGCACAAAAATAAATATGTATGCTAGTATTTGAATGTTTGACATGAGAAGGTCAAACATTACATCATCTTTTAAGAAACGTCTAGAAAATTCGTAGAGCAAAAAACTTCATTGTTCAGAAATTTTGCTTAATTTGTGAACAGTTGTTGGTAGTTTTGGTTCCATTTCAACATCATAGTTGTTGGTCCAGTTTTAGGACACTTTCAGGTTCTGCATATATTTTTACATAGTTAATTTATAATCATAACTATCTCATTTCAGCTAAAGCACTTTTTAAGAAGTCTCTTCACAAATATGATAATATTTTACTATACCCCGCAAACGAATTTTGGCGGTATAGTTGAATCATTGCAATCGTGTTTGTCCTGTTCAGACGTTTTAAACGCTTAATTTCATGTACATACGATTGCTGCTGACCGGATTGATACTTTACACAATAGACCTTTTTCCAATTTCAAATGATGTAAGGGGTCTTTTTGTCGGAATTTTCACTATGACGTTAACACTTGGAATGTGACGTCATAATAATTTGACGCAAATCTAAGCGGTAATTTTGCATTTGTCCGGAATTGCCCCTTACATCATGTAAAAATGGCAAAACGGCTATTATTACTCGTATGATAACACAAGGATGTGACATGACATTGACCCAAGGCCGTAACTATAGGGTCCAGAACATAGTGAACTAATGACCAACAAGAGTCAAGTCAATAAAACCGTAGCTTTTATGTCTTTATTCTTCACACAATGGTTACCAATGACGCAAGTGTGTATCATAATCTATACCAAGGTCATATCTTCAGAGCTCATGCTATATTGTGAAATTTGACCAAAACTATTGACCGTACATAAAATTGGGTTTTTTTCGATTTTTACCAAGAACACAAGAATGAGCCATAAACTTGAGTCAAGGTCACATTTCACAATGTGTAAAACCACTAACCCTTCTCTCCCCCCCCCCCACCCCAGAATAATGCACGGTTTCTTAAACGAGTTATGTTTTCCCTCTGAAATCCACTTTTGATATTTTCAATAAACCAGCTTGAGCATAGTTAGTTAGAAATTTCATCTTTAAGTGCAAGCAAGACCTTCACGTCATCTTGTTAGTTACAGAATGAACGCCCATCAATATTGCGAGTTGGGTTTTGAAAGATTTTCATGAAGATGTGTCATATGACACAAAACATACATAGTATTACACTGTTACATGAAGCAGTGTAGTTTTATTTCACTTTCCATTAAGAATTAAATATCTTGATTGTATCATTTATACATGTAACCCCCTACTTCCCTCTAATTGCTTCCTCAACTGAAAGTACATACATTTCATCAGTCAACATGCAAGGTGAATAATACATAGTGAAATTTATTCACACGATGTGAAAATCAGCTCCTAGTCCCACTCCCATGTATTTCTTTGTCGCTGTAATAACGAATCTTATTTTAATAAGATTAACTTCTCTTAGTGGCGAACATTCCGTTTTGATATATCTTAGATAAAACACGTGCAGTAGTATGCATTGAACATCTATTTTATATATATAAAGACCCCTCTTCAGTGTTTTTGAAACCTAAATGGCTTAAACATGAAAACATTTTAAGCAAATCCCGCCAAGGCAGTCAGTCTGTTTGGTTAAATGGCGTTTTACATGATGACGTTATATATCTGATTGACGAAATTATTCAGTCATATTTGCTCCGGTCATTGAAATAATGGCTCGGTCATCTTCCGGCCTATAGGTATCACACATGATGTATTTTGGAGTCGTAGGTCATTTTGTTTATATCAACCATTTAAAATACCAGATTCTTATATATACAAGACAGTGGCGGATCCAGGATTTCCGAAAAAGAAGGGGGGGGGGGGGCAAATGGGTATTAGCCAAACTTCTCGGCCATTTCTCCGCCAATGCAAGAGGTATAATAAAAGTGAAAGTTTTATGCATCGGTAAAGTAAAACACATGACTTCTTTTCTTTCGGATCGTCACAAAAATGCTAGTTATGATCAATTTGACTTCGGATTTGACCTTTGATATTTCAATTGTCATTTTCTCATGATTTAAACATATCCAGAAGATTGTTGTCAAAACAAACAGATGTTGATACATGTAGGTAATTTGTAATATTTAATGGATTACGTGCGTGGATAAATACACTGCGGTTTTGTTTACTAATGACTATTACGTGCAGTTTGTTGGATATCACTTGATTATCGATGCGCTTTGAAAAGAATACACCGTTCCACTTTCGTCAAAAGTCAAGCACTTTAGCGCAAAATCTGACTATGATGACGTCATGCATGGTTGGACAAGTCCGACATTTGATTATGACGTCATAAGTATAACAATCAAAAATCCGCTAAAGATCGCTTTCTATGCTGAAAAGTGGAACGGTTTATTACATTTATAAATACTCTTAAAATTTTGTCATTAATCACGAAATTGTCGTGTTTGGTATAGTCAAGAGTATGATCAACATATAAATCTAGAAGACAATATTCAAGTGTATGATCAATATATAGATCTAGTAGACAATGTTCAAGCAGAAATATTTATAAACGGTTCAAACAATGTTTTCAGGGCTGCGATTTGGCGACTTCCTACAGTTACGCATTACAATCTGATTCAGTAAAACCATATCTTTCTTCCGCTTCTCTATTTGTCCTTTTGCGGATAAATAGAGAAGGGGAATAAAGATATGGTTTTAATCAGATTATGACGTATTAATGGTCGCTTCAGTATAATGAAGTGGTAATAATCCAGAACCAATGTTTATGCTCTTTGGAACAACGAGGCTACAGTGAATTCTAACGCACTTATATACCCTCTCAACTAGCCTCCCCTTTCTCCCCTTTAAATATACACATACTGTAGAAATGCCATGGCAATGATTGTTTACCAGGTATACATTACAATAGTGAAACCAAGATATCCGTGTATTGGTTCATATATTACAATAATGAAACAAGATACATTTTCGTATCTGTGTATTGGTATACAGAATTTCAAGAACAGAATCTTTGGAATTATGTTACAAAGAAGCTCTTAGGAGGGATAATATCACGGAGAAAGATGTACCGTGCTGTCTTTAAAAACCCTTAATCGTCGGAAACGATGGAAGTCGTTTAGTAAAATCGCAAATCATAAAACATTTTCGATAGTATGGAGTTTTAAAACTTGGAGTACTTAAGTATGTTATTGAAGTCAGAGATAGATATATATTTTGTGCTTTCTAGCATTACTTTCAGAATATTAATTTTACAATAGATATATTACTTTCAGTGTGAGTTTTGTGAATGTTAAATCAGTGGCGAATTTAGAGAAGGGCCCCGCCCCCGATCTTTCGTCAGATATTTACTTGTAAAAATCCAGATTTGGCAGAAAAAATGGCTGAGTAGTTTGGCTAATACACATATGGCACCCCCTTTTTCGGAAATCCTGGATCCGCCACTGTAAATAGTACTGATATTAGAAGATATACAATGTCTATATGCATGTACGTTATTAACAATAGTTTGTGACTGTATACATGCGTATGATGATATGAGGAATTCTTTCACTGGTCTGTATTAAAAGAAGTATATTGGTTATGGAAATATAGCACAACAAATCCCTTGATGATGCTGTTAGAACACGATGTACGCTTACTGAATTCTGTTAAAGCATAAAATTTAATATGTCGACATATGTTGCTAGAACATAATGTATATTTGAACAATAGTGTGAAAATATGATATTGATAAGTTAAAATAAAACTTAAAATAAGCCAATGTTCATATAATTTTTCAGGTGCCTTTCTCATTCCATTTTTCACTTTATTAGTGGTATGTGGGATACCATTATATTATTTGGAAGTGTGTATAGGCAAATTCTCTGGATACACTCCTTTACAGGTGTGGAAGTTCTGCCCACTCTTCAAAGGTAAATATGTATTCTTTGTAACGCCAGCCATATTGAGTAATGAATGAATAACATCATTTAAAGTAGCTTATCTTTCTCGCTCTCTTGCACACTGTGTTTGTATTATAGTATAGATGATTGATACTATTGGATTTTTTTTCATTGGGATGCTTATTTGAAAATTAAATGTTTTAACTGAGTATTTAAGGTATGAAGATACCTTAGAGGGAATGGTTGATAATAGTTAATTACATGTTGAGTCATCTGAGATTAACTGATTGTTGAGCATTTTTTGATCTCATCAGAGATATGACTGTCTGATCTCACATCACGATTATCTCACCTACACTGTATATTGTCATTGAGTGGGGACGAACACCAGAGCACGTGACATATAACCGCAGATCTACATCAGATCTATTTGACCGACTATCATATATAGATACCAGAGACCAGAGACCGAACCCAGACACGCTAGAGGTGAAAGGTCAGCGAGTTTGGCAAAGGACTTCAACCACAGAGGCCCCTAAAGTCTACTTGCTGCAATGGCTTTGAAGAGAGTATCGTCGTAAAATGGTTTTCCATGAACCACAGGCTTTAGCAAGCAATTCACACAGATCTGACCATTAGATCCATTTCTGCTGGTCATTTTGACTGCCCTAGTTATACTGCTTACCAAACGTCGATGTCTTATAACTTCCTTTTGTTGTACTATGGGGTTTTTTTTATCTTGTTATTTGCTAGGATATTATTAGTCATGTCAGATGTCGAGCTAGTTACAAATTCTGCATTTACGTTAGTTTATTGTTTCAAAAGAAAATTTAATCGACAAAAGGAAGTGATACGTTAAGAATTTTTTCGAATTTTCAAGATTTTTTTTTTCGAATTTTTATCTATATCCGTGCGCATTCATTCTAAATGTATTGGTTCTCAAAGTATTCTTCCTGCGCAGAAAAAGTTCAAAACTTAAAACTGTGTTAAAACTTGACTAAGCTAACCTGTAAGACTTCCCGCTGCGATAAGGGGCTAAGCTTTTCAAATAAATATTTTGACATAAAATATTTTATTTTTCTATCAACGGAATTTCTTTTCGGATGTCACTTTACCTTTTCGAACTGCATTAAAAAGTAGGTAGTCATAAGCTCCGAATTCAAGGTCTGCTCTTGCTTTGAGGAAATACACTCTGTATAGAGAAAAGGGAATAAAAAGTCCGAGATTCAGATACATAGGACTGAGGAGGAGGGCGGAAGTGGGAAGCGAGGGAAATAGCAATATCCTCTTGATTACCTCTTTTTTAAAGGCCATCGACATAGATACTTCTTCTCCTTCTTCCATTGAGCGTAATACTTCATTTATATGATTATTTTGTACATCAGTTAGGTTACCCTCTAATGAATTACGGTTTTTGATTGGTAGGTGTTGGTGTCCTGATGGTGATCATTTCCGGGGTGTGTAGCTGGTATTACAACACTCTCATTGCCTGGTCCATCTATTACTTGGGAATGTCGTTCTCCAAAGTTCTGCCTTGGTCCCAGTGTTCGGAATGGTGGAACAAACACCCATGTGTAACCGAAGAGACCAGGAACAACGTGACTTACAACGCAACTGATATCGTCAACATGACTCAAAAAGGAAACATATCTACACTAGTGAAGGACGGACTCGAGGAGATACAGAATTCAACAGTCTCAGGATCTTGGGAATTCTGGCAGTATGTATATTATTCCTTACATACATATAGAAACGCCCCATTCACAGTATAAAACTACTGTATACACCCCATTGGACCAAGAGACAATTTCTGTTGACACAGATAAGTCATACAGCAGTTTAAATGCTGACAGATCATAAGATAGTATATAGAAACATTGACTGAATAGGAATCAGCTATAATGGTTCAATGAAGTCACTTATTAATTCTATATAAATTAAATACTGACATACTACAGATACTGTGAAAAGAAAAATACAATGTTAAATACAGATTCATAAGACGTGATTATTCTGTTGACTCACCATCAAAACCTGACTTAGAAATATATATCCTGATGACTGTGTAGAAATATCCTGATGACTCAGTAGATACATCCTGATGATTGTGTAAAATATCCTGATGACTCAGTAGATACATCCTGATGACTAAAATATCCTGATGACTCAGTAGATACATCCTGATGACTGTGTAGAAATATCCTGATGACTCAGTAGATACATCCTGATGATTGTGTAAAATATCCTGATGACTCAGTAGATACATCCTGATGATTGTGTAAAATATCCTGATTACTCAGTAGATACATCCTGATGACTGTGTAAAATATCCTGATAACTCAGTAGATACATCCTGATGATTGTGTAAAATATCCTGATGACTCAGTAGATACATCTTGATGACTGTAAAATATCCTGATGACTCAGTAGATACATCCTGATGACTAAAATATCCTGATTACTTAGTAGATTGATTTTGCCAGAATAACAAATTTGTCGATATATCATTGTAAGTCTGATACTTCTCTCTTTTATGGTGTTATATGCAGACATGGTGTCACATGGTGAACTTTCTGGTGTTACCTGCAGGCATGGTGTCACATTGCAAATACTTTGGTGTAACCTGCAGGCATGGTGTCACATTGATAACATTCTGGTGTTACCTGCAGGTATAATGTCACATGGGAATTTTAGGTGTAACCAGCAGGCATGGTGCCACATGGAGAATTTTCTGGTGTTAGCTGCAAGCGTGATGTCACATGGAGAACTTTCTGGTGTTAGCTGCAAGCGTGATGTCACATGGAGAACTTTCTGGTGTTAGCTGCAAGCATGATGTCACATGGAGAACTTTCTGGTGTTAGCTGCAAGCATGATGTCACATGGAGAACTTTCTGGTGTTAGCTGCAAGCGTGATGTCACATGGAGAACTTTCTGGTGTTAGCTGCAAGCGTGATGTCACATGGAGAACTTTCTGGTGTTAGCTGCAAGCGTGATGTCACATGGAGAACTTTCTGGTGTTAGCTGCAAGCATGATGTCACATGGAGAACTTTCTGGTGTTAGCTGCAAGCATGATGTCACATGGAGAACTTTCTGGTGTTAGCTGCAGGCATGATGCCACATGGAGAACTTTCTGGTGTTAGCTGCAGGCATGATGTCACATGGAGAACTTTCTGGTGTTAGCTGCAAGCGTGATGTCACATGGAGAACTTTCTGGTGTTAGCTGCAAGCGTGATGTCACATGGAGAACTTTCTGGTGTTAGCTGCAGGCATGATGCCACATGGAGAACTTTCTGGTGTTAGCTGCAGGCATGATGTCACATGGAGAACTTTCTGGTGTTAGCTGCAAGCGTGATGTCACATGGAGAACTTTCTGGTGTTAGCTGCAAGCATGATGTCACATGGAGAACTTTCTGGTGTTAGCTGCAAGCATGATATCACATGGAGAACTTTCTGGTGTTAGCTGCAAGCATGATGTCACATGGAGAACTTTCTGGTGTTAGCTGCAAGCGTGATGTCACATGGAGAACTTTCTGGTGTTAGCTGCAAGCATGATGTCACATGGAGAACTTTCTGGTGTTAGCTGCAAGCATGATGTCACATGGAGAACTTTCTGGTGTTAGCTGCAAGCATGATGTCACATGGAGAACTTTCTGGTGTTAGCTGCAAGCATGATGTCACATGGAGAACTTTCTGGTGTTAGCTGCAAGCTTGATGTCACATGGAGAACTTTCTGGTGTTAGCTGCAAGCATGATGTCACATGGAGAACTTTCTGGTGTTAGCTGCGAGCGTGATGTCACATGGAGAACTTTCTGGTGTTAGCTGCAAGCATGATGTCACATGGAGAACTTTCTGGTGTTGCCTGCAGGCATGTTATCATACTTACGACTTTTTTCTTTTCTACTTGTAGGAATAACGTTCTTAGGATATCCAGTGGTATAGATGAGCCAGGGGGAATACAGTGGCATCTGGTGCTCTCTCTCTTCCTAGCATGGTTACTTGTTTTTCTGTGCTTGATCAAAGGTGTCAAATCTCTTGGAAAGGTAAGCTCAATGACATAGGTCATTTTAATAGATTGAAACAATTACTCTGATATCCATTTTCTGGATAAGATTTTACTCTGTTGTTCCTTGCATATGACATTTGTTCCGTATATTGTATCTAATTGCACATGTGTAATAGTTTTTCTTTTAACCAGTAACTTGATACTTACTCAGCTGTTGTAAATTCTTTTAAGTGCTTTTGATTGATGAACTAAGAATCTAGAATCAAAATCTTGAAAGCTTTTAGCTCACCTAAGCTGGAGGCTCAAGTCTTCCATCTGTCGCTATCTGTTTACTTTTTACCTTTTCAACTTCTAAACTGCTGAAGGGATTTTGAGATTGTTTGTAGGAATGAAGTACTCAAATTTCTTTAAAAGTGTTGTGTTTTTCAGTCAAATCCATCAAAGGTTGAATCCAGGGTGGGGCGATATAGGCCAAAGGGGGTACCCTCTGTCGAAAAAACTTCTTCTTCAGACCAGTTGCATAGATCAAAAACTGAATGCACCTCAGTGATCCAGAAAGATGTTTTTAAAAGTGTTGTTTACATTGGTTCCATTCCCAAATAAATTTTTCAAGGATTTTTCATGTGTTGTCATTTGGTTTTCTCATGATAGTTTACTTATAATGCATAAATTAATTCTATGTATTTTATCTGATTTCAATGAAATGAATTTTATTGTAAAGAATTTGATTGCAAAGATAATTTTTCTTTTTTAGTTTGTTTACAGATTTAAAATACAAGAAAAGAGGAAGGGGGACAAAACTATTTATTAAACATATATAACCAGTTCTTTATTTTGCTTCTCTATTGGTCCCATAGCTATGGGACAATTAGAGAAGTGGAATAAAGATCTGATTAAGATAAGATTGAGGCCCATTAAGCCTCTTGTTTACAAATATTGTTGCTTACAATACTTGTCTTCAAAAACTAGATGGCTGATTGTTGTGATAATTTGTATATTTAGTTTCAGATTTGGGTGTCGTCATCCTAGTTTTAGGAATTTTTTCTTGTTTATACAAACTGCAGCCACTAGTGGCATTGGCACTGAACAAATATATAATTTAAATTTTGTTTTTGCTGTAAAAGAAAATGATAATTGCGAATTCAATCTGATCAGTCTGTTAACATTTCTGCATAAAATTCTTCACTGATGATTAAAACTCATTGTATTTCCAGGTGGTCTATGTAACAGCCTTATTGCCGTATATCTTATTCATAGCGTTTTTGATTCGAGGCCTCACATTACCTGGTTCACTAGATGGTGTCTTGTATTACCTCACACCTGACTTCAACAGACTCTCTCATGCTCAGGTAAACTCAGAACTCTCTTCATCTGGTAACAATCTCATGCTCAAGTAAGACATAAAACTCAATTCACCTACCACTCATTCCTGATTGGGAGGAACTCCAAACTCACCTCACCTAGCAAGAGACAGACTCGAGCTGAGGTAACTCTAAAAATACTAAATATACTTGCATTAACTCACTCATACTGAGGTCTCAAACTCACTTTAGCTGACAATAGACTCTGTTAAACTCAAAACACACTTCAATGAGCTCACTGTTGGACAGATAAAACTTTAAACTCATTTAAATGGTTTGTTTAGTTGATCAAAATGTTTTATAAAACTATGTACTTGTACCTCATTTCACACTTGCCAAGATATCATTTGATATAATAAATTACCAGTGCATGTTGTGAACTTAGGTATTGGAACTGCTACCACTCTTTTGATGAGCTATGATTTAATTCAAGAGTCTGGTGAGATAAAGTTAGTGGCATACTACAACTGACACGGCAGTGTGTCAATAGATTGTCGCTGGTTATTTGATTTCCTCCACAGATGTTTGGCATGTCTTATAAGGGATATTCTTCAGTATATAAACAAGAAATGATATAAGTATAAAATTGTAATATCTAATGAATAGCAATTGTCATATATAAATGAAAAATGTGACACGTAGTAATAATTGTGAATACTTTTGTTGAGCAGGTTTGGATGGAGGCATCTATACAAGTGTTCTTTTCCTTGGGCCCAGCATGGGGTGGTGTCATTACGATGGCAAGTTACAGCAAGTTCCATGATGACTGCCTCAAGTATGTAGTGCAAAGCCAACAATGAAAACAGTTTAAAACATTATTAATGAACTACCAATATTGATTGGCCTTAGTGGTTGAGTGCAGTGAACACTGCAGAGCTGACAGGGCTAGGTGACAAGGTTAGCTTCTTATCCCTGTCAAGTCTTGAGTTGTTCACCAGTTGTAATGTACAAGAAGTAGGGTATTGCTTAATGTTTTTCTGGCTTCTCCAGTTTCTTCTGCCTCTAAGCACTGTCTTCATACAGTTAAAATAAATATGCAAATGTGATGAACTAAAAATATCTCTTTTATCTTATCCAATTACAAAATAACAAAACTTATTTGAAGTAATCATTTTTGATTACTACATGCTTTTGAAGTTATATTGTATAAACCGTGGAATACATTGATTATCTTAAAGGATAGCTCAATGGTGAGAGCGTTGACCTTGATAGCGGAAGGTTCTGGGTTCAGTTAGAAGGTCTGGCTACATCTTTTTCTCCTGCCAGTTACATTTGGTGCTGTGGCCAGCCATCGTGAGTTGCATGTTTGTGCAGTGTGAGGATTACGATCTTTGGGTTGTTGTGTGTTTCGGTTTCTGGGATTGGAAATTTCTGTTGGGGGAAGAGTGTGACGGACAGGTATCGGCCGGGATAGCTCAATGATGGGAGCATCTGTTTTGATAGCGGAAGGTTTTAGGTTCGATTCCTGGGTCCGACCACAATTTTTCACCCAGCCTGTGACATATGTATTGTCCTATCACCAGTTTATACTGATTTTTGACTGACATATTGACCTCACAGGGAGTAATTGTTTTATTATATCCCCACAAAGTTTTAGGAGGTATATAGGAATCTCCCTGGATGTCTATTTGTCTGTCCGTCCGTCCATCCATCTGTCTGTCGGTCTGTCTGTCCATTAATATTGTCTGGGCCATAACTTCTTCCTTTTACTTTGGAGGGAGATAACATTTTACACAATTGTTGTCCATGACCCAAGGGTGTGTCATGACTTTGAACCAAAGTCATTTATACAAGGTCAAGGTCACACTGCACAGCCAGCCAGAATTTGTGTCCGAGCCATAACTTTTTCCTGTTATGTTGGAGGGAGATTATATTTTACACAATTATTGTACATGATTCAAGGAATTCAAGGTCACAGTGCACACACAGCCAGAATTCTTGTTTGGACCATATCTTCTTCCTGGAGGGAGATTATATTTTACACAATTATTGTCTATTTCCCAAGGGTGTGTCATGATCTTGAACCAAGATCATATCCACAAGCCTAAGGTCACAGTGCACACATAAGCAAAATTCTTGTTTGGATTGTAAGTTCTTCCTGTTATGTTGGAAGGAAATTATATATTTCGCACAATTGTTGTCAATGACCCGAGGGTGTGTCATGACCAAGGCCATACCTTCAAGGTCAAGGTCACAGTGCACAAAAAACCAAAATTCCTGTACGGGCCATAGCTTATTCCTGTTACCTTGGAGGGAGATTATAGTTTACACAGTTGTTGTCCATGACCCAAAAGTGTGTCATGACCTTGAACCAAGGTCAAATCTACAAGGTCAAGGTCTGAGTACATACTTACCAGAATTCATGTTTTCATTGATTATACCTCAAAATGTACAAGTGGGATATCCATTACATTTATACCTGTGATGTATCTTGGATCTTGAATTATTGTATGTTTCAACTTTGTTGCTGTGGGGGGTATTTGTCCAGTTAGGACAGCTCTAATTAAAGCGAAATTTTATCAAGAAAAATGACCTGGTTATTCTATAAACAGTAATGACCCAGTCATTATATCATAAGTAATGAGTATATAGGTCATTATTGGCCGATCATATCCCTGTGAGGTTAATATGTCAAATTCATGACCTGAGGCCTGGCCTATGGCGTCAGTCACATGAGAGCATCTCTAGAGCCAGGTGTCAGGTATCAGTTTGTCATATTGATCTCATATGGAGTAATTAATTGCATAATATTCACTATCCTCTGCATTGTTATTGCAGATGCTCATATTCATTCACTTCTCTCAGTTCTGTTATATCCATGTTTTGTTAATATTTGCATAGTCTATTTCAAATAAATATCAATAACTTCTTGAGAATTTATCTTCGTTTGACTATATATTGCCTAGCCATAACCTCATTGCAGCAAAAGAACCAGGGTTGCAATAGTTTCAGGGGCCATTCTCTCTGTTCCCGAATCAGGGTTGGTAACATTTTTAAGAGTTACCTCCTCTGGTTCGAGACAGATACTTATTACTGTGTTTTGGCGCCTTGCCTGTCACATATACAATATTTGACTTGCGTACTCTTCAAAAAGATTAGTGCATAACTCTATTTCTTGTATCAATGAAATAGCAGTGCATTGCCTACATAGAAACTGAACTGATTATATCATAAAGTGAATTATTGATTTACAGGACAGCCATCTTGGTGACGACATGTGAGGGATTGACAAGCTTCATGTTTGGCTTTGCTGTCTTTTCAACTCTGGGATTTATGGCTGCTGAGAACCATGTGCCAATTGAAAAAGTGGTATCACAAGGCCAGTACCTTATTTACGATACTGGATATTGCCAACATTTATATTATCTTCAATTATAAAATGTTTCATCTTGATCTAAAATCCTTTTTTCTATTAGCTCTATTCATTTTGTAGTGATTGAAATTTATTTATGTCAACATCAGTTATAGTTGCACAATTTTGAAAATCCCAGATCTAGACATATTGTGATTTTGTGGCGGACTAACCTAGATATGTTCAGCTGACATTTAAGATTAGTTGGTGGACGTAATCTGCAATTTAAGAATCATTTCCTAGTCTGGGCCTTCTTCGTCCTGCTTGTTGAAATTTTCTTATATGACATTTTTATCTTACAGGTCCTGGAATGATATTTATCACATATCCAGAGGCAATCAGCAAACTTCCTCTGCCACAGTTATGGGCTGTGCTCTTCTTTGTCATGATGATAACTGTGGGACTAGATACTGAGGTAAACTCTGTATTACTCACATAGCCTGTGTATAGTTCTCAGTGCTGACCTTAGTTTGTTCTCAATGAAAAACGGCTTTAGATAAGGAGTTAAACAAAACACTGGTATTATTACATTACTGAAAAAATACTGCATTTACAAATACACACACATGTATTGATTTTTGTCAGAATGATCTAAGGGCATTTTGAGGTGAGCTTGTCTGTCTGTTTATCCAGGTTACAGGAATTCTAGTCAAAATTGTTGTTGTTATACACATTTTTTTTTTTTTGTGTAGTGGTCACAATGTTTTCATACTGTATTTCGCTTGCTGTTTTAATGACCATAAATTCTCAAAACAAGTTTTCTTCATCAGGTAATATTGGTTACTTATGACACTTGATGGTCAATATGATCAATTATAATATGGTTTGAAATTTTCTCCTTTAATGTTCCATAGACCTCGCCCGGTGATTATTCTTCGACAAATTCCCGCTGACATATACCACACCTACTTTACAACCACAGTCTTAATGCCCGCCCAATTCATTTTCTGAAAACTGAATTTTTAATTTTTGCTGCGAAAGTGAACTTGTCACCTTCAGAAAAGTATTAGAATAGAAATAACGCTAACCTTTAGCCATGGTTTATTGTAGAGTAATTCCCCTCGCGGCTCAGTGATATTTGATTGGTTAATGTGACACCGGAAATGACTGCTAGATAGTTGTAAAATATTTCTTAAATAATACCAAATTTCTTTAATTGTGAATGTTTAACTGTTTAAATAATTGATTGTAACATAACATTTCATTATAACCAAATTATGAATTGATGATGTATCATGTCAATAAGATATTCTTATCCAACTTAAAGATAATTATTAATATATTTTTAGTTTGGAATGTTTGAAACATTGTCCAGTGGAATTGTTGATGCTTTTCCCAAGCAGCTGGCTAAAAGGAAAACTCTGACCGTAGGAATTATTACAGCCATTTTCTTCCTAATGGGACTTCCATTTACTACAAGAGTAAGCAGCATTTGGAACTTTCTTGCCCTTTTCCTTCAAGTATGAGGGGTTCTGAATGGGATAAGCTGGTTATGTAAAGTTACAATCTCCTAGTTACATTTGCAGATTATATTAGTGTATTTACAGATTATATTAGTGTATTTATAGATTATATTGGTGTATTTACAGCTTTTCTAACACTTCTGTCATATGCTAATTCATTATGAGAGGTGAAATAGATCTAAAAATTTGACATCACATAGTTTTATAGCTCTTTTATAGCGTTTTAATGAATTTGTTTCAATGTATATATTAGGAGAAGGCAGTAGAAAGATTTTCTTAATGCAAGAACTTTTGGATTTAGACCTATTGGTAATGATTTATTTTACCTACCGGCACCTTCATTTTTTAAAAATGTGCTATATTAAATGAAATAATTAATATTGTTAATAACAATAAATCAAGTTAAATTCATTTTAAATTTTTAGATCTGAATAGGGTTTTTATTCTTTTAATTTTTGTTTTTGCAGGCAGGGATTTATATCTATCAGCTGATAGATTGGTACAGTGCTGCATTCTGTCTGGTCTTGTGTGCCTTCCTGGAGTCTTTTGTTGTGGGCTGGGTTTACGGTAAGATTGAAAATCCCCGAAGTCCTCGCAGCAGGTGGCATAATTAAGAAGCCTTTATCATTCACACTTTGAAATAATATGCTCGAGATCGACAGGGATATATGCATGATGTGATTGATGCATGTTACTACTAAATCAGACTGTTTCTCATTACAATGGATAATCAAGGCTAAGAAAATAAAATATTTTGTTTCTCAGGCCTGTTGTATAGAAATATTAAAGTATGACAGACTGGTTACCTATTTTTAATTTTTCTAAGGGAAATGAAAATGGTCTCCCAGAAAATGTCTAAAACCCACTGTAATGCAGTGAAAGACACAGAAAATCCCTGTGGCAGCCTAATTGTTGATGTGGCAGCAGGTCTGGGAAACAAATCTTTATATATTTTATTCTATAGCTATTAAATTGAGGTAATAATTGAGTGAATTACCAATAGTAGGTAATAGTAGAGAGGTTTAATAAATATCGACTTGGAAAGTAAAATGTTGGTAATAAGTAATGAAATAAGAATAGATAACAAAAGTAATGAAATAGGAGATAATGATTGAGTAAATTTAAGGAGATACATGTATATAGAAACATATTAATTTAGTTTATCATAAGTGCATTCAACAACTAATGTCTCTTCAATGATGCTTAAGGTAGGAACTGGGCAAATCCAAAATATGAATGTTTGAAGAGCAAACCATAATATATATATATAAATAAATAAATAAACAAATAAACAATAAAACAAAACAGTAAGAAATTAACCAATGAGAAATTAACCATTGAGAAATTAACGTGAGGTACTGTAAAGGATAACAATGGAACTCAAGAAATTGATAAATATGGTAAAAAATAGTCAAGAATACAGTAAAAAGAAAGGTAGGAAGCTTTTCATTATGAAGTAATGAATAACATTGATATAGAAAAAATATATAAAAATGAAAAAATAAAAACAGTTGTTCCTTGGTAGTGCAAAAGACTTATTATATGACTGGAGCTATTTAATAAGTGTATTATTACTTGTTTTTATTTTTTTCCAACTTATTTGTACAGAATCTGAAAATGGTAAATGTTTGTTGTTGTCTCATTTATGGACATTTATATTGTCAACAAGATCAGCAAGCTCTTTCCTTAGGAAGACATTTATTTCAGGCAAAATTCTTTCATGTCATGTTATCCAAAATCCTGGTTTGAAATCTAACTGTTCGAGACAATTGAAAATGCTCGAAAACAATACAAGTGGCAGATTATGTTTTGTGATGAGTTATCTCCCCATGACACAGGGGCAGACATAATATATATATATATATATAAGTTAGTAGTTAAACCTTTTGTGTTGTGAGACCTTCATTTGGGATGGGAGGTGGTAATATTTACCGTTAAATTTTTCACATCAGAATGAAAAATTTAATATTTTTTGGGTCATTTTGTGGGAATAGTGGTACTTTTGCCAACCAAAACATCATTTCCTCAGTAATCATAAAAGAGTCTGTTACTTACTTAGATTAAAGTAAAAGCCACATAAATAAATTCTTATTTTCATTTCATGTAGCTATTCCTTTAAAAATATATATGCAATCAGAATTGAAGTATTTTATTAGTGGACAAGTCTAACGGAGACAATATTGAAGTTTTTAGTTACATCATTAAACTATAGCAAGTCGGGGATTTGAAAAAAAAATCCAGTGCCTTTACTTGATAGTTTTAGTAACACAGACAGCTGTGGAAGTAGTCGCTACTTTAATTATTGATTTTAGCCCAGATCCCCAGGAACTAGATACAATGAAATGAAAGAATTTGTTTTTGTTTGATTTGAGATAAATCGTGAAATATATTAACTGAGTGCACTAACCTATCTTTAAACTTATTAACTTAATGTGAGGTCTTAATTATAATGTACTTAGCTGACAACTTATATACATTCATATATGTATAAAGTCTGTAACTTTTATGATATTCAGAAGCTGCTATTGATAGACATTTTTGTTGTAATTGATAAGAGAGACTACTAGAGCACGATGAGTTCTATATTATATGATAGATTTCTGCACACATTGGTAATAAGATGAAAATTTCATAAATAGTACAAGGCTAAAACTGACTACTTGAGTCAAATGTGAACTGCACATTTTATAACAATTGATGGTTGAATTGTGAAAATTCAGTGATATGAATTGTCAGTATATGATAACAAGTTATAGAAAAACAGACAAACTTTGTTAATCTTAAGAATTGTGTACATATGATTACAATTTGTGAAAAAAAACTGGCAAAATTTAGGAATATGGATTGTGCACATAATTCAGCTCTGATTCTCTCATCAGGCATGGTGAAAATGTCCATTATATTCTATGTATTTTTTTCATTAAGTACAAAAATCAGAGTAGCAGACAACACTGAAATATGTAGTGATGTGTGTGTATTAATTGTTTATGGTTGACATACAGCATGGGTTTAAGAATAATAAGACATTAAAGTGAGAAATACAAAAGCAGAGTTAAGATATCATTCTATAATACCTGTACCAAAGAAAACTCTTACCTACATGTAATTATATATGTAAAGTTTGATAGACTATGTAGTCACATGGAATGGTTAGGCTTTGCTCAGATTTGTGTTTCTATGAAATTTCTTTAAAATTTTCTATTCTTACAAGAATGATCTTTCATGGTTACTTGCAATATTAGAATATAGAAATATCAGCTCTATTTCTCTTCACCAGCATAAAGGATTTTTTAGTATTATTTAATACCATGTTACAATAATTTCTACCATGTAATATATGTTTGAACTTTACTCTTTTTACCAAAGTATGAAAAAGTGACAAATACTGCCTTAGGCCATGGTGATAGAATAATGTTTTATGCCCAAGATTTTTAAAAAAAAGTATCATTGAACCTGTGAAAATTACACATATACTGGGCTTTGTTTCCATCTACATTTTTTGTTTATTTTGCTTTGTGGTGTATCTAGAATAATTAATTCACTATTTTTTATATGAATATTAAGTGAATGTCTGTTTTATGCACTAATTACAGAAATTTATAGTGCTTAAATTTCAATCAACATGTTCTAAGTCATGATAAAGATTCTATTTAAGAAAATTAGTGCAAAACTAGAATGAGCAGTATTTTCAGAATCTAGTTGATTCTCAACCACTGCCTTGTAAATATGTTTTTGTATGGAACATTTTTCTTAAAATTAACTCACTAGAATCCAGTCTGGGATGTGAAACAAAATTTGCCATTACTGTGGCCTTAATGTCTTGTGTATAAAATGTTTTGACCTTTGAAACCTTAAGTGTGGCTCAAACCCTAGATCAAAGCAATAAATGTTGATTGCTTGATTGCTTACCATTCAGAGGTCAGGTAATGGTTAAGCTTACTGTATATAAGGAGACTTTAATATTTGTGAAGGTCATTTGCAGTGGCAGATCCAGAATTTCTGAAAAGGGGGGCCCACATGTGTATTAACCAAACTTCTAAGCCATTTTTGGTGCCAAATCTGGAGTTTTACTTGTAAATATGTGGCGAAAAGTGGGGGCCAAGTCCTCCCCTCTAAGTCTGTCACTGATTTGTCTGTTATTATGTATATGTACAATATTGGCCAATCATGGAACAGTTTTATAATGTTACAAAATGAAACTAAAATTCCAGGTTTGGCCTCCCACTTTTGAAATGCTTCCTACAGCCCTGACTTCATTCATGTATTTGATTTTTTTATGTCAGTACATAGAAATATTTTGATATCCCTCTAACTGTTAGTGATGAATATATTGAGATTACATTTTCCTTTTGTGGAACTTGTAAGCTTTAATTCGTTCTTTTTCATATTAGTTCATGCTTTGTTTCTTTGGGGCAATTCAGGCATACCTTAAGAATTCTTTTACAATCACTGCATTCAATTTTGGCAGAGAATCAGTCTTTCACACAAGTACTGCATATATAGGTGAATTTTCTGCTTAAGTTTATATTGGAAGTGCAACTATATATGCTTTAACTAATTTCCATTTGTTATATTTTATGCATCTTAGAATATGTTAAAAATTGTGAAACACACATTAATAGGTTTGTATTTTTCTCTCGTTAACACAGCTCACACCAATATTCAAATCCTTTCATACCAAGACTGAAGTGTGTGTCCCTGAAGGTTCATGTCTCTCAATTTATACACTCTAAAAAGAGTATACTGGAGAGTGTAATTCCTGGAAAGAAGATGCTCCAGCTGCTGTCTTTGTGGATTAGATACTGGTTATAATGTTATCTATACTTTGGGTACAACTTAGCATAATGGTATGGTTGGTGCTAAGTTCGCGTTATCTAACTTATTTTCAGTTTAATTTAGAGCTCGACTGTTGCATTACATTTATTATGAATTCATTCCTCAACTTTCGGACAAATATTAATTTTGTTTTATAATGGCTTTTTTTTTTTAAGACTATGAGAAAAATCATTTTAAATGTGTTCATGTAATTGTTTAAGAGCAAATGATGCTAAATGATGCTTAATGATGCTAAATGATGCTAAATGCAACAGTCGTTTAACTTTAACTCTCAAACTGAAAAATGAAGTGATCATTTTGTAATGTAAGACAGGTACATGTCTCCTTACAGAGTTGTGGTTTCTGAATAAATGAATAATAAGCCATTTAAACATGATAAACTTCTGCAACAACATTCTATGCATTTCCTCCTCATTTTGCTTTGACAGCCTATGTCTCTGCTTTGCAAAACAATTTAACTTTCCTACAGTATCAATAAATTACCTTCTTTGATTATAGCATTATAGCAATGATGCAAATAAATATAAAGGGAACATGACGAAAATATAATATTTCATTTTTTTTTTTATTCTGTAATAAATAAAGCAACCCTGTAATGAGACATATTAATTAAAAACATAAACGAAATGATCATACAAAAAACTTTTATGAATTGGAGAGTAGAACTACAAAATTTAAGATAAAAAAGAAAATCCTAATTATGTTTTTAAGTATATTTTTAATCCAAATGAGTTCTAATGATTTTGTCATTCAGAAATCATCTTAAAAGTCATACACATTAATCACAATATTTGTCAAATTACAAGTAAATTTAATTTTAAAACCTAAGAATATGATTTTGGCTGTTATTTAAATTTAAATATATAAATGATATATTTTTGGCCAACGTCATGTAATCTTACCCCAACTTCAGTAACACATCACACCATGTATTCACTCTTCCATTCATAACTAAGCCTAGTTCTATAGGTAGAATAACCTGGATACTTTCGTCAATCTTGTATCGCTGTTCTCTAGGTGCAGAGCGGCTGAGTCGAGATGTACAACTCATGACAGGGAGTGGAATTCCGATTCCCATACGCCTGTGCTGGTGTATATTCTGTCCTGTTATATTGTTTGTAAGTATATAGCATTTCACACACTCACTCTGTTCCCAGTTAATGAACAATGGGAATGTTCATATGTTCCCTGATATCCATTGCTGAAAATGTTCATATTTTCCCAAATAATGCAACAATGTTGATGGTGTTCATATGGTTCTAGATATCTAACACTGAGAATGTTAATACTTCCCTAATATCCAATACTTGGACTGTACATACTTTTCATAATATTAGTTGCTGAGAGTACACGTATGTTCCTTGATATCCAACACTGAGAATGTTCATGTGTTCGTTAATATCCAACACTGAGAATGTTCATGTGTTCCTTGATATCCAACACTGAGAATGTTCATGTGTTCCTTGATATCCAACACTGAGAATGTTCATGTGTTCCTTGATATCCAACACTGAGAATGTTCATGTGTTCCTTGATATCCAACACTGAGAATGTTCATGTGTTCCTTGATATCCAACACTGAGAATGTTCATGTGTTCGTTGATATCCAACACTGAGAATGTTCATGTGTTAGTTGATATCCAGCTTTTAGCATGTTCACAAAGGATTATATTTTCATAATTAAGAAATGCTGAATTTTTTCATGTGTTAATTTATGCTGATAAATAAAATCAGTACTGAAAGTATGTTCATATATTCCTTGATATCCAATGACAAGTAATATATGTGTGCATTTAATCCTTGATGTCAGTCTCTGAGTATAATCATATGTGAGATGTGTACTCTGTATTTAGCACATTGAAGAGAGTAGAAATGTTATGGCTCAATGGATCCTAAATTTTATGTGACATTATATTGCCAGGCAAGCTACAATGTTTAAAAAACAAAGTGGTCACACTAAATGGAATACACATCCTTTAATATAACATCTGAAGGATTTCTGGGGAATACCATGTAACTAACATTTTGACATACATATATTGCCATCTTATTGCTGTACAGAGTATGTACTTGTTCCTTTATACTTAAACATTTATATGTTCCCTAATATTCAAAAGCAAATACGCATATGTTCCCTTATATTTCACTCCTAGTATATTGAGATATTCCCTGACATCCATCATTGTGCATATTCACATTTTTAGAAATATTTCTGATGATTTTAAGAGATATCCAACATCAAATATGTCATCTATTCTCAGATACCAAACACAAGTTTGTTCCCTGATAACAAACATTGACTATTTTCTTACTTTCACTCTTGTTAACTTGAATTGATAACCATTACTTAGTTTGTTATTAGCTCACTTAAACTGAAGGCATAAGTGATCTTTTGTGATGGTACATTGTCTGTCGCCCATATATTTTTTCACATTTTCTCCTTTTTCTTGTAAATGCTTTCATGGACTCGTATAAAATTTTGAAATATGTCAATCTTAGGAAAAGGAGACACAATAAAGTTCAAATGGTGTTTATTGGCTATGATTGTAGCTAAAAGGGGCCAATATTGGGAAAATAAGTCACATCTTTAAAACCACATGCCACAGTGACTTTGTATTTGGTAGAGAGCATTCTTATAGCATTATGTATTAAACTCGTTCAAGGGAATGCTCTGCAGGTATATCAGCCCTGCCCCAAGAGCAGACAGTTTTACCTAACTAGCTTATGTATGATATCTCTTTAAAGAGATTTAATAATCACAAGCCACAATGTTCCCATATTTGGTATACAGCCAGTGTGGGGTTTTTTTTCAAATCAGGTCCGTTATAAGGACCCTTCCCAATGGTAATTTCATTGATTTTTCCCCAGATTTGTCTAAAGGTGAAAAGGTACAGGCATCTCTGAAAAATAAAGAGAAAACACTGACAACATCCATATAACTTGCAGTATCAAGTTCATTCAAGGGAAGCCCATATGCCAAATTTTGCCCTGGCCAAAGATCCAACATTTTTTTATCATGGTTTCTTTAGGAAATTTTCCTCTTAAGAACCACAAATGACAAGGGCTTCAAATCCTGCATATAGCATAAGCATGACTTGTAGTATCAAATCTCTTAAGAAAGGCTATGAGGCAATATCATACCCTACCTCAGGAGCCATCAGTAACTTTACAAAAGCTTATATATGAAATTAATTAAAAAAAAGTTTTCTCAAGAACTACTTGCAAATGTTAACTAAATTTGATATACAGAATACTTATGACATGCAGTTTCATGTTTGTTCAACAGATGGCCTAACCTTAGGACTAGACGCGTACAGAAGAATGTTTTTAAAAATCATCTTTCAAAATCTACAAGCCACAATTTTTTATATTTTGTAGACAGCATGTTTAAGAATTGCAGTATGGTGTTTGTTCAAGGTAGTCCTTGTGGCAATATTTGGCCCTGCCCCACAGGCGGGACAGTTTTACACAGGTTTATACAGGAAATATTTATAAAAACTTTCATCTGAGGAACCAGAGGCCACCATGAGTTTATATTTGATAAACAGCATCCTTATAATGTGAAGTATCAAGTTTGTTCAAAGGAAGGCCCTACGGTAATGAAGGCTCTACCGCAATATTTGACCTTGCTCTTAGGACAGTTAAATTATACGGAATCTGTCTGAAAACTTTCTGTGTGAAATCACAAGCTGCAAGGACTTCATATTTAGTATAACATTAGCATGATATGTTATATTACTTTCATTCAAGTTAAGGCCCTGTGGCAAGATTTGGACCCTCATAGGGGCCAACAGTTCTTACAAAGGCTTATATGAGGATATATCTTTGAAAAATCTCAAGAACTAAAAACACTTCATATTTAGTATAGAGCATTCATATGACGTGTTGAATCATGTGTTTGTAAAACAAAAGAGGACTTGACTGGAATGTTTTATCCCATTATAACTGACTTTTTAAATCTTTTCTATTTATTAATATATTGTATGAATAGAATATTGAAAATATTTATGCCATATGCGTATTGCAGATTGTGTTCATATGCATCCTGGTGCGGTATGAAGCCCCGACGTATAATGGCAACCCGTATCCTGAGTGGTCCCGTGTACTGGGATTCTTCATAGGATTACTGCCTGGAATCCCTATACCAGTAATGATGGTGCGAGAGTTATATAATGCCAAAGGCAATGTGATACAGGTAACACTGATGGATTTGTTTAAACTGATTGATATTTGTTTTACATCACTCCATGATTATTTCATGTATATGTTGATGACATCTGCCTGATGCATTGCAAAGAAATTTATACATTTGCAACGAACCCACCTGAAGCAGTCAGGAATGTTTTAAGTGCCATGCTTACTGTGACACAGGGCCTCGGTTTTTACTGTTTCTTACAAAAGACAGGATGTCGGTGTGTACATAGTGAGAGCTGAACCTGGGACCTTTTGGTCACAAGCCAAGCACCTCATCCACTGAGCCACACTGGCATAGGTAATACTGATGTATGTAGTCCTAATCTATCATTTAAATGCACTAGATGAGTGCACTTTATATTTACTTTTTTGTCCAGAACACCCATCCAAAACTAAAGAGCTCCATAAGCAAAATGAATCATACAATCAAATACATTCAAACCATATATATATATTTTTTTTTTGACAGAGATTTCAACATTCATTGAAGCCTGCAGCTGATTGGTTGCCATGTGAACCAAAGTACGTAGAAATGTACAAAGAACAAGAACATCCTCAATACCGAACCATCCTTGAGATGATTCGTATGAATCTATTCGGATTTAAGTGATGAAAATAAATCGTGCATTGTAAAAACGCTATGTCAGAATCTGATAGACTATAATGTACTATGTACATGTGTTTAGCTGCTTGTAAACCTGTCAAGTGAAGATTTTTATTTCTTTATCAAATCATTCACTGCTGTAACACTACTACCTTTTAAGTTTAAATGTCATGACGATATGTTCTTATCAGGTGATCAAGTTTATGGCATATCAACTCTAGTTTAATTATATATTTCTTTTGCTCAACCATTTGGTTAAAACATCACTTACATTTCACAAAATGTTAAATTGCTGTAACAGCAAGATGAAGACAATAGCATTATTATATACAAGACGAAGAAAGAAATACTACATAGATTTTACAATCGAAAGACTTTAATGCGAAAGAAAAATTCCACTCATCCACATTAAATTCCTAACGTTCATAGTTATATAATATAGATTTTTGTAAATTATTTTTGATTAAAATTTTGTTTTTGTGGCTTGCTGAAATTTTCATTGAGTCTAAATGTAAATTTTTTTAGTAGATTACAACTTGTTTATATAAAGTTTAATTGCGAAGAAAACCAAGGTAGATATTGAGATTACATTTCATCTGCCTTCTAGGAGTCAATCTTTTTAACATTATGAATTTGTTTCTCACAATCAGTTCATTGAAAACATTTTAATTATCATCCAACATAACAGATGTTAGCATAAAGTAATTGCTTTTTTTTTTCTTTTTGATTTTACAAATGTTTTTTTATTTGACATTTATCAGTTGACATATTTTGATGGTTTTAATATTGCTTGAGGAAATTTAGTAGTAGTAGTAGTAGTTGAAAATTTTGCACAAAATTTTACACAAATGCTTATTATTAGGATTTCTTTTGTCCTTTAGGATTGTTGCCATGAATACTGAGTTTTCTGGAATCATTCTTTTTTATAAAATATTTATACATGTAACAATGATAATGTGCCAAGACAAAATATTTCCTAATGCATATACTTTTTTTATGATTTTTATCATTTAAATTATTGCACATGTCAAACTGGAGTTTCATATTTACGTGCAGCCTATATGCACTATAAAATTTACTTCAGACCTTTTTTACCTTAAATTTGATAATATTTAAATGTGAGCAGTAAATGCTTTTATTTTTACCTCTCACTTTATATACCGGTATACTTTCTGAAAGATGTACTAAAGTTCCCATTAGATACTCTGAAGGTATCAACAAACTCTTTGATGTTTGATCCTATGACATGTTGAGAAATAATGTGACCTCATAATGACCTTTGTGTCCTCACTGTAGAAGAATCTTAAGAAGTCTTTGCATGACCAATTTTCCAACGTATTGACATCTTAACTCTTTTTTGCAGGAGAAAATTTTGTAATCTTTTCATCAAACTGTTGTGTAAATGTGAATAAATTCTTGAATGCATTGAGTTACAATGAATTGAAATGCAATGAAACAACAGGGAATAAGGATAAATTCATTCTTATCAGGTGGCATGTCATTGAATTCCAGAGTTCAAATTGAGGAATTAAAAAACCATAAAAGTTAACATTGATGTAAAATATAAAAATAGATCTTATTTGAATGTAGCAATCACAACAATATATACTATGGTAGACCTTTATAGAGGGTTGGAAGTGTGAGGTAAACCAGTTACAGTAAAACTAAGCACAGCTTCTGCTGATTGCTCAACTACATCCACTATGAATGCTTTTAAAATATCAATAATACAAAATATTTTAACATTGCTGGCAAATGATGAGTATGGTCCAACATTGTAGAAAGTGTTACTTCCACTCTGTGGAACAAAATCTAAATTTCCTAAAACAATATCCAAAAATTCCATTTAGATAAGTAGGCTGATCGTGTATATCATTGTGAAGCAGTAAGCAAATTAATCAATAAACTGAATCTAACAAGAGCAATGCCTAACATTGCATTATACGCCTGTTTCTGAAATTGAAGAGAAAAATATAAGCAATGTGACCTTGACCTTGGTTCAGTGTCGTGACACACCTTTGGGTCCTGGGCAACAATTCTGTGAAATATTATTCAAATCCATACAAGGAGTAAAAAGTTATTTCCTGGACTAAGATTTACCCATCAAATGCACTGACCTTGACCTTGGTTTAAGGTCAAAAACACCTTTGGAGCCTGAGCAACATTGTAATCTGTTCAGATCCATGCACGCTGAAAAAGGTAATGGCCCATACAAGGATTTACCCATCATACGTACTGTGACCTTGACCTTGCATATGTGACATTGATTCAAGGTCATAATGCAGAGCTTTCCCCTAATGACCAAGTATGATCAATCTTTACTAAATATAATGATCATAGATATATTTCTAAGATATCTTCAGGATTTTAAGAAACAACGATTCCATCACAAGCTTTGATGTAAATGAAATTTCTTTGGGACACATTCCTTTCAAGACTTTGAGCTAACCAATGCTTGTTATGCTCCCCAAATACTTTCGGGGGAGCATATAGTCGCTGTCATGTTTGTGTGTCTGTCCGTCCGTCCGTCCAAGCTCATATATCCTATACCTTTTGTCAGAATTTGATCATACTTCACCAATATATTATTCAGGTTAAGGGCTTTGGGACAAAGGTCATTCAAAGTCATTTCTGAAAGGTCAAGGTCACTTATTAACTATGACTTTAAGTAAAATGAAGTACTTATATCTCCTACACATTTCATCACAATTTTATCATACTTAACTACAATAATATTTAGGTTAAGGGCTTTTGTACAAAGGTCACTCAAAGTCATTTCTAAAAGGTCAAGGTCACTTATTAACTACGACTTTAAGTAAAATGAAGTACTTATATGTCCTTTATCTTTCCTCAGAATTTGATCATACTTCACCAAAATGTTTGTAGGGTAAGGATTTTTGGACAAAGGGCACTCAAGGTCATTTCTGAAAGGTCAAGGTCACTTTTTAATTTTGACTTAAAATACCATGCAGTACACTTATCTGCTACACCTTTTATCAGAATTTGATCATACTTCACCAAAATTTTCTTTAGGTTAAGGACTTTTGGACAAAGGTCATTTCTGAAAGGTCAAGGTCACCTATTAACTGTGACTTAAAATACCATGAAGTACTTATATCTCCTACACCTTTCATCAGAATTTGATCATACTTCACCAAAAATGTTATTTAGGTTAAGGGCTTTTGGACAAAGATTACTCGGGGTCATTTCTGAAAGGTCAAGTTCACGATAAAAGTCTTATTTCATAACTAATCAAGGACAAGCTTACTCATTTTAGTGTAAGATACTGTGATCACTTGTTGTTCTACAGTTGACTCATTGAATATCCGTATGATACATTGAAATCGTCATCAATTAATACAATGATTTTCTATATACTTTTATCATTCATTTCCTTCATTATTGCTGTGCTTCTTGGAGCATCCATCGGTTTTACTGGGGTTTTTTTATATGAACGGAGTCCTCAGTTTCCTGCATCATAAATGGCATTTGGGGAGCATACATCAGTTTTACTGATACTCTTGTTTTTAGGAATGAGATGTTGAATTTGATCTAGAATTGAACCCTAATAATCAAGTAAGTTTTCAACATTAGAACCTAGCCAACACCCAAAGGTCTAGTTAGAGTCCAATCCACAACAGTTTCACAAGTAGTAAAGAAGGTTCTTTTTGTTGTTTTCAGTTGAACCATGATTATTTCACTTACATGGTAATGCCACCTGCCTGAGGCATGGCACAAACATTTAAACCTACCGGTATATAACTGACAAATCTAAATTGGGCATCCTAGTATTTCATACATTAATGTCTGCTATGACCTGGAACCTGGGTTTCAGTTTCGGAACAGAACACTAACATCTTGGGGCTTGAACACAGGACCTCTTAACCAAGCACACTAATGAACTAATAATGTCAGCTCCCTCCTTACTGAGGGGCAGGCTAGGTGTAGTGGTTCAGCACTTGACTTGTGGTGCGGATGATCCAGGTTTGATTCCCAGATTGTCAACATCACTATGTTTAAAAGGTTGGTTACCTCCTGCTTCCATGTCGCAATATAATAACAAAACAAGAGCAACGTCTAGCATGGCTTAACACGCCCGTCGTTTACTATGGACAGGATCAATGTGAACGTATGCTTTTATTACCCCCAAACTTGGGTCTCTTTGGTGATATTTTTATGAAATATTGAAATACAAACAGAGGGATCTAAGTCCCATACACTGTAACGAGAAAATGGAATTTGCTCAAATCTAAAAGGTGGCTAGCTTCCCCTACACTATTTAAGCATTCTGTATAAGTTTCATGAAAAACAACTGATGTTCACTTAAGTTATCACGTTACACAGCATCTCCACAGCATCTTATCATAGTAAAAATAAAATCCAAGTTCCATAACTCTGTAACAACGTAACAGAATTTGTTCAAAATCAAAAGGCAGCTTCCCCTACCCTATTTAAGCATTCTGTATTAGTTTCATGAAAAACAGCTGACATTTACTAAAGTTATTACGTTCCATGGCATCTTACTATAGCTAAAATAAAATCCAAGTCCCATAACTCCGAAACGACAAAACAGACTTTGCTCAAAATCAAAAGCCCGCTTCCTCTACATTATCTAAACATTCTGTATGAGTTTCATGAAAAACAAATGAGGTTTAATTAAGTTATCGCATTCCATAGCAACTTTTCATAGTAAAAATAAAATCCAAGTCCCACAACTTCGGAGAAAAACAAAACAGAATTTGCTCAAAATTGAAAGGCGTCTTCCTCTACACTATATAAGCATTCTGTATGAGTTTCAGGAAAAACAGCTGACATTTACTAAAGTTATTGCGTTTCACAGCGGACGAACAGACAGACAGACAGGCAGACAGACATCGCAATACCATAATATGTCCCGTCTTTCAACGGCCGTATAAAAATTATTAAAAGCAACATAAAACACCAATCAAACAACAAACCCTCTTCATTGAAGTTCACATTGACATGATGTTCATCATTGAACTGGATATATTTCATTGTCCTTAAATGATCAGAGAAAAACACTTAATATTCATTTTCATTTTTAATATCTGAGACATAAAAGTGCAAAACATGTCATGTGTGTAGAATATATGATCCTAACAGAAGGTTGATACCACATTAAGATCTGACAAAATTTCATGTTAAATAAGGTACCATTTAATCCCCCTTTTTATGATATTTGTATCACTTTGCCATATGTACATATTTTAATAAATAAACAAGTTTTATTGCATAAAACAAACAAACTTTCTTTGCACTCAGTGTACAGGTGTCATGTAGCTGCTAGTAGTGATTACTTGACTTTTATTGGCCTTTATAGCAATCTAGAGTCATACCAGAATATAATGTGCAAGTAAGAGTTACTTAATTGCCACTATGTAGCCATGGTTACCATATCACATGACAAGATTTAATGAAGGAAGTTCCATGGTGTCATACACATCCTTCTGACCAAAAGAAGGGGGCTCAGTATAACATTGGTGCATCACACCATGGTCAGTGATATCTGCCCTGGAATCTGTAATATATTGAATATGTGTAATGATTTATATCGCACATATACATATGATAAAGCAAATCCTTTACTGCATCCACTACCAAATAATACAAACAAGTAACAACAAGTGCCATAGGAACAATTACAATACACTAATTAAAAAAAATCTACAGCTCTCTCTCCCTCTCTTGTGCACCTTTTGAAAGACCTAAACTACAAAAATTGTGATAACGCTTTACAGATAATGAGCAGGTTCAACATGTCAGTCACCTTTGAATCATATTGATATACAACTAGAGAGCACTGGTAGTACAAGTAATAATAGCAATAAATCTGCCATGCAGATGCTTGCAGAAAATACGAAACAAAACGTGCCATATGCAAGACTAGAATACATGCTGACTCTATGATTATATCAACCAGTGCATCAGAAGTGTAAATGGGATGTATTCATATTACTCAGCTCTGGGATATACAAAATTTCTAACTATTAACAAAGTTGAAAAGGGAAAATTGCAAACATGAACAATGAGCCAAATTACAGACTTCCGAAAATAGGATGAAGTGTAAAAGAAAGGCAAATTTCTCCTACTGATAACAATACACCAGACCTAAACAACAAGGGAGTCATGTTGGACGCTTTGCCCATTTTCAACTAAAAAGCCTATCTAATTAACATAATACTGACCTCTAATCACAATTCTGTATAATATAAACTAATACATATATTTTCATAACAAGCATAAACTAAATATAAGCAAAAACCTTCATCACAGAATGCTTTCTGAATCTCTTCATCAATGCATTATCACTCTAAGCACACATTATATCATGGCTAGGTTTACTATAAACTAAGGCTTTTGTGTCTTCCCAGTTTCTCAAAGTGTCTTCCCATTTCTGTGTGGATTTCTGCAACTCTGTATTCTTGTGACATTCATAATGAAAATCTGGTCCTGTGGATTCATACCTAAAATAATAGTTAGATTACTTTTATTTATGATGAAATACATAAATATGTCAACCAAAAAAAGTTGTATGAAACATAAAGATTATTTCACTTTTGTGGTGATAGCATACTCCCCATGCATTGCAGAGAAAATTCTACATATGCAACTGAAGCTCTGTAGAAATTAAAAAAAGTAGTCCTTTACATGTGACACAGGACCTCTGTCTTTACTATTCCATCTGAAATTAAGACATGATAATGATGAGCTGTCATCAGAGCTGGCCAAATCCTGGACCTCAAGAGCAAGCACACTACCAACCGAACTACATATGCTCTGATCTACCAAAATATCATGATACAGAAATTCTGTACACACCTATAATGGTTAAACTAGAGTTCACCACTATCTATTACATTATACAAAGTTATCATTCTTTGATTATGAACACTGCAAAAATCTTTTCTCATAACCTCTCTTGCATATACATGTATGTCGTTCTATACACAATATCGGTTAAAATCTTTGGTGCATCTACCAGAGCTCTGACTAATGCTGGTTTACGGAAATGAAGTTGCAGTTTGCATTGGCACTATAAATACTACATATGCTCTGATCTACGAAATAACACAATACAGAACATTCTGTGTACACTTATAATGGTTAGGCTAGATTTGACGACAATCTATCAAAATTATACAGATTTATATTTCTTTTATTATGAACACTGTCAAAATTTTTTCTCATAAACTCTCTTGCATGCATGCTATCCAACTCAAAACCTTCTCTGCATCTACCACTCATAGGAAACACAGAAGGAGCTCTGACTCATGCTGATATACAGAACTGAACTTGCAGTTTGCATTGATTGATAACTGGCACCATAAATACCATTTTTGTCTTGGAGGTCTGAGGTTCTCCAGTTCTTCTAATCGTCTTAACTCCATCAATCTCTCCTCTTCGATGCGTAATCTCTCCTGGCGTAACTTGCTGATTTCCAACTGGAATGGCGAGGTCAGGTAAACACTTGCTCGACCTTGAATTATTCAAGAAATCTCTTTTGCAACAAATGTTTTTGTATATACATGACATACATATTTATGACAGTGTCACGATACTGGCTGTGTTAAATTTCAAATGTAGAAAGATATATATGCAATGAACTTATTCATTTACAGAAGTGATAGTAAAGTATGGAGAATGTCAACAAAATACAGAAACATGATTTGTGGTTTAGTAATAGCATTTGTCAGAATCTAGCTCCTTTGACAACCCTCTCTACTTTTGTCAGAACAATTTACCAAATATTTTGCATTATGAGCGACTGTACAACTTTGAAACACACATTATACTCATTTCTTCATGCCTAGAAATCTGAGGAATGGAAAAATCGCTCCCCCCCTCCCCCACTTATTTTTTTGGTATTTGCTTATGACATCTATGATTATACCTGTGACAGGCGCCTCAGATGACATCAGATACATTTTGTCGACGTCATTCCTATGTATCATCTCAAAGTCTTTTTCTTGAAGTTTCTCGTATTTTGTATTTCTTGCTTCATTTTTCAATTTGTTCAATGCTGATTTTGTCCTTTGTAGTGATTTTGTTCTTTTCAAACCTACACTTGCTGCCTGTTTCCTAGAAGAGTCACCAGTCATTTTCTCAAATTCCAAAGAACTACTTAGAGTTACTGGAAAGTAATGCTGCATATCCATAGAATGAGTCGTAACAGGGTACTGGACTTCTTCTTCCATGATTTGCTTAGTTTGTGGAGGTGACCTATAGGTAGCCTGTTCTGGAAATTCTTCATCATAAAGACGATTTATTTCTTGGTCAGAGAGATGTTGTCTTATCATAGTGGAGTTCATTGGCTCAGTAAACCTGACACCTCTGTCGAGAGTTCTACCAACATTCCGGCTCACCATGTCAAGACTGTTAGCCATATCTCCCAAAGACCTGGCATACTTTTTATCCCTGTATGTATCAACATCCACTGCAGAATGCTGGCATAGCCTACTTGATGTTGACGTTAATCTTGAATTACTTTGATACAATGGTCGATCTCTGAAACAGATGAAAAAAAATATCAAAGTACAGCTCTCAACAACAAGTTACTTACTATTGACTTATCACACAGTTAAAAGATATCAGGAAAAAAATTTTATTCATAACTCGGGTAATGTAATCATGCTTTTAGTAATGCCATGCTTATTTAAGGACATTGCACCCTTGAGGACCACATAGCTGATGTGTTACATTATATTATAATGTCTGTACGTTTGATGTTACATAATCCTGGTTGATATCATGTGTGAAAAGCTTACCAGTGCTGCAAATATGCAAACTAACCAATCATAAAGTCAACTGAAAGGATAGATAGAGCAAAAGGCTGAAAGTTGTATTCAAGTTTAAAACTTTTTCACTGTTACATCTAAATGTTCATATTGTTATTACTAAAATGAGATACCATAATACATAGCATTCTCTATATAATTAAATCTACTATATGTACAATGTATTATACATGTAGAAGTCAAAAACAAAATCTAGTTTTTGTGGTTATTACAATATATCTATGAGATAATCTGATGTTTCTATGTCTGAATCCCAATTTGGTCATCAATTTTTCATATGTTTTGGTTTCGAGAACTGGAAAGCTATGGAGGGGCGGAGTTTGACAGATGGGTTTCAGCCTGGATCAGTCAATGGTAAGAACATCCATCTTAATAGCAGAAGGTTCTGGGTTTGATTGCCTGGTCTGACCACATCTTTTTTAGCCTGCCTGATACAATATCATAAATCATTTATGGACTGTTAACCCATTCAAAATGCTTTGATACACCTGACTTGACACATAACCGGTTTATTCTTTATCAACAAGTCAGCTCAGTGTAAAATCAATTTGCACACACATATAGATAAACTATAGATCTATAATGAAATATTGATATGAAAGTTTTACATCTCGTCTGTTGATATTTCTAAACCGCTATTTTAATATTTGAAATGGTCCAACTTAGGCAACTATCCAATGCCGCTGCAATTTGACTTGACAACGGAAGATACGAGACTTTATATGAGAATAGCATGCTAGATAAGAAGAATGCATGAATCGCAAATTGAAAGCATACAACCAAACTACCTTGTAAAAGGTGGCTGTCCATGTAATACAAAATCCTCGTCAGGATTACGAAAATATTGACGACGACCGATCGACAGAGACATAACTTTTGTTTACGGAAGTCTGTCCTATACGATATAAATACAAACCAAAACGTAACACATCTATTCCGGCATTTCAAATCGGAGACATACATGTGTGTGTGTATGTCTCTGTTTAAATATATATGTTTCAACAAACTAAATACCTAACTGAGTAACTAACTAGCCTAGATGTCGCGAGGGTCAACCGACAATGTGCTTAGTTCGTGACCGAATGGTCTCCGATTCGACTTCCACCGATGATGATTTGTATCATTGTTTTTTAGGTTTTTTTTATCCTCCACTGACAGAGCTACTTGGGCCGGGGTGATTACCACTACACTCACTCTCCTGTCAGAGAATTTAGTCCATGGAATTCAAGAAAAACAAACAAAACAAAACAGAAAAAAGAGAAACACACACACACACACTCACACACACACACACACACGGCTCTCTCTCTCTCTCTCTCTCTCTCTCTCTCTCTCTCTCTCTCTCTCTCTCACACACACACACACACACACACACACACACACACACACACTCAAAACCCAAACCCAAACAAACAAAAAACAACCAGGTTACCTAACGTATGCGTACCTTCAAAGTACATATATTTGTAATCCACTTTTGAATAATGGGTTCCGCATCCAGTTTGTACCAGGGCGGGGAAAATATTTGACCAGCTTGAAACTCTCAAGTTCATGACTTGTCTTTCCGTCCATATGTATAATATTCTACATCTGAGCTGCCTGGACTAAGCGAGCAGGGAGAAACCATTTATAGCAGGTGGGGAGAACTTTGAAAAAAAGTCTGGTTCCCAATATATGAAGAACCCCCCCCCCCCCAAAAAAAAACAAAAAAAAAAAAAACAATCCGTACAAGGGGATGAGGGTGAGGGGTTCAGAGATATGGAGGTGTAAAATATGTGGTAGCGACCCAAAAATCTACCGGAATTTCTGGATATGTTTGGTTGCGGTCCAAGGGGAACGTGAAAGAATATATATATGTATATATCTCCCGGCTCTGAAAAAATGATTAAACATCATTAAAGTTCCTGTTAAATCGATCAGAATAACGTTATGTTACATTATGACGTGTTAGATTTGAAGTTCCTTGGTATATTTATTATGGAATATTACAACTACAGATACTAAAATCCGTCTAGGAACCTACCAATCTCGATGTGGGCACTTTTATGTGGACAACTTACGTCATAATTATATGACATCATAACAATCACAAAGTGCGCGTGTATGCATGTTGACGTTATTGTAGTTGCGATATCCCGTGTTGACCAATTGATTATTGTTTTACGTCATTCTACGAGTACTTCACGTATAAGGTGACGACATAGATCTGTCTGATGCACTGCATACATGTAGAACGGACAGACCCGAAGCAACGAAGGATCTTTAAATAACTTCCACACCTACACAGGACCTCAGTTTTCACTGTTTCATCCGAAAGACAAGACACCGAGACCTATCGATCATAAGTCGAGCACCTCATCCACTGCTTTTAAAACTGGGAAAAAAGGTCTTCTGAGTGTATATAACTGTACAAATGTGCTTGAAATGGCCATTATCATATAGTATATGTAGCATTATTATGCACTTAGGGCTTCCACTGCACTAAACTCATTCAGTCTGGAGAATAATTTTAATATCGTGATATGATATCGATCGCTATGGTCACCATACCTTCAGGGACGTATATAGTACCCTATATTAGTGATATGATATCGCAATTGATATATTTACCAATATGGCCACCATACCTTCAGGGACGTATATAGTACCCTATATTAGTCAAAGACGCAGCTCTCCCCTATATCCGACTCTCAATCCGCCACTTAATTACTATATAAGTATTAATTAGGATCATATTAGTGAACTTAATATGCAATATCTAGATCAGTAAGTAGTAAAAGGAATACATTTCAAGTCTTGCCATGTTTTTCCCTTTCTTATGTACAGTCCTGTCCATATTGAGTTTATTGATTCTTACCTTATCTGCTTACCTTGTACCTAGATTAAGCATGTTTTAGTAGGAGATAATTTTTTTTTAATTTGAAAACTATGTAGACATTTTATTTCCGCTTACAGACTAAGTTAAACAAATAAAACAAAACAAAACAAAACATCCCACTCCAAAAAAAAAAAAAAAGACCACAGAAACAAAATCATTTTTATGTTTATGTATTTGTAAACACTCTAAGTACTGACGTTTTAACTAGCAAAATCACCACTTTTTCTGTAAAATGGCGTAAGGCACAATTAATCAAAACAAACTTTTACTGGAAACGTTACCACTGACTCAAAACATCAGTCCCGCAGTTTACGCGAAGACCTATTTGGCTTAACTATAGAAATGATATGACGAGTGAAAAATCCCCAGAGTGTCCACATTCAGATTCTGTTATATGTACGTTATATATGTCCCTGGTACGTTTGAAGTTTACCAAAAATATATTTTTCAATCTTCTAGATAAATTTAACCCATAAATAGGTTTCGTTTTGATTTGTTTTTGTTTGTTTGTGTGTGTGTGTGTGTGTGTGTGTGTGTGTGTGAGAGAGAGAGAGAGGGTGAGATTGTATATGTGTTAAGATGAAACAGTTCCAATCTTTTAATCAAAAGTACGAAATAGCTACTTTCGAAATGTCTGTGTTGATTACGATAAATCAGAGTAACGCTTAAAACGTATACATGTAAAGAAGGTAGTGTCATGAACAAAAAGTACGTTGATTGTTGGAGTACGGTGCGTTCATCGTGATCGTTTGTTCTAGAAAACAATAGTGCAATCGACATGTCGGGCAAATTTGATTCAGAGAAGTTTGACGGAATGCTTTTAGCAATGGCACAACAGTGTGAAGGAGGAATTCAAGAGGTATTAAAAGCTTTCTTTGCTTTATTCATTTTCGTTCCTACAGTGACGAAAACAAAAGCGAAAGTAGGAAAACAACTTTGCTGCTAGCTTTCTAGGGATGAAAATGAAATATGTTTTTAATGTAAAAAGAAAACTTGTAAAATTACATCTTTATTTGCATACGATATTCAGTTTAGTTGCAATGGCAACCAATCTAATTAACACCATATCTTTATTCTGAATTATGGTCGTTTCGGCACCTATATATTGTTTCGGCGGTCCATAGAATTATGGACCCTTTGTTTCGGCACCTGATGATAAAAATCTACTATAATTGGGTATTTTACGTCACTGTCACAACAAAGAAAATATACTATATGATTGTGTATGGACAGCAATTGTTCACTGATTTGTGTAATTGTTTTTCAGCATTATGTACATGTTATTTTTCCAAGTTACATGTACACTAAGTGGTTTTATTTTATTTTATTTTATTTTTGTGGATGGGTGTGTGTTTATCCTCTAAGAGATCGCTGTCATATATTGGTACATATTCATGAAAATAAACATACATGTAAGAAATGAATAACCACACCACTTTTCTTTGCTCGTGATGATGTGAACGATAATTATGTCATAAATAAACATATTTACACTGTTTTATTAATAATTAGAATGTGTAGGTGCTGAAACTGCTTTGTTGGGTGCCGAAACCATTTTCATTGAGTGCTGAAATAACTTTAAACAGGTGCCGAAACAACCTGGTGCTGAAATGTCCTGTATCCCTTTATTCTGCTTTTCTGTTTGTCCTATTGGCTATTGCAAATAAAAATCTGGCAAAACCCCGGAAGCGGTCATCTTTTGGTGAACTTTGATTTTCAGTCAATCAGTGGATCACCTAGATAAATTCTTAGGAATGAAATTAACATTCTCAGCTTGCGTGACCCACAAGCTAGTTTTTGAACTGTGTTTGTTACATATTGCATCACCATCAAGTGCCTAGCCTAATCATTGATTGGCCATGGGAAATAACTGTTTCGGTGACCAAAACATCAATAGAGTTGAACACCAGCGCATGACCCCTAACAAGGTTTTGCCAGATCTTAATCTGCAATAGGACGAATAGAGAAGTGGAATAAAGATGTGGTTTTAATTAGATTGCAATGGCATTAAGAAACAAGATCATTTGCTTACAACGGTAGCCATCATATTCTGATAAGTTCTATATAGATTGTAAGATTTATTGGTGCTGTAGCAGATTCAGGACTAAAGCAGTTTCCAGTCATCTTGTTATTTAAGACACTTCCAACAAATATTTTTGCATATTGTTCACCTTTTCACTAAAACTGTTCATATTCATAATTGTATGCAAAAGTTTAGCTCGATTTTGATGATTACTTTCTGTCTCTGTATTGTGTTGTTGTTTTTTCTCGCGCTGGGAAAGTGAAGTCAGCCCACCAGAAAGCAAATCTAATTATTTGGCAAGTCTTTGTAACATTTATTAAAATTGTAGAATTTTAATGTGTATATTCTGCAAAGCTTTAAGTGGAAGTATTTAGACTACACTTGTGTTATACTAAAATATACAGAAGTACAAATGTAATGTTTCACCTGAGTAGCTTTGCACAGTTAAAATTGCCCATAAAAGTACACATGTAAAAGATATAGCTGTGATTAGTACAAGTATAAAAAATAATTTTAGCAAAGTACATATGTAAACACTACATCTTCATTGCAAATTTACATCTCTACATGTCTGAAATTTTGACAATAAATACCCTCGATAGGAAAAAGGCATAATTGTAGTTACTGTAAGGATGATATTCATCAAGATTGTATATATAAGTAGTGATTTCCACTAGGCAATGTGTCAATAAGGATGATATTCACATATATTGTATATATAAGTAGTGATTTCCACTAGGCAATGTGTCAATAAGGATGATATTCACATATATTGTATAAATAAGTAGTGATTTCCACTAGGCAATGTGTCAATAAGGATGATATTCACATATATTGTATATATAAGTAGTGATTTCCACTAGGCAATGTGTCAGTAAGGATGATATTCACATATATTGTATATATAAGTAGTGATTTCCACTAGGCAATGTGTCAATAAGGATGATATTCACATATATTGTATATATAAGTAGTGATTTCCACTAGGCAATGTGTCAATAAGGATGATATTCACATATATTGTATATATAAGTAGTGATTTCCACTAGGCAATGTGTCAGTAAGGATGATATTCACATATATTGTATATATAAGTAGTGATTTCCACTAGGCAATGTGTCAATAAGGATGATATTCACATATATTGTATAAATAAGTAGTGATTTCCACTAGGCAATGTGTCAATAAGGATGATATTCACATATATTGTATATATAAGTAGTGATTTCCACTAGGCAATGTGTCAGTAAGGATGATATTCACATATATTGTATATATAAGTAGTGATTTCCACTAGGCAATGTGTCAATAAGGATGATATTCACATATATTGTATATATAAGTAGTGATTTCCACTAGGCAATGTGTCAGTAAGGATGATTTTCACATATATTGTATATATAAGTAGTGATTTCCACTAAGCAATGTGTCAGTAAGGATGATATTCACATATATTGTATATATAAGTAGTGATTTCCACTAAGCAATGTGTCAGTAATAAGTAAAAGATATATATAAGTAGTGATTTCCACTAAGCAATGTGTCAGTAAGGATGATGTTCATATATATTGTATATTTAAGTAGTGATTTCCACTAAGCAATGTGTCAATAAGGATGATATTCATATATATTGTATATATAAGTAGTGATTTCCACTAAGCAATGTGTCAATAAGGATGATATTCACATATGTTGTATAAATAAGTAGTGATTTCCACTAAGCAATGTGTCAGTAAGGATGATTTTCATATATATTGTATATATAAGTAGTGATTTCCACTAAGCAATGTGTCAGTAATAAGTAAAAGATAAATCATGCATTGTAGTGATTGATTATTGCTTTACATGACTCCATGCTTATTTCACATACATGATTACATCATCTGCCTGATGCATTGCAAGGACCTGGTCAAAGCAGTGAGGGATCTTTTATGTACCACACTTACCGTGACACAGGATCTCATTTTATACTGTCTTATCCAGAAGACAGGACACCAGTGTCCCCTGTTGGGAGTCAAACCCAGGACCTCCTGGTCAAGAGCTGAACACCTCATCCACTAAGCGACATTGCCTTTGTATTTCAATATATTCAGGACAATTATTAGCCCAACTGATTTTGTAAGTAATGTTCTTAATGCAGATATACAGTATGATTCATTTACAAAATTATCCTTTAAATGATTTTTGATCATTTCCTTCTTCAGCTGTTGGATTGCTTGTTTAGTTTCCTTGCAAGAAAAACAGACTTCTATGTTGGAGGATCCCCTGGTCAGGCAGAGAAGGTAATATTGATTGAATATTCATTGTGTAGTCAGATAAATCCAAATTAAGATTTATTCTTATTTGCACATTTCGAAAATTAATTATCTTGAACTATAAACAAAATCAATGATCCACCTGAATCATTATGTATTATTGTTTTTTTGGAAATTTCATATTAATTATCTTAAATAAAACTTAAAACAGTAGAAAATGTTGGAAAATAAGTTATACCATATGCAAATACATTGTGACTGTTGCCTTTAAACAAACTGATTTTATTGTCAGCAGCTTAAGTGAAATTTTTGAATTTTTCATTAATGTCTTACTTTTTGTTTATCATTGTGTGTTATTTTGTTCCATAGACACAGGCTATAATTGCCCCTTTTAGACCGGATTGCAAAGCAATTCCAGTCTATGAATTGGCGAAATCCGTCTGTCCATCTGTCTGTCCGGCATCAACATTTTGCGTTTAGCATTTGTGTTTGCTTTGGTTTCTTTCATACCCTAAAGGGTACTTCTGTCAAAGTTGGTAGGTTTGTAGATAGTTGTATGTTCTATCCAACCAATACAAAAATTTAGTGACCTTGACTTTGACTTTATGCTTCAGTGAACACACACTGTTTTGTGTCTTTAGAGTGATCACATGCATACGTACTGTTAATGTTACCTACTTCAAACTTAGTGGGATTTAGACATACATGAGATCTTCTAGTTTGACATAATTTGGTGGTGACTTTGACCTTGATTTCACACTTCAGTGAACACAGACTGTTTTTGCTTTTAGGGTGAACTCTTGCTTACTGTTGCTTAAGTTCCTACTTCAAACTTAGTCGCATTGCAAACATTCGTGAGCTCTTGCCGTCTGTCACATACTTGGTGATCTTGACCTTGACTTGACTTCAGGCTTCAGTGAGTGAACACTGTTTTTCAGTGAACAGAATCTCAGATACCTTGTTAACTTTTATGAGGTCTTGCTCAAATGACATGAAATTTGATCAGTTATCACTTGATCAGTGGGTCAGTGTCATCTTGGACTTTGTTGCTGATAGGAGAATATCCACATCTCACAAAGGCATCTTTGCAATGCGGTCATACCGTCCTTGACGGTTTCTTGTTTAAATCTGTGCTTATAACTAAACTACACATTCTCCATTACCCAAGAGAAGTTCCAACCTATACAGACAGTAAAATATAAAAATGAGAGAACAGTTGAATATAGTAATTTCTTGTATATTTTTTTCATTTAATGAAATAAACTTTTGTTATCATTTAGATGGTAATGGACAATTTTAAACGATATAAGAAAATTGCTGATGATAAAAATGCTGAAGCTAAAAAGGAAAGAGAAGATGAAGAAAAAAGGAGATTGGAACGAATTGCAAAAAAGAAAGCAGATGAAGAAAAAGCCATGAATGAACCAAAGATCAAGGAAATAACAGATGAAGAGGCACAGCAAATACAAAAGGAAAATGAAGAAAAGGTTAGAGCAAGCACAGAATGTTATTCCTATTATGAGTTTCCTCTGTGTTTACCTCATTAACTGCTTATCAGAATTCGATCCATCTTCACAAGTCAAGGGGATATGCTACGTAAACTTCTTTCTTTCCTTGACTGATTGCATTCAAAGGTCATGGGCCAATTCGTGATAGGTTCACTTGCTCCACACATGTACGAATCTGAAGCCTTGAAACATACCGTGTGACAAAATGAAAATAATAGATCTAGCACATATGATCAATGGAATGAAATTATCTTTCCTTTTCATTTATGCCTTTGTACCTTTCGATTGAAAATCTTTTAATTTGTATACAGAAAATGCTTTAAAAAAATTACGACGCATAGAGCAGACAATTGTCGCCATTATTGTTTTTCTTCATAACCAAGTTGGCTAAGTCAGGCAGAATCTCATTGGCCAATTAGGTTAGTTAGTAATATATTGAATACTTTTCGCTAGACGGCGCCATCAAAGCTCGTAACCTTTGAATGCAATCAGTCAAGGGGAAAGAGAAGTTTTTGTAGCACATCCCCTTTACTCTTGAAGATCATTTCAATCATATTTCTCATATTTAATAGGTCATATGCATTTAAACAAAGACAATTTAAAATCTTATCAAAAGGGAAGGATGCCTATAGATTTGAGGGTCAATATATTAAAAGGCAAGGTCACTACTGGTAATATTTATAGGAGTTATCACCCATGAAACTTATAACTTAGGAAAGATTTGTTGCTGCTATGAAATAAGCCCGCAGTGGGGACATATGTTTTACAAACATGCTTTAGTTTTAACATACAGTCAAACCTCGTTATCTCGAAGTCGGAGGGACCATGGAAAATACTTCGAGATATCTGTAGTTCGAGATATCCAAATTTCGAGTTTAGGATCACAAATCTTGCAGTTGTTAATGTACGCCGATTCATTTGACATTTGTGATTATTATAGTAGATGTATGAGATATACATGTATTTATCAATAAATACGCATGAAGATGTGCATATTGTATTGTTCCTAAATAATTAATCTAAATCTTATCATACCTTTTATATTTTATGAATATATAGAGAATATACTCTAAAACTGAAAACATCATGTTTCCTTTTCAGTAACATCGTAATTTAAATCCAATACTGGATATAACGGTCTTATACTATACCTAAAACCGAGGACGGGCTAACACGTAAGACACTCGTCATAATTTGATTTAATTACTATTACTTTGCATAAAAATACATAGAGATACACACGGATTGGAAATAGTAATAATTAATGAACAGTGTAAAGAAATTTCTTTCAACGCAGGTATGAAAAAGCACTAATTACAGTTAATGTTAATTATCTAATTTTGAGTTGAGTTTAATAAGCTATCATCTTTTTTTGGTATAAATAACAGGGTACGCACAGACGTGATCGATTATGTAATTACTGCGGCTTTGTACACCGACATGGTCAATTGATCACTCCACACGATCAACCTGTCGTTTAGGGTAAACGCCACGGGGAATATTGTCAATAAGAAGCCAACTTCGAGATAAACCGGGTAAATAAGAATGTCGGGACTTGAAAATGTATTCGAGATAAGCATGGTATTCGACATATCAGTGTTCGACACATCCGGGGTGAATTTAATCATAATATGAAGGATTTTTTTCGGGACCGACGTTTGACTTCGAGATATCCCGGGTATTCGAGATATCAGTGTTCAAGATATCGAAGTTTGACTGTACATGAATAAATCTGATTATATGACTATTTTACAAATTATAGGTGAAATCCTCATTTCATGTTAGAATTTTTTCATGTTTCTGAAGCCAATGAAAAACAAAATTAGAAATAGAAAAAAAAGTAAAATCATATAATTTGAATCAGATTTGCCAAAATTTGACCCAAAATTTCCAGATTTATGTATATCAGAATCACTGTGTGTTAAACCCAGTATATTTCAGAAAAAGGAAACCCAGGAGGAACCTGTCACAGAAAATTCAGAAAAAGATGACAAAGATGAGAAATCAAAGGTATACACTAAATACTTATATTTTGTTGTATTGCTTAATAGTATAAGCTTCTGTTGATCATGTAGAAGCCTCCTAGGGGAATGTAGGACTGTATTCCACCAGGAAGCTTCTGTTGATCATGTAGTAACCTCCTAGGGAATGTAGGACTGTGTTCCACCAGGAAGATTCTGTTGATCATGTCATAGTCTCCTAGAGGAATGTAGAACTGTGTTTTACCAGGAAGATTCTGTTGATCATGTCATTGTCTCCTAGGGGAATATTAGTCTGTGTTCGACCAGGTAGCTTCTGTTGATCATGTCATAGTCTCCTAGGGGTATGCAGGACTGTGTTCCTCAAGGTAGCTTCTGTTGATCATGTAGTAACCTCCTAAGGAATGTAGGACTGTGTTCCACCAGGAAGATTCTGTTAATCATGTCATAGTCTCCTAGAGGAATGTAGGACTGTTTCACCAGGAAGATTCTGTTGATCATGCCATAGCCTTCTAGGGGAATGTAGGACTGTGTTCCACCAGGAAGTTTCTGTTGATCATGCCATAGTCTCCTAGGGAAATGTAGGACTGTGTTCCACCAGGAAGCTTCTGTTGAATATGTAGTAGCCTACTAGGGGAATGTAGGACTGTGTTCCATCAGATAGCTTCTGTTGATCATGTTGTAGCCTCCTAGGGGAATGTAGGACTGTATTTCACCAGGAAGCTTCTGTTGATCATGTAGCCTCCTAGGGGAATGTAGAACTGTGTTCCACCAGGAACTACGTAAGGAAGAGTATGGGTAATGTTGTGACCTTTTTGAGATAGATCACTATCATTGTATACTTATTTGTCCAATGAAGAAAGTAAAAATTTATGTAGTCTGTCATCTTTTGTATTCTCAGGGAGAGATGATTTTATTCTTATACAGAGTTATCTTTCTTGCAAACAGAGTCATAGAGATAAGTTTATACACTTAAACATTTTCAGATCTATTAACAGTCCATCTTTTTGTTTTAGTCAGATGATGAGGAAGATGAAAAAGATAAAGGGAAGTTGAAACCAAATGCAGGAAATGGATGTGACCTTCCAAATTACAGATGGGTACAAACTTTAGAGGAAGTAGAGGTAGGCCTGTAAAGATGATACTGAAAGACTTCATGTTTTATGTATGTTTTAAATGAAGCTTTACGAAGTGACATAGATCAGGTATGAAGATAAGCCATCTGTAAGCCCTCTCCTTAAAGAAAGGTAGATTACAAATTATGTCCTCATATGTATAATGTTTACTGTATGATGCCAGTATCTTAGGAAAATGGAGGAAAGCATAGTGTAAATGATGTCATGTTCAATTTTCCTGGGTCAGATGACAAAATCTATTACAGCTGCATTTCATAAGCTTCACCGAGAGGATAATCAGAATTATGTGAGGGATAAAGATCATATGATTTAAAAAATAGAAATTTTATAGTTAGCTTGGTTACAAAGGAAGTACACGTGTTTGAAATGTTTATGAAATTTCAATCATAAACACATAGTGGCAAGAGCATATGAACCTATGAAACTTTGGCATGGAATGTACAGATGAAATAATAATACATACAAATGAAAATTTCAACTGTCATAAGATTTGATTACTTCATTTTATTTGTTTTTGATTACGATTTTTTAAAAAGCTAATGTTTTATCTTGATTTGATATAGAACATTACATTATACATCAACACATTGTTTTTATTTGCTTTTGAAAAATACATTGAAATACATAAATCACATAAGATTATATCTGTAAACATTTCAGTGATATTCCATGGTGTTATGTGATAATGTATGAATTGGTTTTGGTCATTTCAGTGTTCCATTCCCCTTAATGTGAATTTTCCAGTGAAAGGAAAAGATTGTTTGGTAGAAATTAGTAGAAAGGTGAGGGAAAGTCCAGTTAAATGTTTCCTATCTGTCCATTCACTGTGACCTTAAGCTATGGCTTTAGACAAGCTCACATCGGATTGTATAGGTATGAAAGTGTATGTAATATGAAATAAATGGATCACAGAGAGATGATTTTCCAAAAGCCAGAGACTTTGTTTTAGTAAGATTGGGAATAATAATAATGGTTATTATTTTTTAGTACATAAAGATCTTACCAAGGACACCAAGACTGCTGCCTTAATGAAAACATATACGTAATAAAAGGCACAGAATAGTACAGATTCTCATAATGATGAAACTTAAAATTGACAAGCCAATCATTATTACTTTATGGACCAGATTAGTATGATCTAGGATTATATAATATCTGTTATCTTTGTCCACCCCACTTTCAGAAATTTGCCTCACTCATGGGAATTGCTGCTGCCATGGACTTTGTTATTTTCAAATACAGCATGTTTCATAAAATAAAATCAAAATCTCTACTAAAACCTACAATACTTTTTCAAAATCATTGTCAGAAACACACTGTCCGTTGCTCTTCTCTAACCTCCCAAGGGATACTTCATAGAAATTTTCGCTTAACTCATTATTATGCACAAACTTTCATGACCTATCAACAACAAATGAAAACCGTTTTATTAATATGACTTGGAAGTACAGTAGTCGCAGTGCCCATGAAGATATTTACATTCTGCTTGTCGCAGATAAAGATCAGGGATATCAGCTACTATCTTAGTAATCGACAACAAAACAGTGCCAATTTGCTTTCGAACATATCGCTTGAAGGATATTTTTCATGCTGCATGTGTAAAAAAAAAATCATACAAAAGCAGCTAGCAGAACTAGGACATAAAAATGAAGGTAGAACATCTAAGGCAACTTTGAGAAGAATGAGATAAGTTAAAGATGCATATTGTAAGGTGAATATATAGAGAGGGAAGGGAAGTGCAGTCGACTGGTTGGTTACTACAGTGCTTTAATATTTCTTTTGTAAAAACTTTTATCAACAATTATCAAGCAACTTCTTGTCAAGTTTAAATCTGAAGGTTTCAGTGATATACTTTATAACCTGTAATCCTTAAATTGCAGCATTTAAAAGTAGGACTTAAAGGACATCCTCCAATAATAGATGGCGACACCTATAATGAAATGAAGCAAGAAGAATCTACATGGACCATAATGGATCGCAAAACTATCATGCTTAATATAGAAAAGGTAATAATATTAAGAATTCACACAGTTAGATATGCCACTGCTGGCTGAGTTTCACAAAAGGATATACAGGAAGGCTTATAGTTACCAGCAAATTTATGTTTTATATATCATTATAGTTCATCAATATCAGCATATTCTCTCATATACTTTATGGGGGTTTTTTTATACGCCCGTCAAAAGACAGGACATATGGTATGGTGATGTCCGTCCATCCGCTATGGAACGCAATAATTTTAGTAAACATCAGCTGAGTTCCATAAAACTCATGCATAATGCTTAAATAGTGTAGGGGAGGCCATCTTTGGATTTAGAACCAAATCTGTTTTCCCTTACAGAGTTATGGGACTTGGATTTTATTTTTACTGTGAAAAGATGCTATGGAAAGCGAGAACTGAAGTAAACATCAGTTGTTTTTCATGAAACTTGTACAGAATGCTCAGCTAGTGTAGGGGAAGCTGCCTTTCAATTTTGAGCTAATACCATTTTTTGTTGTTCCTGAGGTATGGGACTTGGATTTTATTTTCACTGTGATAAGATGCTATGGAACGCAATGACTGTAGCAAACGTCAGCTGTTTTCATGAAACTCATACAGAATGCTTAAATAAAGTAACACCTTTTGATTTTGAGCAAATTCTGTTCTATCGTTTCACAGTTTTGGGATTTGGATTTTATTTTTACTATGATAAGATGCTATGGAACGCGATAACTTAATTAAACATCACTTGTTTTTTATGTAACTCATACAGAATGTTTAAATAGTGTAGGGGAAGCCGCATTTCACATTTGAGCGAATTCTGTTTAGTCATTACAGAGTTATGGGACTTGGATTTTATTTTCACTATAAGATGATATTGAACAAAATAACTTTAGCAGACATCATCTTTTTTTCATGAAATTCATTCAGAATGCTTAAACAGGGTAGCGGAAGCCGCCTTTTGATTTTGAGCAAATTTTGTTTTGTCATTACGGAGTTATGGGACTTGGATTTCATTTTTACAATGATAAGGTGCAAATAAATGTCAGCTGTTTTTCATGAAGCTCATACGGAATGCTTAAATGAGATAATGGAAGTTATATGATATAATATAATAATAATGATATATAATATAATAATGTGGGGTTATATTTCACTGTTTTAATAGAATTCAATAATTACCCTCTTCTTGGATTTCAATATTTCATAAAAATATTACTAAAGAGACCCAAATTTGAGGGTAATAAAACCATACAAAGTAAGTGACGGGCGTATTAAGCCAAGCTAGGCGTTGCGCTTGTTTTATTTGATGATCTAGTACAAATTGGCTTGTCATGTGGCACATGACTCTTTATGAAACTCAATCCAGGCAATGAAGAAACCTGGTCTGCGCCATCATTGTCCACAGTAGTAATGCACTTTAAAACATAATGACAACATTATTACAGTTTTAAATCTCATAATATTCAAAACATGTTTCCTTTGACTTGAATACACTTCCTGGGTGTTTATGTCAAATACCGAAGTTTTCCTTCATAATAATGTGGAAATTTTAGTGATTACCACTCAGCTTCATATAGATATGATATTGTGATCGAGTACTTACTGAAGTTTGAACAGTTTTCAATTCATGAAACTGGTGGTGCTCAGTGAGTAGCATGCTGGACTTGAGGCCAAGCGGTCTTAGTTTCAAGCCCTTACATTGAATCATCAATGTCCAATCTTTAGCTGTATTAGTAAAATCAGGGTATGGTATCATAGTAAATGCTGGCACATAAAAGACCCCGCACTGTTTCAAGTGGGTCTGTTACGTTCCAGAGGTCAAAGAGATGTTGCTAAAGAAGTGAAAAATCTGTGAACTGGAACAACAAACAATGATTTCTTTTATTTTAGTCTTTATTATTATTCATTACCCTCGTATCTTCCACATATAGTATATCTTACTCATTACTGTATATTTTCTTCATATTTTTCACAAGTACCTGAATATAACCAGTGATTTTTCTTGTTCATTCCTTTTTGTATATGTATATTGAATGAAACTTGGAACATTACCGGGTATTTCAGGTTAACAAGATGGAATGGTGGAATCGTTTGGTTACTACAGATCCGGAAATTAATACAAAGAAAGTCAACCCAGAACCATCCAAGGTAAGTCAAAGAAAGTCAGCTCAGTTATCCAAGGTAAGTCAAAGAAAGGCAGCTCAGTTAACCAAGGTAAGTCAAAGAAAGTCAGCTCAGTTATCCAAGGTAAGTCAAAGAAAGTCAGCTCAGTTATCCGAGGTAAATCAAAGAAAGTCAGCTCAGTTATCCAAGGTAAGTCAAAGAAAGTCAGCTCAGTTAACCAAGGTAAGTCAAAGAAAGTCAGCTCAGTTATCCGAGGTAAATCAAAAAAGACCATCTCAATCATCCATGGCAAGTGTAAAAACAGTCAGCTCAGAACCATTCAAGGTAAGTCATAGAAAATCAGCACAGAATCATTAAAGGTAAGTCAAACATAGTCCACCAAAAACCATCCAAAGGGAGTCAGAAAGTCAAGAACCATCTATGATAAGTTAAAACTAGGAACCATTCAGGGTAAATCAAAGAAAGTCGAACCAGCATCATTCAAGGGAAGTAAAAAAGGAGGGTCAGCTTGGAATTATTCTTTCAATATGAGCCAATGAAATGAGAAACAATTCAATGTATTTTCAAGAAGTCATTTTTGACACATCAAGGTAATGTCAAGCAAAATCAGTTCTGAAATATATAAAGTGCAATTAGGATGCTGGAGAAGTTTGAGTTTTCATGTAATACTAATTGAATTATTCCTCCATTGATAAAAATTACACCTTTCCCTGCTTCGGTATTTCTCTGGGAGATGTTTTAAAATACCGATTTGCCTAGTGTCACGAGCAAAATAAAAGACTTCCGTTTTAACTTGCTACAAAACCTTTGTACAACTTTTAACGTCATTTAGTATGACGTCACAATTCAAAGTTTAACGTAATAATGCAAAATCAGGGAAAAGTAGCACCTGTACAAGTTCTGACGTCACATATTATGGCGATTAAAAACTGAAAAAAGCTATCGAACTTTTTATTGCTTATTGTATATATCTTGAGATCGGTGTCACGCATGAGCATAATATTTTGTGAGCGAATCTTTTATGTAGATAGACACATAATATAGAAAAATTGTGATCATTCTAATAGCACTTTAAAAGGAAAAACCAAACATTTGTAAAAGATAACCTACAAAAGTATACGAGTTTTATTTTTATGATAGTTTTTTAATCTTGGAAATATAAAGTAACATAAGATGTACTATTTCAGTTGTCTGATTTGGAAGGCGATACTAGAGGTATTGTAGAGAAGATGATGTATGACCAAAGACAGAAAGAATTAGGGTTGCCAACATCAGAGGATCAGAAAAAACAAGAAATTCTTGGAAAGTAAGTCACTTTTGTCACATTCAGATTTCGTTCTTTTCACATAAGTCACTCTTTTTACATTGGTCATTCTGTTATCGGTTAATTTACTGCCTTCTCCTGCATGTCAATATCTTTTCATATAGGTCACTGTCTTTTCACTTAGGTCACCATTTTTTCACATAGGTCACAGTCTTTTCACATAGGCTCATGTCTGCTTCCTTAGACGGCTGTATGTCGTTTATATAATTCTTTTCTGACATAATCTTGGCGTATTAATTCTTTCTCTTGTACCATTTTTAAGGCGTCGAGCATTTGCTCCACAGTCTTCTAGCGATCGTAAAAATTTTACCTCTGCACCGCCTTTTTAATTCACTTTAAAGTACTAAACGTAGTAAAAGTTCTTGCAAAACCGGCTTTGTTATCCTTGTTATTGAAATTTCATTGCACAGAAATAGGTTTAAGCATAGGTCTGCTTAACTTAAATTATCAATATATTGCCCTAAAACATGTATTATTCTGTCGCTTATTGTGTGTGTTAAAATATTCATTCGCCGTGATGACGCAAGCTGATTATGAATTACAATCGCACTTCATGGGAATTTTTCCAAATATGGGGAGGACCACGTGACATATTGCCTTATTTGGAGAAATCGTAGTAGAACGCTTGTAACACACGCGATCAAGGCCTAATTTGACATTAAGCGCCAATATGGAAACCGATCATCTTCGAAATATATATAATAATATAAATAATATAATAATATATGTAGATATAAATTTCAGTCTAATAAAGAACAAATAAAATATTACATAGAATCCTAAATATAGACTGGCAATGTGTATCACGAAGATATCTAGACAGGTGACCACTGATTCATAACAAGGCTGACCTAGGTTCAAGTGACGCGTTATCGGTTATTTTGATCTCACTGGATTTCGCTTTGTTTCATTCATTTAACCTAGAATCAACAAATATCGACAAAATTAATTACATCCTCAAGGCTAAACATCACTAGCCTCTCATAAATTACATCAGGTACTGTATACCTATGCTGTGTATGTTACTGCAGACGAATTTTAAAAAGAACTACACGCAGACATATATGTCTCTGACGCAGTGTGTACAGCTTCTTATCTGCCCCTTACCGTCTGTGCTATAAATAACACTTGCTGGACAGGGAATAGCCTCTACAAAATGGCGGTGGTCACTTGTCTCTTCGCGCAGCGATAGCAAGCAAGAGCAGGTAACTCCAGTTTATCTTAAACGAGCATAGCTTTTTAAAAAGTTTAAGTTGTAATCGGAATAGCATTAAATGATCAAGATGTTGGTCACAAAGCCAAATAGCTTTATGTTAATGGGAATTACTTGTTTTTGCGCAGTTGTAAATTTTCCCGCTAAAATTTCTAAAGCCACGCCTCATTTTTTCCTTATTAGGGAAGTAGCATGTGTATATATCACATGGTCTTCCACATATCTGGAAAAATTCCCACAAAGGCATAAAAATTGGCCGCTGAGAAAGTTTTCAAATCGCCTACAAAATTTAATGCGAATGTAAAGGATGATAGCATGGATTAAGACAGAATTTTAGATTGAATGCATGAAAAATATATTACGCAGAAATACATGTGAAGATTTTATTCTAAATCAACCGATAAAGTGCGATTGTGATGAACAATCGGCTTGCGTCATTACTGCGAACTTCATGGCGTTGTAGCTTTTGCACGTGCACATACACATATATATGTGTATATATGTCTCCGACATACAATAAACGACCGAATAACTAGTGTGTTTGGACGATATATAGAAGCTGTTGGCCCTAGTGTCAGTGTAGCATAGAGAAAAACAGTAATCTAGACAATATTTTAAATCAAATTAAGCATATATAAGGCTTCCATATTTTACAGGCAATGGTAAGAACTCGTCCATTTCTTTGTAAAAAAAAAAAATGGCAATGGTGTTCGATTGATTTCACATGTACATTCTTTGTAAAAAGATATTTGACATGTTTCTGCAAGAATGCTGTAAAGAACAATAAAATGTTATGATGATATATTATGTGATATATGGCTGTTGATCCTTAAGCTTTTATTTTTACTCTAAATTATCGGAATTCAACAAAAAAGATGAACACGACTGGTCAATTTCTGCTACTTTTGACAGCTTTAAATCAAATTCGACGCCTTTGTGGCTCTTCAAGCCTTTGATTGTTTACATAGTCTAGATTACTCTTCACGTATAGAGTAGGCCACTGTTTTCTCTCATAGATAATTATCTTATTCCATGCATTGAAAACTATATTAATCTTAATGCTAATGGTAACAACTCCTCCAATTCTGTACACTGTACAAATAAGACTTTGCCCTTACATTCATAATAACTTGCCTGCCATGACACTCAAGATAATCTACATGCTGTTACATCAATTTACCTTTCATACTAGTTTTACTATTACATTTATGATACCTTGGCTTCCATGTCATGGCATTTACTATAACCATACCATGATGGTGACTGCCATGTCATGACATCGTAACCATACCATGATGGTAACTGCCATGCCATGATATCACAACCATACCTTGATGGTAACTGCCATGTCATGATATCATAACCATACCATGATGGTAACTGCCATATCATAACACCATAACCATACCATGAAGGTAACTGCCATGTCATGACATCATAACCATACCATGATGGTAACTGCCATGTCATGATATCACAACCATACCTTGATGGTAACTGCCATGCCATGATATCACAACCATACCTTGATTTTAACTGCTATGTCATGATATCATAACCATACCATGATTGTAACTGCCATGTTATGACACCATAACCATACCATGATGGTAAGTGCCATGTCATGACATTATAACCATACCATGATGGTAACTGCCATGTCATGACATCATAACCTTACCCTAATGGTAACTGCCATGTCATGATATCATAACCATACCCTAATGGTAACTGCCATGCCATGATATCATAACCATACCATGATGTTAACTGCCATGTCACATCATAACCATACCCTAATGGTAACTGCTATGTCATGATATCATAACCATATCCTAAGGGTAACTGCCATGTCATGATATCATAACCATACCCTAATGGTAACTGCCATGTCATGATATTATAACCATTTCCTAAGGGTAACTGCCATGTCATGATATCATTACCATACCCTAATGGTAACTGCCATGTCATGACATCATAACCATACCATGATGGTAACTGCCATGTCATGATATCACAACCATACCTTGATGGTAACTGCCATGTCATGATATCATAACCATACCATGATGGTAACTGCCAGGTCATGACACCATAACCATACCATGATGGTAAGTGCCATGTCATAACCATACCATGATGGTAACTGCCATGTCATGACATCATAACCTTACCCTAATGGTAACTGCCATGTCATGATATCATAACCATACCCTAATGGTAACTGCCATGCCATGATATCATAACCATATCATGATGTTAACTGCCATGTCACATCATAACCATACCCTAATGGTAACTGCTATGTCATATCATAACCATATCCTAAGGGTAACTGACATGCCATGACATCATAACAATACCCTAATGGTAACTGCCATGTCATGATATCATAACCATACCCTAATGGTAACTGCCGTGTTATGACATCATAACCATACCATGATGGTAACTGCCATGTCATTATATTTTTGACCTTCATTCCATTCCATTTATATTAATAGTGACCACTTAGATCTCAGATTCATAAGAATAGCATATTGTATTATGTATTGTAATATTGTATTATATATTGTAGGTTTATGAAACAACATCCAGAAATGGATTTTTCTAAGTGCAAGTTCAACTAGGCTGGATTCATGAACAAAGGATAAATATGTTACCTTCATTATTTTATGACAGTTAATGCTATAAATGTGTTAAGAAACACTTCTTTTGTATTCCTGTTAATTGTGATTTTATAATAGGTATTGTATACGTGCTTTGAATGAGTATTGGATGTCATATATTGATGTATGTGTAATTTGTTGAAAGTACTGGTAGTATGACAGTAACATTATATAAGAATATGAGTTATAATAAATCATTTAATACTGGACTATGTTATTTTCTTGGCTATTGAAAGTAAACATAATTAAGTGCATGTACATGTATTTGTTACTGCTTGGGCATTCTTCTTCACTGGTAAACTGTTTTTGTCTTCAAATGTATTTACATTATTTGTAAAAGATTGAAAATTTCTAAACTTCTAAATGTTCCACTCTTGTTTTAGTGTATCTATCGTCTTTGGTTTGATGAGTGTCTCCTTGCCAAACAGTCCATATTTTGGTTTGGTAACACCAATATCCCCAATATATCTAGGATCAGCAGCTTCTTCCAGTGGTTGCCACCTACAGAAAAATAATCTTTCAAAAACATTTCTATTAACAATGATATTCCTTCCACTTGGCATATTTGCACAAAAAACCCATAGTTAAGATAATTTTGATAATGTTTATTTATATGACATACAAAAATAGATATGTGTATGGGGTATATTTCTCCACTCCATGTCTTTTATTTTTATCCTGGATAGGTAAATATCTTTATAGTGTAGACTATCATAGATACTATATTTCAGAGTCCCATAGGGTACAAAAAATGTAGGTTATAATAGGTACCATGTTTAAGAGTCACATATAGTAGGCTATCATTGGTACCATATCCCAAAGTACCAAGGGCTAGGCAATGATAGCCATATCTAAAATTCCCTTAGTGTAGGCTATCATAGGTACCATATCTCAGGGTCCCATAGGGTAGACTATTATAGCCTATATAGGTACGTTATCTAAGAGTCTCATAAGGTAGGCTACATAGGTAACGTATCTCGGTCACATAGGGTAGAATATCGTAGATACCCAATCTAAGAGCCGTACGATAGGTTATCATAGGTACCATATCTCGATCACACAGGTTAAGCTATCATAGGTACCTTATCAGGGAGTCACATAAGGTAGATTATCTCGGGTACTTTAAAAGTTTCATAAGGTAGACTACCATAGGTAATGTATCTCAGTCATATAGAACAGACTATCATAAGTACACTGTCTAAGAGTCTCATGAGGCAGGCTATCGTAAGCACCATATCTCACAGCCACATGGGTGGGCTATCACAGGTACCCTATCTAAGAGTCTCGTACGGTAAACTATCACAAATACAATATTTTTGAGAAACCATAGTTGCTGAGTAGGCTAGTGCTGTGTTGGAACTGTCTGTAGCCCCTCAACTCTATTTGGCTTGTTATCACAAAGAGCCAAACACTCACTTTACAAGTAGATATTTTATGAGAAGGTATTTCGTACACGTGAAGGTAGTCCGAGATTCTCTGCCCTTCTTCCACTATTGATATCGGCGGTTTGTGGTAGAGGCCTTATACAAACCGCCGATATCAATGTGGGAGAAGGGCAGAGAACCTCGGACTAACGTGAAGATATGCAAGTTGTGTAGATGTTTTACCTTGTATCACAGCTTAGCCGTAGATACTCTGTCGTATTGGCAGTTGACATATGGACTGTTCTGAAAAAGGCGAAAAACCATAATGCTACAGGTGTAGAACTGAACTATTTATACAAGGCCTACTTTCCTGGGTAATATCCGGTAAGAGTATTTCAAAACTCCACGTATTAAGTTTTCTAAATAATGCAATACTTGTGCGACTAAATAAAATTCATGTAGGAATTATCTAAATGTGTTGATAACCTCATGGTGAAAATGAGCACATCTCCTGCTTGGAAATCTGATGTCTTCCACTGGCCTCCGAATTTAGATGTTATTTCAAACGGATCCTCTGTAAACCAACCAGTACCTAAAAATCAACATTTCACTATGTAATGTTTTATTATACTTTATCATTATTAAATGGATATATTGTGTGGTTTAATGTGCCTGTTCCTTTTAATTTATTTATTTTTTTTTTTTTGAGGGGGGGGAGGTCACATTCATTCTTCTCGCACGCCAGCTGCATCACACAAAAATTCAGACCAGTGAGACGGGCCCTCCTTAAGCAGTGCGGGGTCGTACATGTATTTGTGACACGAGGCATCAATTATTACTGTCTCGTCCATAAGACCGGACACCGACCACCCGCTAGATGGACTTGCCCGCGGATGCGAGCTAAACTCACCACCGACTGGGTGGTGAAATGCACATTTCGCTATGAACATAGTGTAAGCAAAGAGTCCACTGGTATATTTTGCACAACTTTCTGGGCTGCGAAATACTGGTAGTTTTTGTTTTTTAAATATTTATGCATTGTCAATGTATTGATTTCATTTCACTGTCAGTCGTCAAGTGGTCTATTGAAATGCTTAAGTAAGTTCTTTTGAATATAGAATTCCAAGACCCATATAATTCCTTGCTACTTAAAGTATCGAAACAAAGCTCTTCAATCAATGTAATCTGGGTTACGGTAAATACAGATCTATATTATGGTAACTGTTACTCTCTTGTTAGCAAGAGTGTGCCAATCAATCAAAAATCTAGGATCGAAGTAATTATTTTCAGTAAAGCCAGACCCGAAAACTGTGAAAAAAGTGCCACATGAAAAGGTATCTTAAAATGGGTTTAGAACTTATGGAGCCGGAAACCCGTATCCCTTATATATCCACCATCATTCTGGATACTTGTATGATGTCATACCTTGTACATTCTCTTTCTCGATATCCACGGCTCCGTATGTCTCTTGAAATCGTGAAAAGCTGAATCGCAATGAAAATCTTTATTACTCACTTATAGATTGTAATGATTTCAAGGAGTGAGAAAATAATTAATTTTCAGCTGGAGATTGAGTTCCTATATAATTGAATACTAGTGTGTTGATTGTTCTATGAATAGAAATTATTACTGAATTACGAGTATATTGCAACATTTTCGATTCATTATTTATGTTGTCATGTTTGTTTCGTGGCTGCCTGTTTCCATGCTTGCTACCATTGATATTGTCATGTTTGTTTCGTGGCTGTCTGTTTCCATGCTTGCTACCATTGATGTTGTCATGTTTGTTTCGTGGCTGTCTGTTTCCATGCTTGCTACCATTGATGTTGTCATGTTTGTTTCGTGACTGCCTGTTTCCATGCTTGCTACCATTGATGTTGTCATGTTTGTTTCGTGGCTGCCTGTTTCCATGCTTGCTACCATTGATGTTGTCTTGTTTGTTTCGTGGCTGCCTGTTTCCATGCTTGCTACCATTGATGTTGTCATGTTTGTTTCGTGACTGCCTGTTTCCATGCTTGCTACCATTGATGTTGTCATGTTACGTGCTAAGATCACACTTGATAGACTGTCAGATTCTTTGTTGTCAAATTTAACAGACTGTAAGAGTATATGATGACACCCTTGACACAGTTTGCATGCTAGACTGACTGTGTGATGTTAACACCAGAAAGTTAGTCAAATTTATGTCACCACTGACAGGCTGTCAGATTAATGCTTTTATCCTTGACAAACTCAGATTACATGTTGTCACCTTGACAGACAGTCAGCTAGATAATACTGATGTTGACACCTTTGACGGACTTTCAGATCATATGATGTGACCCTTGATCGACATACTGTCAAATTTATGTTGACGCCTTTGACGGACTTTCAAATCGTGCATTGTGACCACTGACAGACTATCAGATTTAATTATGTCAACCTTGTCAGATTGTCAAACTGTATGTTGTTACCTTTCACAATCAGACTGATTGTATATCAATTTTGTCAGACGGTGTGTCGTCACCTTCGACAATCAGGTTGAATTACTACTGACACACTGGCCGACAGTATGTTGTCACCCGTAACAGATTTATTTTATTTCGTCACGCTTCACAAACTTTTATACTGTATGATGTCACTCTTGACGGATTGTCAGATTGTAAGCTGCCACCCCACAAATTAACACAAAGCCTTGATTTCCGTCGAATCATGCAACAAAATTTGATATTGCATAAAATAGCATAGTTAAGAAATCGTTACAACTGACATGGCCATTCCTGAAAAGCTCTGCCCCTCCCATAAAAACTTGTTAACCACACCAATTGACTGACGTTTGTTACTTCAATTGACCGTCCTAAGTCGGTATCGTAAACGCAGCACAATCGAATATTTTTGTTATGTTTTTCCGTGTATATTCTACTAATATCATGTTTTGAGTGCATGTCTTTGGTGATTTGTTTCATGCAGATTTGTCAGATGTCTTTTGTTTTTCAATACAAACATTACTATGGATTGAACATTATTCACAGCTGTTAATTGTTACTCTACAGTTGTTTATTTGCAATCTTAATTTGTATCTTGGCAGACTCTGCTTGCAGGTTTTCATTTCATTCTAAGATTATATCTTGTGGCTGTCAGATTTATTTTACTATGGCAACACACCAAATCTTTACACACTGTTTTATTGGAAGCTTTGGGTTACACTTATTACCTTGGCAGATTGTGAGATCCCTCGCATATTACCAAAGTTCCCATCTCTACGCTAGTATCCCCTAAAGGCGTCCAGAGCGTGTACAGATTTGATGTTCCCCTTCCCATGTATACATTGTCGACGTGAGCTCCCGTAAACTGCTGTCTATTAATTCCTCTGAAATGATACACACGGTCAAGTCTCATTTATATAAATATGCTACAGAGCGCACCTATGGTTCTTTCCAGGGGTGCACCTGTTTCAAAGAAAAACGAATGGTTATGTACTAATTACCTGTGTAGAGAATGTTTAAATGTATAGGGAAGTATCTAAGAGAGAGAGAGAGAGAGAGAGTATGTGTGTACGTCGTTTTATTTTACGTCGTTTTCTTTAAAAAAAATATACAAAGATGATTAAAATCATGAAAAGAAATAGGTATTAACTTTAAATGTTTCATCATAAGAAAGTGTTGTATTAGCAGCAATCCTGTTTAAGATTAATGTTAAGACGTCATAACAGCAATTCTATCAGTACCTAAAAAGAATGACATAATTCAATATGGACCAATAGTTGCTTATGAATTTCAATATTTGCTATGTACAATCGCATATATTGGAGCAGATATTTTGGATAGATACAACACATACCTTAAAATTTACATGATTAAATTGATTAAACATGTCTTAACATTACATATATCTATGATGATCGACATTATAGACCTTCATATTTAAAATATAAAGGGAAAAGTGGTCCCTTTATACGGTGGTCTTATAACATATGAAACAAAACTACATTATAAGATGGTAGTTCCAGATACGTGATTTCTTCATACAGGTAACCGGTTTGGCTGGCTTAACTATTTCGTTAAAATCATTAAAAATGTATTAAACAATTTAATTTAATTATGGATGTTAGAATGAAATTTCCAGGATTCTATCGTATCAGTGCTTAAGCTAGCTATAGTTTACTTCAAACTCCGGATTGTACCAATCAGTTAATTCCTAGTGAAGTACTGACGCTACCTTAGCCATTTGAAGTCAAATGTACGCACGTCTTTTCCATCAAGCAACTTTTTGAAGATCTCCTTTGCTGTAACCGAGAGAAAAGTTTATGAAGAGTCATGCTCATATAGATTTTTTTCATTCGTTCACAGACGTTATGCATGTACATCATTCCTGTAAGATAAACATACAGCTGTGAATGTTCCTTATAACATACAGCTGCGGATGTTCCTTATAACATATAACTGTGAATGTTCCTTATAACATACAGCAGTGAATGTTCCTTATAACATATAACTGTGAATATTCCTTATAACATACAGCTGTGAATGTTCCTTATAACATATAACTGTGAATGTTCCTTATAACATATAACTGTGAATGTTCCTTATAACATATAACTGTGAATGTTCCTTATAACATACAGCTGTGAATGTTCCTTATAACATATAACTGTGAATATTCCTTATAACATATAACTGTGAATGTTCCTTATAACATATAACTGTGAATGTTCCTTATAACATGCAGCTGTGAATGTTCCTTATAACATATAACTGTGAATGTTCCTTATAACATACAGCTGTGGATGTTCCTTATAACATATAAATGTGAATGTTCCTTACAACATACAGCTGTGAATGTTCCTTATAACATATAACTGTGAATGTTCCTTATAACATATAACTGTGAATGTTCCTTATAACATATAACTGTGAATGTTCCTTATAACATATAACTGTGAATGTTCCTTATAACATATAACTGTGAATGCTCCTTATAATATGTAACTGTGAATGTTCCTTGTAACAAATGTACTAGGACAGGTATTATAACAGTGCTGAGGAGTTTTCATAGATAGTATCACATTGATGCAATGTATAGGACAGATCCGACAACATGTATCTTCCTGACAAAATCAAATAGGTTCAGACCTCATAGTATCGTTTTATTGTTCTTGACGTCATTTTCCTGCAAAAACGTTTTATTTACTGCCCTTAAAATAGGACTGCAGCAAATGACGGCGAATCACATTGTTTAATACTTCGGACAAAACGAGGAAATTTGAGGTCCCACCCTTCTTTCTACCCAATACCGGACTCGATCTGACTTGATGTACATTTATCACGTAGTCAGAAATAACATCAACAAGTATTCATTATCAGTAATTTTATTTTTGTAGATTTCTTATTGGAGGACATTCAATCGATCCTTGAGGTGGAAAACTGGGAAAGGAATACGTAGTTAAGTTGGATGGATTTTTTCGCATTTTATTGTAGCACACAATTATACTGATAAAGTGTATCCTTTCAGTCATTCATCTTTAAAAGTATTATATTAATTCTACATGCTTCTAGCAAGTCAATGTAAGTTCAAATTGCCCTTACACAAAACACAATATTCAAAATAAAGTGCGCATGTCCCGGTAATTTACTCTAGATACCACTTACACACAATCATCATCGTACATTGTCTTGTCTGATGATGCCTTGCAGTCTTGTAATGTAGTGCAAGTCATCATGGAACAAGACTATCTCGTACAAAACAGCGCCATCTAGAATTACATATATTAAGAAAATATAAACCACGTACGTCTTTTCCCTTCTAATAATTCAAGGACTTCCTTAGAATGCGTCACAGAGTTCTTTCCCTAAAAGAATGAAATAAAAGACAGTATTTGTAGGCTGATGCTTGATTATACCTAAGTTTTACTGACTGTTTTTATGGTTAGTATACTTTGGTTTAAGAAAACAATCGCTCATATTATCATAAGAGTAGAAGAGCCCCTTCTCCGATAAGGACTTCTAGTACAAACAGTAACAGCATAAACACGTCATTGACAACGTTGTCATATACTTCAGAACACTGTATACTATATAACATAAGAATGTTATAACAGCTAAATACAGCTTTGCTGTACAATATAGCAACGACGTCACGCTTTTGAAATGTGCTACAATGTAGCGCAAAACAATCTCGTTACTTTTTATACTAAAGACCATTCTATTCTATACTCACTGAAAAAAGGTAGTAAAATGACCTAGGAGCGTAGTGTTTAAAACAATATTTGTGTTAATTAACGTTTAATTGAATGGTTTCATCGGTGACTAGGATTGAAAATTAATAATCGTGTTTGTTTTTGTAGTCCATGATAAATTTCAGTTTAAAATTTAAATATAAAAAAAAAAAACAGAAAAAGAAAAGGAACCCTTCTCCAGCCTTACCAAAAATGTTGGTCACCAAGCTAAGTTATTTATTCAGTAATGAATGATGTATTTATGTATTACAGATTAATTAGATAATTATTAAATAATAATAAAACTTATTAAATACATATCATAGACATAGACTACTTTCAAAACATAGTCTATGTTTCGGCAAATACCAATATCAACACCTAAACCATTTCGCAAACGAAGATTTTTCGTAACTTTTAGTCAGATAGATTATCACTAGCTTTCAGCAGAGACATATATACATATGTGTATATATGTCTCTGCTTTCAGTATGCAGATGAATTGTTGTATTCAGGGATGAGAAATATCATCTACCTAACTATTTCTAAATTCAGGCTATCCGTATTTGCAAAACCTGGAGTTGAAAGTTTCGGAAAATCCTTATAAAAATTTCGTATATGATATTTTGGAACATGACCTGCAGTTTTATGAAAATTGAATTCGCAAGTACCGAAATCAACTTGTCCAAATTAACTTAGATAAGCAGTGGCGGATTTAGGGGGAGCGGAGGGGTTGCTAGCCCCACCCCCGGCAGTGACCTGAAATTTTACCAAAATCCTGTATTTTGGCCAATTTCCTGTTAAAATTGACAAAGTTCTCCCCTCGACACTCCCCCCCCCTGGATCCGCCAATGGATAAAAACGAATTTCAATTCACCGCATTACTTCCCTCGTGTATGCAATGTTAATTAATTTGCTTCAATCAACATACACGTGTATCAATAATAGTCTTACGGATGATGGGGTTAAACAGCCGACATAAATTCAGTAAGTTTATTGCGTAATACGGACGACAGTTTCTGGAGTGTACGCGTAGCTTTAACTTTTGCCAAGGATACCTATGCTGAGATATTACTGACCCCAGGTGATAACCTGGTTTTACACCTGTTACATAATCCATTTTCTGTTAGTACAAGCTACCACTCGACATAGGGACATGGACCGAAGTAACAATCATGGGAATAATCAGAGATTTATGTCTCTGAAATAATTTAATTTTAATAGATCAGTACTAAACAGTATATTATTCATCAAAACTCGCATTATAAGCGATAAGATTGAATCTATCTCCGTTTGCTTTAGGTTTTGTAAAGTAATATTACTAAGGCAACCCATGGCAAATAGTCTGTATTACACTCATAATCACTGTCCAAACTGCAAAAACAACTTAATAAAAAACAAATAAAAAAAAAACACATTAGGTAGTATCAGTTGATGCAATGACTTGTAAATTTCTTTAAAAGTCCTTTACTGATGATACGAGACTAGGCTGATGATAGCCATATTCAGTACCTTAATGGCGGATAGTCACGTGATCTAAAGATGGCCGCGCCCGTGTATTACGCGATAGAATGGTCTATACGTGTACTTGTAACACAGCTTTGCTATATACTACTATACATTGCTATATACTACTGTACATTGCTATATACTACTGTACATTGCCATATACTACAGTACATTGCTATATACTACAGTACATTGCTGTATACTACTGTACATTGCTATATACTACTGTACATTGCTATATACTACTGTACATTGCATTGTAAAAAGCAATATCAATGTTGTCATATCTTCATTAATTGTATGTCATTAAAACTGCAATATACATCAAGGGAACCCATGTAATACATACACACAGCCGCTGCAACAACAAAAACAGCAACAACATTGTACAACTCAACGACTGTCCTGTATAACACTAAAACACCGTCGTTCACCTCGGAAACTGTACATTACACAAAAGCAAAACGTTGTCATACATGTACCTCCATAAACGGTATACAACCTCGGCCGCATCTGCTGTCCAGTAGTCCGCTTGACTTAGACGACAAGGGCACGGTGGCGTTGGCGTTCACATGATCCAGAACTCTTTGTCGGGCCCTCAGAACATCGTCTCTGTTGTGTAAATTTCTTATAAATAGATACCTGTAATACATGGATAATATATTAAAGAAAGTATAAAAAAAAAAACTGCAAACTGATTTCTTAAACGGAAATCGATTGTTAGTTTTTATCTAAGATGTGTAAAAAATATCGTTACCAAAATCGATGTCGTTAAAGTGACATGCCCGTTTTAAATTTGCAACATAACCACGCCCACTCTTTGAATATTGATAAGGACGGTCAGATGAAACCACGTGACAATGAAACTCGAGCTTTATCTGATTCTAATATTTGTTCCACTTCTTCTTGGCTTCGGAGTCTGTGCATAGTTTTCTTTCTATCGCACTTTTGCTTTTTCCTGTGCTTGTGAACCATTGTGGTTGTTTTCTACAGTGAATATCTGCGCACGCGCATGATTATGGGCGGAACATCGCCTTATTTGGAGAATTGAAACCAATCGAAATTAATTCTACTCAGGTACCTTTATTCTACGAAAACATTGAGAGATTTTAGTATAACATTTTGCAATTAGCACAAAGTTTATAATTTATGCAATACAGGAAAAATAAGATATTGTCGTAATTTATCCTTTTCGTGCTATAATTTTCCAGTCTCAGACCAGGTCCTTTTAATATGTATGCCATATGGGAGGGATTGTGAGAGGGTCTGCCGAAAGTCGGGGTCTTTTTAAGTATCCGTTTCTTGTATCACTATCATTCCGAATGGAATTTCAAACTGAGTCATTTGTTTTAATTTTCATTGCATTCCAACGGAGTAGATGATAACTCCCAGTGTAAATCCTATTTTATCTATGTTTCTTGTCTATCCTTTAAAATTCTCTCACCTTTGACCACCCCCTCTTTCGTTTTGATATTCCTTCCACGGTGTTCTGTTTACCCATTGTAGGCATACATGTGCGCGCATACGCTCGATTAGTGTGTTCATTATAGTTTTCTCCCATGATTCTGTGCAATACGTTTATATGTCGTGTATTTATTGCTCGTGTTTTTATTGTTGACCCAACATATATTTACAAAAATTAATCGTTTTATTTCGATTATTGCAATATCCGAAGACGCCCATCTCCTTTCATATCTCCCTCATACCAGGGCAATAAATTGTCGGCTATATCGAAAACAGAGCCACACTCATAAATGCCTTGTTACACAAAAACAATAAGATATGACGCTTTGTCGTCCCGATCACGTGATTGGTTTGACGAATCATATTGCAATGAATACAGTATCATTTCCTTTAGGTACATGTATATTTAAAGCTGTGTTATCAGAGTATCAAATAAAGACACTCTTAACGAGACATCAGAATATTACCCCTTGGTTTCAAGTTCTTGACGCAGTTTGCCAGGGTCTTGTAAGATATCATTACAATCAGACAGCTGTTGAAGGATGGTAGAGGGAAACTCCACTTCTCTTGCACCAAACAACACTTTTCTGCTCCTTGTTGTCATAACTTAGTCTTTAAAATGTAAAATATAAGGAACTTAATCTACAGGATACATTCCTCGGGACGATATTAAGCTAAAATATTATTCTTGATTTGAGTTTTAAAATTAGAATAAATGCAAGAAGCAAATATTTACGTCAAATAGATCTATGTTAAATAATAACACTAATTAAAATTATTAAATTATAATGCCTTACTTTCTTCAAAATCATTTACTTTTCATCCGGGATGTTTTATCTTAAGGTCTTTTTGTGGATAGCAAGCGATGATGATCAGTTTGTTTGTTTTTAATGTTATAATAATATTTAAATATAGTAAATGTTTTAAGTATTAGTGTAAAACAATGATTCTCCAAAGGAACGGGCACATTTTTCTAGATGTTTTAAGTATCAGTGTAACACAATGATTCCCAAATGAACGGGCACATTTTCAAGTGTATATTCATTTATGAACCGTTATTGGTATTTCTTATCCATGTGCCAATACATACAAATGCGTGTCAAATAACTTTTTCATGAAAGTAATGATAAAAGAACTTATGAAAGTAAAAATACATGTATTTTGCAAAAGTTGAACCCCCCCCCCCCCCGCATTTTGGTAGCAATTTTGATGCAAGAATGATCTACTAATGATAGCTAGTGAACATTCACACCTTTTGACTAATATATATTCAGATCCAGTAAAGGCTTCATTGTGGTTACATGTCTATCTTGAAAATGAAAAAAGGGGTTTCCTCCTCGATTTTTCTGATTACCGTATATTAGTGTTTCTATATCGTACAAAAAAAATCCAAAACTTTTCCCCCAAACTCTTAACATAAAAATCATAAAAGGACCATCTTTACATAATCTCTTCAAAACTCTTAGCATAAAAATCATAAAAGGACTACCTTTCTATAATCTCTACCAAACTCTCAACATAAAAATCATAAAAGGACCATCTTTACCATCTCTTCCAAACTCTCAACATAAAAATCATAAAAGGACCATCTTTACATAATCTCTTCCAAACTCTCAACATAAAAATCATAAAAGGACCTTTTTTAATATAATCTCCTCAACACTCTAACATAAAAATCATGAAATGACCATCTTTACCATCTCTTCCAAACTCTCAACATAAAAATCATAAAAGGACCATCTTTACATAATCTCTTCAAAACTCTCAACATAAAAATCATAAAAGGACCATCTTTACATAATCTCTTCCAAACTCTCAACATAAAAATCATAAAAGGACCATCTTTACATAATCTTTACCAAACTCTCAACATAAAAATAATAAAGGACCTTCTTTACATAATCTCTTCCAAACTCTTAACATAAAAATCTGAAAAGGACCATCTTTACATAATCTCTTCCAAACTCTCAAGAAAAAAGTTAAAAAGGACCATCTTAATTTACATACCCTCTTCCAGCTCGGGACTAGTTGAGCTTCAGACACATTAGAGCCTCTGGTTATAAGAAGGACTAGTATAAAGTATAGTGTGGTGGACAATCGTACCCTGAGAGTATTTATTTATTTATTTATTTGGGAATGAAAAAGGGAAATGTATTATTTATATCAACACTAACAAATTCAAACTAAGTCAAGAAATGTAACTCCGTCAGTCATAAACTAACCACACTTTATTTTAATTTGTAAATTGACAAATTTCTGTTAATTTCCAATAAGTAAAATAATGGCGAATCTAGAACGGCAAGGAAAGAGACTCTTTCTTTTTCATCTCGAGGTTTTGTAATACCCCTTCCTCTTTCTAAAATGCTGAAACCATTATGAAATATAAAAATTATACAAGAATTGTATTTTGATACCATTTACATTCAAACTGAAAATAAGCTGATGTTTCCCTATATAGCCTTAAATAACCAGAAGCGGACCTAGAAAAATATTCGAGAGGTGGGGAGGTGTTCATTTCATTTCCCTATAATGTGGGTTGAATTGTTTATTGTTGGTTTGGGGGGTTTATTATTATTATTATTTTTTTATTTTTTTTTTTTTGTTTGTTTTGTTTAAGTTTACTTATTTTATAACAAATAGTACCAGGAAACGACCATTTTGCTGAATCTTAGGGTCAGCCGGAACCCTTACCACCCCTGGATCCGCACATGTGTACCTTTAATGCACTTTGTGTCATGTTTAGTTAGCAGGAAATTCGTGAGATGAACTATAAGGAGATTTGTCAACAAAGTAAACATATCCTTATTTACATGTTTTCAATGTATAGATTATTCACATTTAACATTAGATTTCAACTATCCAATGCATTCTCCTATAATTCATACGAAAGTCGCTTGAAATATACATATGGTATACACAGAACTGTTGAGAGAAATAAAAACATAGCTCTACCTAATGATGTATTTATAAATGCTTAATGGTAGGGATCGTACATTCAGTCAATATAAAATGTTTAATATGTAATCTTTATTTACTTTAAGTTATATGTGTGAGTGTATTACATTTAGATGTAATTACTTTATGCAAATTTTGCATTCGGTTGAAATCAATCCAGTAACTGTGAAAGGGTTGTGCTCGTAAGTCTTTGATATGATTATGTGCGTATACGTTTAAATGTAGTGGGTCACAGATCCATTCAATGTTAAGTAACCCCTCCTTCAGGCACGTCTGCATTTAATCAAATTACTTAATATAGGATTTGGATTTGGATAAACACAATGCAGGTAGTTTGAAGGACGTTTTGGGTAATAAGGTCAAAAAATAAATATATGTACAATAGAAATAAAAAAAATTATATGCAATGTATATATATATATATATATATATATATAGAGAGAGAGAGAGAGAGAGAGAGAGAGAGAGAGAGAGAGAGAGAGAGAGAGTCGGTGTAGCTTTGCCTTGGAAGGTGGGGCCACAACCTCAGTGAAATTGTATATAATATTAAAGCAATAATTAGGCCAGCAAACAAAGGTCTAGATATCACATAGACAAGGTGCTCTTATGCAACTTACGCTGAAAGGTGAGGGAGGGGTTCAAATATACCCCTCTGCTCTCCCCTTTTCTCTTACGTCCTTGGAGAGAGAGAGAGAGAGAGAGAGAGAGAGAGAGAGAGAGAGAGAGAGAGAGATTTTAAGCAGTCTGGTGATTTAAAAAGTGATTTACAAAACACAATAAAGTTTCACCTATATTAGGACGATACTTTGTTTAAAGAAAGCCAGACATTTGGCTGGTGCTGTGGAAGTTCTTACAACACACGTAAATGAAGGACCGAATCTTATGAAAGATAAAGAGTCTACATAGAGTTTCTTCATCAAAGAAGCGCCGAGCGCCCTTTTAGTGCCCCAATTGTCATGAACCCCACTTATATTTTCATAATCAAGAGAATAGCTATAGCTATTCAACCCCTATAATAAATCAATAGTCTCTCAGACATATTACACTTCGCTACAAATACGATAAAATACGTACGATTTTGTCGATACCACACAGGTACGTGTATAATGCTGTCTGTTTACTTATCTCAATGACCTTTGTGTTCAGATAATTTAAAAGCATATATCAGTGGTGTATCCAGAAAATGAATTTTTCAAAAAGGGGTTGGAAATTTGGAGCATATGTAACTAGCTCCATCACCTGTTAGTGTACACCTTTTCTCCGTTCTCTTTTAAAAAAAGAAAAATTTAGTATGAAAAGGCCCTGTTGTTATATTTGGTTCCTCCACTCAACAATTTATACTTTATGAAGGAAAACAGTTTATAAAATCTTTTGTCTTGAATTCGAAAGTTATAAGGGCTTGATATTTGAAGGAAACTAAGTTTTCCCAGTATCAACAGAAAAGCTCGTAATATGGAGAATTTTCCTAGAAAACAATAAAATAATTTTCAATCATCTTCGTTTAAGTAAGCGATATGTCATATCAAAGATTTTGCAAAGTAGATTATAAAAAAAATGAAAACAAAGTTCTACGTGGTTAGATTTAATAAGATCAAAATGTATTAAAAGATGAGCGTTTTAAAGCTAGACTGTGTGGATCTATCAGTTTTATTTCTAATAATGTACATATATGTTACAATATATTGTATTTGACATATGCTCAGTATTTCTCCCGTATTTTGTACACGAGTCTTACGTACACGCCACTCTTGGTGGGAATTCCGCGCACCATGGAGTAAAGAAATCATACCAATGTCATGCGCATTCAAGGCAAAGTCGGCATTTTCATTCGCCTGTCGGTTCCACTGCAGATAGGACTTTTCATGTCGATTTCATTGTTGATCGGCATTATCATCCTACTGTCGCTCCAGTCATTAGACTGTAGTTCGCATGCATTTTCATCCTCCTGTCGGTTTCATTGTAGATCGGTATTTTCATCCTCCAATCGGTTCCAATGTAAATCGGCATTTTCACCCTTCTGTCGGTTTTTTCATCCTCATTGTAGACTAAAATTTTCACCCTCTTTTCGGTTCCATTGTAGATCGACATTTTCACCTTCATTGTAAATCGATATTTCTATCCTCCTGTCGGTTCATCCTCATTGTAGACTAGAATTTTCACCCTCTTTTCGGTTCCATTGTAGGTCTGCATTTTCACCGTCATTGTAGATCGGCATTTCCATTTTTATTGTATATTGTCATTTTCACCCTTCTTTCGGTTCCATTGTCGATCAGCATTTTCACCCTCATTGTAGATCGGCATTTTCACCGTCATTGTAGATGGGCATTTCCGTCCTCCTGTCGGTTCCATTGTAAATCGGCATTTTCATTGTAGATCGGCATTTCCGTCCTCCTGTCAGTTCCATTGTATATCGGCATTTCCATCCTCCTGTCGGTTCCATTGTAGATTGACATTTTTATCCTCATTGTAGACTGGAACTTTCACCCTCTTTCCGGTTCCATTGTAGATCGGCAATTTCACCTTCATTGTAAATCGGCATTTCCATCCTCCTGTTGGTTCCATTGTAAATCGGCATTTTCACCCTCATTGCTGATTGGCATTTCCATCCTCCTGTCGGTTCCAATGCATTTTCATCCTCATTACAGATCGGCATTTTCATCCTCATTACAGATCGGCATTTTCATCCTCATTACAGATCGGCATTTTCACCGTCACCGTGTGCTTAGTAGATGAGGTACTCGGCTCGTGACCTAGAGGTCCCGGGTTCGATTCCTGCCCCGGGCTCACCAGTGTTCTGTCTTTCGGATGAGACAGTAAAAAACCGAGGTCCCGTGTCACGGTAGGCGTGGCACGTAAAAGATCCCTCACTGTTTTGAGTGTGTCCGTTGCACAGGTAGAAATTTCTTGCAATGCATCAGGCAGATGCCGTCACCATATACACGAAATAACCGTGGAGTAATGTTAAGCAATAATCAATCAATCAATCAATTATTATTATTATTATTATTATTATTATTATTATTATTATTATTATTATTATTATTATTTCTAATTAAAATAAATTAATTGCTGATGTACTAAATTTCTTCATTTTAATAGATATGTTGTATATATCAAAAAGCATCAACATCATAATTTCTTTCTTCTACATTGCAATTTATAGCATTTTTAATCCAAGTAATGCGATACCGCATAAGTTAAGTCCGGTCTCCGGAAAAGTCCTGTAAAGTCCAACAGCACCAGAAATCCGAAAACAACTGACAATAAAATGATGCCAACATATCCCGTCGCTGCGGCCGACGGACGGGTATCGGATGCCGACGTCAGAGTTCGTAAGTGTGCGTTTGTAGATTTGGAGTCTATTTCTAGCTCTTTTGTTATGTTGTTGACCTTTTCCTGTACTACAGGGTCTAACGCTATTCCTTTGTCTATATTATAACACGAGCAATTACACGTTTTAGATATTGCTTTGACTTGGCATATCAGATAACCTGTAAATGAATAAAAATATCATTATTACCAGAACATTAAAGATATTAGCCATAATATACTACATAAAAAAGATATCAATAATACTAAATCAAGGAAGATATTAACCATGATATACTACAGAATGAAGATATCATTAATACTAGATCAAGTAAGGTAGTAACCGTGATATACTACAGAATGAAGATATCATTAATACTAGATCAAGTAAGGTAGTAACCATGGTATACTACAAAATGAAGATATCATTAATACTAGATCAAGTAAGGTAGTAACCATGGTATACTACAGAATGAAGATATCATTAATACTAGATCAAGTAAAGTAGTAACCATGATATACTACAAAATGAAGATAACATTAATACTAGATCAAGTAAGGTAGTAACCGTGATATACTACAGAATGAAGATATCATTAATACTAGATCAAGTAAGGTAGTAACCATGATATACTACAAAATGAAGATATCATTAATACTAGATCAAGTAAGGTAGTAACAGTGATATACTACAAAATGAAGATATCATTAATACTAGATCAAGTAAGGTAGTAACCGTGATATACTACAGAATAAAGATATCATTAATACTAGATCAAGTAAGGTAGTAACCGTGATATACTACAGAATAAAGATATCATTAATACTAGATCAAGTAAGGTAGTAACCATGATATACTACAGAATAAAGATATCATTAATACTAGATCAAGTAAGGTAGTAACCGTGATATACTACAAAATGAAGATATCATTAATACTAGATCAAGTAAGGTAGTAACCATGATATACTACAGAATAAAGATATCATTAATACTAGATCAAGTAAGGTAGTAACCGTGATATACTACAGAATGAAGATATCATTAATACTAGATCAAGTAAGGTAGTAACAGTGATATACTACAGAATAAAGATATCATTTATACTAGATCAAGTAAGGTAGTAACCGTGATATACTACAGAATGAAGATATCATTAATACTAGATCAAGGAAGACATCAATCATAATATACTACAGAATGAAGATAACAATAATACTAGATTAAGGAAGAATGAGCGCTTCGTAGTCTTATCATTCCTTAAAAGATTTTGAATTTTTCACATGTACAAGGATTCGACACGTGGACTAAGGTTAAATCTCCACCTCCCTCTTTTCTTTTGATTCTCTGACTACTGGACTAAGTATTCTTTAATTAGATAAACACTTATGCAGAATGAAGATGAAGGAGTGCTTACCGAGGACAAGACCGAGGATAAGTCCCTGTTTCATGCGTTCACGATGAAGACAGTCCATATTTTTATTTCCTGACAGGTAACATCGTCTACAGCTTTATAGTATATTCTTAAACAAATCATTAAAGTTAAAACTAAATACACATAGTTATAGATTTCTGTTTCTTTTCTTTCTTGTTATGAGTTCGCGTCAATATAATAGTACTAATAAATTTGTCTTGTTAACAGAACAGCCTTCAACCGCAATCGATTTAGGCTGTAAAGAATATCAGTTTTCCAGATTCCAATATATCTTTGATTTTTTTAAATCATTATGATTATAACAATTTCAGTATTACTGTCGAAAGAAAGGAAGGAAGGAAGAAAAAAAGAAACAAAGACACAATCAAATAAACAAAGATTTTTAATAACAATTGTAAACATCAAAATGGAAATAACTTGTCAGAATACAGAATAAATCCGTAGAACCAAGTCTTCAGTAGATTTAAATTAAATTATTGATATACATTGAATTCTAATGAATAAATTTTTAAAAAAATAATCACTCGTTTTATAATGAAAACTCGATCCATAATCAAAGTGTTATATGAATAAATCCGGTATAGGCATGTGCTGGCTCCGGTATGAGAACTTCCAAGTAACTATGTAATGTCTGCTTTTTAAAATGCACATCAAAGTAATTTCTTAAATTTTGATTCTTTATCATTCTCATACATAAGATCCTAGCAAAGAACTAAGTTATACATGTGTCTGATTTATGGGACTACTGTTTCTATAAGACTGTTGCAGGCACGCACTCACTTTCACCTATGCATTCATTCACTCGAGTTGAAATTATATTTACCTGTAGACTAACAGATGGAGAATGTGTTATAGTGAACATAAATTTCAATCACTTTGCTGTTAGAGTAAATATACTAAAGGTGTGTCTAAGTTTATTGTTCAGAGTAAATACATGTACATATAATTACATATGCTTAAGCCGGTGTAGCTCTGTGAATGAGGTACTTGACTCGCTACCGAGAGGTCCTGGGTTCGACTCCTGAAATGGGTACACCGATTCTTGTCTTTCGGATGAGACCCGGCGTGTCACGGTAGTCATAACACGTAAAAGATCAATCCCTGCTTCGAACAGACTTCTTGCAAAGGTAGAAATTTCCATGCAATGCATCAGGCAGATGCCGTCACCATATACGTGCAAAAAAAAAAGAATAATGATGAATTTACGTAAAACAATAATCAATCAATCAAATTATGTTCTATCGTCTATTATGGTTTTTGATATCAGTGTGATTTATGTAAAATAACATGATGGAAGGCAGACAGGTACGACGGAGGGAGAGGGAAAGATGGATAGAAGAAGGAGATGGAGAGTTAAAATGTAGAACATGAGATCAGAGATGGGAAAGAGGAGAGTAAAGCAAGACTGAGATACCATGAGGTTGTGTGTGTGTGTGCGCGCGCGCGCGTGTGTATGTATGTGAGAGAGAGAGGGGGGAGGAATAGAGGAAAGGAGAAGTATGGAGTGTAGAGTATGGGACATAGGGCTGAAAGGGAGAGACAATGAGCAGGAGGGAACTTTGAAATGGGAGAAAGGTTATATACAGATGAACATCTTCATGCTTATTAGTGAATGGGCTTCTGAATGGAGAATGATATTAATAATACTAAAATCAGACGTTTTAAGGGAATGTTATCCAAGGTTAGATGAAAGCTGCTATGATGCGAGCTACTTCTTTTCGCGGCATTATAAAGACCGAACAAGTGTAAAGGCGATATGACTGCAGTATGTTCCGTATCCGTTTCTCCTAATTATTTTCTACATCTGAGATGTAAACAGAAATGTCGACAAAAGATGTGAAGAAAGTATGGATCCAGTTGAAAAGATTAGACCAAGGTAGGCCTACGATAAAGTATCTTGCTATTTGCCCGGGGTCTATAGGTGTGTTTTACAATGTTCCGTGCCCGGTTAACTCCGTGAAATAAAGTAAAACTAAAACTGTAAAAGTGCAAAGGAAATTGATGAAAATATGTCACTTTATTTTTGAAATCTTATAAATATACATATATGTGATCAGTATATCACTATAAGTACAATATTGTGTCCCCCCCCCTTAATAAAACGGGCACGTGCAAAAATCTCAAAAGAAATTATGACAGATAGATCTCTCTGCTTTTCCAGCGAAAAAATAGATGCAGTATTTATTGTACATGTCAACTGTCCATCATGGTAGCTCTGCAGTGTAATCATATATTTTTGTGGCGTTATACATGTGAATGTTCTCATATCAATTTCTCGTCTTGCCTGGGGTGGAGAATAAAATTATGCAGTTCAGGGCTCGAAACGAACTTTTTCAAGCATTAGTCTGGCGGACTAGTCTGTTACAAAATCCATTAGTCTGCACCAAAATCTATTAGTCCGCAGAAAAATAGACAATTTATTCATTTTAAATTGATTTAATTTCAGGGTAAACACATTTCATTTGTCAGATATAACATTTCAAGACACTGTGGGGCGGGTGAGAGGATTTGAGTGAATATCACAGAGTTTTCATTAGTCTGTCGGACTTATACAATGAGAAATCTGTTAGTCCGTGGCATAATTTATTAGTCACGGACTTACGGACATACATTAATTTCGAGGCCTACAGTTGGGTCAGTAGACACATAGAAAGTAGTCTACATGTGTATGTCTCTGGGGTCAGACATCTTTAAGTTATCTCCTCTCTTAGTTTTTTATGCCTACAGATCGATAGATGTGGCGCATATATTTTTGTTGTCCTGTCTGTCTTTCTTTGTCTGTTGTCAGCTTTAACTCTGGCGGTAACTTTTGACCGTGAGGGATACAGATTTCATATTTCACATGTGTACTCAACACTTATGAAGCTTTTTCAAATGACACCAAAGTCCATGACTTTTTGACCTTGACAATGACCTTCACGCTAAAAATAAATTTTTATGCTTCATATCGATAGATCGGGGGCATATTGTTTTTGTCCTGTCTGTTTTTCTGTCTGTTGTTAACTTTAACCTTGGCTATGACTTTTGAACCGTGAGGGACAGAGACTTCATATTTGACATGCATACTCAACTACATGTAATGAAGCTCTTTCAAATGACACCAAGTTTGACAACCTTTTGACCTTGAGAATGTCCTTCACACTAAAAATAACTTTTGGACTTCGGTGCTGCGGGGGGCATTAGTGTTTCACAAACACATTTTGTTTTTCCATATCTTTCTCACATACAAAATATCAGAACATGTACAAGATGTGAAGATACAAAACATTTTATATTAAAATGTGCAGCTCTAAATGAGTCAAGAAGACCTTTCATGCTTAAGATTGCAGAGATTATACAGAAAGCTTAAACACTCTCATCCATGAAAACTCTGACCTTATGTTATACTTGATCCAACACATCATAAAAATACCAATTGTGTTACAAAAACCAAAAAACACTTTTGAATATTGAAACAAGGGGACTCTGTCATGCAATGCATAGAAGAAGATTAAGTATGATAAACAAACAAAGTGTATAAATCTATCGTCTGAGTAAAACACCATTATACTGTAGAAGTCCAAGCTTAGCCCTCCTCAATGTTAAACATTTGCATTTGCTGATTTTTTTTGGTCTTTCTTTAAATCCTGTTACTTTTAAAATATTCATTGCTGCTCTCAGCAAGGGGGGGGGGGGAACAATCCACAAATCTATGATCTTAAAAACTTTTTACAGTCTCTCTCCTTTTTAAATTTGTAACTGTACAGATTTACATGTACAGTACACTCCGGATGAAACTTAATTTGCCCACTGGTCACAGTGGGCATTTTTAGAGTGGGCATTAAAAATGTCCACTGGACACAGTGGACATTCTTGTTAGAGCCAGTTAGAAATAACATACAGGTAAGTGGACAGTTTGGTAGCTCAGGTAAATGTCCACTCCTAATGCCCACTGAAATTTCAGGTGGACTGCCCACTGTGGACAGTGGGCATTCAAAGTTCCACCAGGACTGTACTGTACACATTAAATCAAGAGACACAAGTTTTTATAGGTACTAAAGTTTATGTTAGCTTGTAACTGTAATGATTTATATATTAACTCAAGAGACACACATTTTATGATTTGAAATGTACTAAAATCTACGTGAGCTTTAGGTTGTAAGTTTTGTCAGGAGCATGAATATTTATTGGTACCTGTACAAATGTACATATTAAATAGATAGATTTTATGGAAGTACCAAGATATTATTTAATTTTAGGTTCATAGGTTAAATCAGGTGCTCTGATTATCACATACACTCTCTTTGAACAGTAGTTCTCCAGGCATTGGAGGAATTTCAACAGTAACAGTACAGTTGCCATACCTCTATGATATCTTGAACCAGAAATGTAAAGTATGGTAGCTGACTCACATCAACAATAGATATACAGTGAACATGTATTCCAGTATTTCCAGTATTGGCTGTTTCCATTACTGGCACTTGATTCACATCCTTCACAATACTAGTTTTCCAGTACTGTAAGTACAGTGCTGGTACATTTTTTCTTCCAGTATCTATAACAATATTCCTAAAACACATGCATGTATTAATAATTTGCTTGTTTGACAAAATGTTATGATAATTCCTTTAAATTTTCACCATAATTGCTCTGGAAATTACTATAATATGCATTGCCTTCTATGATAAAGTCTGATGCTTTACAGTTACCCCAAATGTTCTCAATGTCTGCTATCAAATGCCCTTAATGTCTGGCTTCTTGAATATTCAAACTAGTTTTATTACATGTACTTTTTCTTTAGCAAGTTGTCTTTATATTTACCGTATACTCCTTTGAAATGAAAAGACTTAATTTAGTACAGTGCTTTGATATTGTGTGTACATGTAAGACATGCAAAATTTCAAGAAGCATCCTTAAACTGAAGAAATCCCTTACATCAGGGCCTACACCACACATCACATTTGTAATATTTTACAATATTCTTTTTCAAAATGCTACACATAATACATGTATTCACCAATTTTGAAAACAACACCATTGCTTTCATCATTTACCCCAAGTTAGTTAAAAAGCCTCAAAGATTTGTGGCACAGTATGTGGATCCAGTGTTTGCTCTGCATACATAATCTGGTTGATTTATGCACAAATGTTCAGTCATTTACTTCCAAGATGGCCAAAGTGGGAAGTAACTCATTAAAAATTTTCATTTGATCGCAACAGAAACAAGTCAAACATATTTGTGGAAAAGAGTAGACACTGTAAGAATGGCAGAAGACCTTGTTCAAGCCTTGACTGGCTTCACTGCAAACAGTGGACATTCCAGTAAATAACCTGTGGATAATATTTAAAAACATCTTCCTCAATAGATGTATATTACAGAGACAGTCTCCAGTCCTGGGAATCAGACTAGCTCATCATCATGCACTTTAAGTTCAATCATGACAAAGTTCAATCCTGACAAGTGTGAAGTGATCCAACCCAACAGAAGCAGCTGGAAACCCCATAATAAATCCATGGGAAGATGGCATGCTTAACAGTACCAACAAAACCATATAGCTTGGGGTCAAGTTACTTTACCAACGAATTGTCATATTTATGGAATCACCACTAAATGTAAAATGATACCATATGGAAGAAGACACAACACCAAAACATTTTTATGAAAGGAACCTTTCTTCATGTCCAGCAACAAGATACAAATATAGGTGCTAAAAGACCTTCATCAGATTTCAGGTATAATATGCAGTGACAGTGTAGGACCCACACACAAACAAGAACATCAGTAATATGGAAGCAGTACTAAAACAACATACAGAACCATAGCTATACATCAAAAGAAGGGGATTTTAAGGCTAAAACTAGGTTTTAGTCCTAATTAAGGATTTTTGGTTTGAGTGGAAAATAATAATAAACAAATTCAAAATGTCATGACTTGACATATATATAGTATATATATTATTCATTGTATACATGTATAGTCATAGTGATGTATTCAGCATTTGGTGTCTTTCATGTGTCCGCATATATACATTCATATTTAAAACTTCCCTTCAGAACTGCTAGATGAAAACATGACAAGAATTAAGTACTTATGGTCTCCAACAAATTTTGATGTTTTTCAGCCAGATCCGTCAAGGGGTGGATTCAGGGTAGGGCGAAATAGACCCCGAAGTGCATCTGTGACATATTTCTTCTTAATGCTGGCTACACAGAGCCATACAGGTCCATTTTGGTCTGTTGTTTATTTCCTTGCTTTTTAATTTTAGATGAAGTTGAATCCAATGCATGTAGTCAAGTAACATGCATTGAAGTGCATGAAGATGAAGGAATACAGGAAATCAAGCATAAGTTTATAGAGACTTTCAATATTCCTCACTCAAACCTTGTGTTCAAGGTATGTTGTGTATTGATTTTGTTTGTAGTTTACATATACAGTGTACTAATGAAGATCCAGTGATTGACTACAGTCAAAAGATTAGTCAAGAAAAATTTATTTTGATTATTGATTGCAAAAGTCACTGTTAAATCTGAAAGTTTGCATCCTATTATAAGCTTTGAAACACTTCTGTTGCAAAGGAGGAAAACAAAAACTTTATAGAGATGGATCAATCTTAAACCAGTTACATTGAGGGGATAGAGAATGTTATTAACTCTTATCAAGGTGGTTGGAAAAAAATATTTCATGAAGATGTTCTTTTTTCTTCTTCATTACGAGAAGCCAGATACATGATTAATAATATTGATAAATAGTTTTACCCTTTCCAATCACAGGCAATTGCCAATCACTATTGTTTACTTGCACTTTCAGCCTAGGGATCCTGGCCATGTATTCAAAACATCCCACTGTTAGGCCAAACAAAATACATGCTTGTTTACATAGACATGTAGCAACAAAACAAACCAAAATATCCATCCCTTAGGCCAAACAAAATACACCCTTGTTTATATAAGAGAAAACAATAGAAAATCAACTAGGGTCTAGACTGTACAATTCTGAGTCAGATTATTTTAATGGATTTTAGAATCTTACAAAAAGATGCATGTACATGTGTAGAAAACAGATGATATTTTACTATTGCATGTCAATACATGTTTGTTGAAAATGTCTATGGATGGCCCAAAAATTCATGGTCATTTGGGTTATGTTTGAGATTGATATTTCAGCTGAGGAATCACAGGCAGTCATTAATCCCCATCAAAGGAAGCATTCCAAACAATTCTAGAAATGTGTAAGTTGATATCGAATACATAATCATATGTATATATATTTATTCTAACTGTTGGTTGAGTGAAAGTTGGGTAATGCCGTTAAAGAACATTATAATGGTATACATCACAAGGTAACTACAATATTCTGCTCCTCTGTTGACATGTTGACATTCCCAGTGACATGGGAGAATGTGACAGTTGTGGACCCAGGGGCACAAAGTCACAATATTGTAGCAAATTACAAGACTATTCAGACTGGAATTAAGGCTTTCTACCTTACTTTAAAAATTCATGTAAAAGATTGTGAATGGAAAAGGGCAACCAGCTTCATTTAAGGCGCACCAGAGCTTTTACAGACCTATTGTCTGTTACATGTACCATGTAATGTAGAAATAAATAGGAAACTGGTGAGGCCCCTTGGGCATACGTGATAGTCACATGACATACTAGGTTGGTGATGTGTTACATGTGCAGGTATATGTACATGCATCAGTGTATGATATACCAGATTTATACATATTCACATATATCTGCATATGATATATATGTATGTACATGTGTATGCACATGTATCAGCATATGATGTACATGTATATGTATGTATTTGCATACCGGTATGTATCAGCATTTGATGTATTCCAGATATATATCTCTGTACATATGTCTGTATATGATGTATATGTATGTATAAGCATACATGTATTTATCAGCATATGATGTATACCTACATGTATATACATACCTGGTACATATGTATCAGCATATGATGTATACCTATATACGTACTCGGTGCACATGTATCAGCATATGATGTATATATGGGTATATGCACTTGTATTTGCACATCATGTGTGTGTAGGTGTGTGTGCGGGCGTGGTACATGAGTCAGTTTCTCAGTGTGTTGTAGTTACACACACATAAGCCAATACAGTGTAATTATAGAAGGGTGCAGATCTTGAATATTACAATCGAACAAAATACAGTATTTCATAACAGGATTATTATTATGAAATGTATAATATACAGCATTGATCATGTTGATTATCTATATTGCAGTCCATACGTCTTAGAAGTATTAAACGTACATCAAAACAGTAAGTTGCACCTTGTTGTCATCATCCTTTTATATCTTGTAATATATTTTTGATCAACTTAACATTTTTGCATTGTGGAATTACGATTCATATACACACCATACATATATTTATTTTGTGTGTCATTGACTTAAATCAGACTAAAGCTGTAAAACAATTTTATACCTTTATACTGTATAATATAATGTGTTTCTCTGTATATATTAAGCTTTCTCTCTCCTGCTTGAGTTGTGAAGTTAAAGATCATCTAGCTATGTAAAGGAACTCCTTGATCAATGAAATAACAACTCATTCTCTTATAGAGTACATGCTATTTAGAACTGCTGGGTTATTGTTTGTGATTTCATGATGTGATGGTTTTTGTATACCTCAGTATTATCTATGACTTCATGATGTGATGGTTTTTGTATACCTCAGTATTATCTATGACTTCATGATATGATGGTGACTGTATACCTCAGTATTGTCTATGACTTCATGATGTGATGGTGATTGTATACCTCAGTATTATCTATGACTTCATGATGTGATGGTTTTTGTATACCTCAGTATTATCTATGACTTCATGATGTGATGGTGACTGTATACCTCAGTATTGTCTATGACTTCATGATGTGATGGTGATTGTATACCTCAGTATTATCTATGACTTCATGATGTGATGGTTTTTGTATACCTCAGTATTATCTATGACTTCATAATGTGATGGTGACTGTATACCTCAGTATTGTCTATGACTTCATGATGTGATGATGATTGTATACCTCAGTATTATCTATGACTTCATGATGTGATGGTGATTGTATACCTCAGTATTATCTATGACTTCATGATGTGATGGTGACTGTATACCTCAGTATTGTCTATGACTTCATGATGTGATGATTTTTGTATACCTCAGTATTATCTATGACTTCATGATGTGATGGTGATTGTATACCTCAGTATTATCTATGACTTTATGATGTGATGGTTTTTGTATACCTCAGTATTATCTATGACTTTATGATGTGATGGTTTTTGTATACCCGATGTTTGATTGTTTTTTTTAGTCACACCTAAACCACGTTGTATTAAGCTAGCAACTTACGAGCAGACATTTGAGAAAAAACTACAAGACCTAATATGCAGAGTATGTATTTTTTGTTGATTTATATATATCTTTTTTTTATCTTTGTGTACTTTGGCACTCAGGTTTCATGGTAATTTTGGTGCAGTGTTACCCTCTACCACAAAAACTGGCTGCCACCATTGACATGAAATAATTTTGGCATAGTGTCATCCTCCGCCATTAACACCTAGTGCTAGCAGTACATGGAGGTCAAAGCATGCCAGTGTTGCATTGACAAAAGAAGTATGATTTCATGACGTTACTGTAAATCACTTATAGTTATACATTGTTAATCCCCACTTTTGACGAAGGCGTTGGGACATTAAATCTCATTCATCTGTCAGTCCATCCATCTGTTTCAAAAAGTTTAACCTTGGTCATAACTTTTTAACCATAAGACGTTGGGTCTTCATATTTGGCATGTGTGTCCCAAATTGCAATACCTTTCCTTTGGTACCATATTTTTACCTACTTAATTGTAAATTTTTAACTGTAAGACGTAGGGCCTTCAAATTTAGCTTGTGTGTCCCTAATGGTAATACCTTTCCATTAGTACCAGAATTTTTTATCATGTGACCTTTGACTTACTTCAATGCAACTTTTTTTAAAACAACTTTTTAAGATGTAGGGCCTTCATATTTGGCGTGTGTGGCCCTAATTGCAATACCCTTATGTTGGTACCAGAATGTGACCTTAGACCATGACCTTTGACCTACTTCAATATAACTTTTTTACCGTAAGACGTAGGGTCTTCATATTTGGCATATTTGTCTGTAGACATACACAACCATAACAATATTACACAGATCACTGCAGCCTTACTGAAAGAACCCCGAAAGCGGGGGACCACAATTCTCAAATTTGCTTGTTTGACTTTTTTGTGATGATTTCACTGTAGATTTATTATCAAGGTATAATTTTTTTGAGGAGCAGTATACATGTTATATTTGAATAGTAAAACAAATGATAGCAAAGTCTTGGTGAAATTACTTGAAAATAAAATCCTGGTGAATTAAAAGTACTTTACATTTTTAAATACATACAATTTTTGTTCATTGTCAAACATATTATCCTATTTTTTGTGATAAATAGTTTGAGAGAGACTGGATTGTGATATTTCATTCCATTACATAGATCATAAGATACATAATATCAAAGTTGTACAAATGTATGAAAAAAAGTAAATTGAAGGTCTTTACCAGTAGATTGTGAAAATGATATTTAAAAAGCCTAGTATGAGAGGTTTGGTGGCAAACTCAGATGAGGTGCATATACATCGTCAATCTCTAAGGCTGCATATACCTCATCAGTCTCTAAGACTGCATATACATCATCAGTCTCTAAGACCGCATGTACATCATCAGTCTCTGAGACCGCATATACCTCATCAGTCTCTAAGACCGCATATACCTCATCAGTCTCTAAGACCGCATGTATATCATCAGTCTCTAAGACCGCATATACCTCATCAGTCTCTAAGACTGCATATACATCATCAGTCTCTAAGACCGCATATACCTCATCAGTCTCTAAGACCGCATATACCTCATCAGTCTCTAAGACCGCATATACATCATCAGTCTCTAAGACCGCATATACCTCATCAGTCTCTAAGACCGCATATACCTCATCAGTCTCTAAGACTGCATGTATATCATCAGTCTCTAAGACCGCATATACCTCATCAGTCTCTAAGACTGCATATACCTCATCAGTCTCTAAGACTGCATATACATCATCAGTCTCTAAGACTGCATATACCTCATCAGTCTCTAAGACTGCATATACCTCATCAGTCTCTAAGACCGCATGTATATCATCAGTCTCTAAGACCGCATATACCTCATCAGTCTCTAAGACTGCATATACCTCATCAGTCTCTAAGACTGCATATACATCATCAGTCTCTAAGACTGCATGTACCTCATCAGTCTCTAAGACTGCATGTACCTCATCAGTCTCTAAGATTGCATGTACCTCATCAGTCTCTAAGACCGCATATACCTCATCAGTCTCTAAGACTGCATATACCTCATCAGTCTCTAAGACTGCATATACCTCATCAGTCTCTAAGAGTGCATGTACCTCATCAGTCTCTAAGGCTGCATATACCTCATCAGTCTCTAAGGCTTTTCTTTCCTGAATAAAAAATCATACTTTGAGAGAAATTGTATTGTTTTTTTCTGTTACAGGTTGATGGTTTAGAGTCAGGTTTACCAGAATTGAACCAAAAACGCATAGAAAGAATCAAGCAGGTATGCTCAGTGACTACATATATTGTAGTCTTTTCTTATTACATTATATTCTGATGAACCATGAGACATAATTTCCATGGGTAACGGGTCAAATTAAGGGGAGTCGGAACATTATTTTCATTTGGGTTTAGAACATAATTTTCATTTGGAGTCATACTTTCAAAATTATGTAAATGTAAGTCCCTGTAAAAAAAATTTTACGATATGATTTATTGTGATATACTATATCACCAAGATAGTGCATTCGTCTGTCTATCTGCCCATCCATATGTCCATTTCACTAAACTTTTTGCTGTATTTCAGGAAATGAATGAATTGGAGAAAAAGCTAGGATTTCTTACAAAACGTTTACATGAAGCAGACAATACGCAATGGAAAGGAATGTTCAAGAAGAATCCTATGTGGTAGTGAACATCCAAACACTATGGTCACATTTAGCTCTGTTCATAGAACTGTGTGAGAACTGTTCACCTACTTTGTGTAGTAGTAGTAGAGGCAGTACTGAACTAGATTTTTCTACAGTGTTCATGTGATAGTGTTCTCTCTGGCGACTTAAAAACATCATACATGTGACAGTAAGCACTGTAGTGTTCTGGTGTGTGTAATAAACAGATTAGTGATCTGTATTGTTCTTGTACTGTAGGAAACCAGTGAGCGTATGCTTGGCTCTTATGGTAGTTCACTCTCAATGGCTGTTGTTCTCCATGTTATTGAAAAATATTCTGTGATCTACAGCTTTGTTCTTGGGATGTTGTACAATATAAGTAACCAATTGCAATGTTCAAAAAGGTAAATATAATTATCTGTATCACTATTCATAGATAGTGAACTCTTGTAAACTTCTTTAACTTCCATGTGGTAAGTCATGTGATGTTCACAAGGTAGTAAACACTCTATATTAAACAATGATTTATTTTGTTGTGAACTCTTTATATCTCACTGCCTTGTTTATAATGTATACTGAAATGATCTGATTAGGCATATACTGTACAAGTACAGGTCTGATATATTTCATTACCATGTGGCTTGGGTTTTCAGAGCTTGATCTCCAAATTTTGCAACCATGTTACTAGATTTTCACCCTTGTGTTTCCATGTCATGATAACAATAAAAACTGTTTATAGTAATGTTAATTTCTTACAGACAAATCTTAATCAGTCAGATTTTTCAAGATACTGCTTTTCTGTATGTCTTTTACTATTGAGTATTTTATTAGTATGTATATGAATTTCTGTACTATTCATGATTATTTAAAACATAACAGGAAATTCCAAAAAAAGTTTTTATGAAAAATCATTCTTTTGCCCCAGAATGACACTGCAATAGATGTATTTTTACAAAATTTTGTGAAAATCTAATCGCAAAAACCCACATATGAGTCATGGTCAGAATGTTTGTTACTGCAATTTCGGCTAAGGTAAAAGATGAAACTTCTAAGAAAATATATTCCCAGTATCATGACAACATGACTTGTGTTGTTAATCTGATGGTAGAATTCATTCATATCTATCAACTAGATTTCGTTTATGATTTTTTTTGTATTTGAGTTCACCTGTTTGTGTTTTTATGTGACTTCGATGTACGTAGAAAACAGAAATGCTACTGACAGAATCTTTCACAAACACATGTTGTTAAGCTATATACATGTGTAAATATACAAATTCGGACCAGTCAGAAAAGGTGAGATTAAAACACTTACAATCACATTCTCTAGAACAGAGATCCTTGGGAGAAAGCTACATGTAACAGTGAGGAGACAATGTATTTAGATCTTAGTATATCTCAAAATCCTTTGCATTTCATACGGTATCCATAATATCTTAAATAATCTGAGTATTTTTTTTTATAGAAATAAAATGAAAAATAGTTTGACAGTTGTTGTATTTGGAACTTGATATAATAGAGAGCATGTACAGACTATCGTCCACATTTCTTTTGAAATCTTCAGCCGATTCTATGTTTGGTAACCAGCTTCTAATCTACGACCGGGGCACAAACCCAGCTTTCTCCGGTCATTTATTTCTTCTAATCTGACGACCGGGGCACAAATTCGGCTTTCGCCGGTCATTTAAGCCGGTGTAGCCTAGTGGATAAGGGGCTCGATTCGTGATCGAGAGGTCCTGGGTTCAACTGCCGCCCTGGGCGTACACCGATGTTCTGTCTTTCGAATGAGACAGTAAAGACCGAGGTCCCGGGTCACGGTAGGCGTGGCACGTAAAAGATCTCTCACTGCTTCGGATGCATCCGTTGCAAAGGTCGAAATTTGTATGCAATGCTTCAGGCAGATGCCGTCACCATATACGTGAAATATTCGTGGAGTGACGTAAAACAATATTCAATCAATCAGTCTCCGGTCATTTATCTTGTTCTAATCTGACGACCGGGACACAAATCCGGCTTAATGAGCCATTAATAGAGATCCTGTATCGGTGCACACTTCGTCATGTGATCCTGTGTCGGTGTACACTTCGTCATGTGATCCTGTGTCGGTGTACACTTCGCCATGTGATCCTGTATCGGTGTACACTTCGTCATGTGATCCTGTATCGGTGTACACTTCGTCATGTGATCCTGTGTCGGTGTACACTTCGTCATGTGATCCTGTGTCGGTGTACACTTCGTCATGTGATCCTGTATCGATGTACACTTCGTCATGTGATCCTGTGTCGGTGTACACTTCGTCATGTGATCCTGTATCGGTGTACACTTCGTCATGTGATCCTGTGTCGGTGTACACTTCGTCATGTGATCCTGTATCGGTGCACACTTCGTCATGTGATCCTGTGTCGGTGTACACTTCGTCATGTGATCCTGTATCGGTGTACACTTCGTCATGTGATCCTGTATTGGTGTACATTTCGTCATGTGATCCTGTATCGGTGTACACTTTGTCATGTGATCCTGTATTGGTGTACACTTCGTCATGTGATCCCGTATTGGTGTACACTTCGTCATGTGATCCTGTATCGGTGTACACTTCGTCAAGTAGCCGACTCTTCACTGCATGCATATGTGTGTCTAATGCATAGATAAAATTGTATGGCTTTGTATTAGGCAGGTACCACACCTTGTAAGTGAAATAAATTTCTGGTGTGGTTAAACAATACTTGAATAGTATTTGAAGTTACGTACTGCTTGACTGACATAGCGGTCATATTTAAATATTAGTGTAACACATATATATATAAATCTCTTACTGAAAATTTTCTAAATCATGTTTGTATGTGTACTACGATTCTGTTCATATTGAACAATAAAGATGTAACAATACTCTAACACATAAATCCGGCATAGTCGAGTGAACAATATAATTATCATAGGGAACCGCGCACCCTATTGCTGATAATGCAATAACCAGTGTATCCGTTAGAAAATCAGGCAATGATCTATCGTGGTTTATATAGGTATATGTACATTGGCATTTAATCCATTTTGACACATTGTGTCTAGAAATAGATACAGTATAAAAATAATGAGAATGGTGACATTGTATGCCTTGTCATGGCTCGGGTTAATGCTTGTTTTGTCGACCTTCTCTTCACCTTTACACGTGTAGTATTCACTAAGGTCATTGAAGCTATAAAGATAAAAATACAGACATCTTTTCTCCCTAAATCCTCCTCGTGTAAATACAGCTGCATGTTCGTTATATGCACTAGTATTTGTTTTAAGTAAATATAACTGATAAAGTTGTTTAAAATGCCTGAACTGAAGATTTTGTCATTGGATGTTGATAAAATTTTCCATTCATAAGAGGGATCTTTACTTTAAAGGGTTCGTTACTGTGAAGGTTTGTTACTGTAACCTAGTTATTTGGATACGATAAGAGGGGGGGGGGGAGTAACAATGTAATACAGTGCCCTTTACTACTTATCTACCCAAACCTCTTTGACCTGCGTCGCTTCATCAGTAAGGTGCTTGTCTCATGACAGAAAAGTTCCGTGTACAAATCCCAATCGAGGTCCCGGGAGCCTCAAGATTTCGCCTTCTCATTTGTTATTCTTATCGATACTGCCACCCATCGACCGTAATGGCGCAGGACGGTTGTGGATCACTGTCGAACTTTCTTGAGAGCTTTGATAAGAATGCTGAAAATAAAGGAAATTTTATGTAATCCACGTGTGTTAAATTGCAAATTTTAATTTGCTGTCTACTTTATACATGTTTATTTGCGTTTAGCACTTGAAAACCAATCTGCAATTGAACTACAATTATAGATGTCAATGGCGGATCCAGGATTATCCAAACTACTCAGTCATGTTTGGTGCCAAATCTGGATTTTTAGTAGTAAACATGTGGCGAAAGGGGGGGGGGCGGCCCCTTCTAAATCCGCCACTGGATGTCGTAACTGCAAATTCCAAGCAAATCATAATAATACTTCAGCTGTTTCTAAAAGATATTGCTTGCGTTTTACACATGCTAAACGTGATATAGGGGGGAGGGGGATTTTTCATGTGTACATTTTAATATGCTAGACTGACTAGCGGTGGTCAGATAAATGACACCCGACAGACCAGAAAAGTAACAGATTTAGAGGCCTCCCTTTTCAGCCCATTTTTATTATAGATTTGCTACTGAGTGCCTTCAACTTCCCCCTTCCTTTTTTTCTAAAATTCTGGATCCGTGACTAAATATCAGTTCTGGCTGCCAGCAGGTATTTAGTATATCTGGCAACAGTTGGCTTCCGTGAATGCCATCTCGGTCACTCTCGTCAGAGACCTACAACTATCTCTCTTCTCTCGTATATAATTTTATGAATGAGTCTGACGGGCTGTCATTCATTTTGTCCACATCCACCATGATAAGGTAATAGGAACGAAGCGAAGCGAAGACGTCACAATGCATATGATGTTTACGGCTGCCGGAAAATTAAGTATTATTTCTTGGGAATTTTTAAGATATATCTGTAATAACAACCACATGTGCCTTACGTAAGCTCATTTAGTTGGCATACTTTACATACATTATATATCGTTCAATGCCAAAGTAAATTATCTGCATAGACGATCATCCCCCGCACCATGCATATAAATGCTGACTCCCCTCTAGTAATTCTTTTTTTTTCAATATAAATGAAAAATATCGAACAGTACTTGACCTGGGTTTTTTCTGCATCGTGTGTCACCTTCGAAGCATCATAAGACATAAGTATCACTTTGTCTGGCATCCGTCTCTCTGTCTGTCTGTCTAGTAGGGGTATCACATTTGAGAAATGGATTGCATTCAACACATGCCTTTCTTTGTAAATGATGGATAATCCGTAAAACAGATATATATATTGCTTGGGTCACAAGGTAAAGGTCAAAAGAGTATGTTCTGGATTATTTTCAAGTTGATTGTTCCATCGCGTGTTCACTTGTGAACGAAAACAAACGAAAAGGGTCCCTTAACAAAGTTTTCTTTAAGTCATTTAGGTTATGTATTGCGGATTTATGGTCGTCCGTTAACAATTGAACATTTCTTTTTAGAACTACTATTTCAGTGGCCACAAAATTTCACATAAGCATTTTGTTAAATCACCCCCCCCCCCCCCGGAAATTGTTATCCCGCCCCTTGTTACCATAAGGACTGGGTCATTACTGTCATTTGGTAACTTTTGATAGATTGTCATGTGATCGCGTTTGATCAGGAATATCAAAAGTTATCAAATGACATTACTAATTGATAAAACAAACTAAATGTCTGACAGAGTTTAGACCCTATAAGGTAGGGTAAAAATGACCATAAGTTGATAATAAAATAATATCTTTATACAAGTCTGCAGTGTAATGAAAAACTCTATGCATGGTATGAAAATCATGAAATTTCCTACTAAAATGTAAAATTCTATCAAAATATCAAATCTTATTTCTCCATCTATCCATTGCAAAGTAAAAATGAATATACATAGCAAGAAAAAGCATGAAGCCCCTTTCTCGTTTTCTTTCAAATCATTACCTATAGAGGGAGGGATTCTGTCAACAGGGTTGGGTCGTAATTTTGATATTTATACTCTTATATGGCAACGGCTAAAGACTCAGGCGACCGATAAGGCCCATAACTCCTTTATAATTCTACGTGTATTTCAAATTTGTAATACATGCATACATATCGCGTTCATCCTTTTTCAACCTCGAATATGTACCTCCCTACTCGATTCTTAACATCCTGGAACTGCACCATATAATGCAAAAATATTCATCAACGATATGCTTATATCAAAATCGAGAAAGATGAAGAACAAGATGTAGAGAGTGTGTTTTCGTTCGAAGTGAATCTATTTTGAGTGAAGACAAATACTTTGTAGTAATGCTACTTGTATCTCGAATTTCACCGATAACCATACCTGGCTGCTGTAGTTGTCGCGTGTGTTAGGAAGCAACCATTTGATTTTTAGGGGGAGGGACAGGAAGACTTGTGTGAGTCTGATTTTTTTTCCTTTTATCATCATCATCATCATCATCATCATCATCATCATCATCATCATCATCATCATCATTGTTTTTAATCATTCTTATTTTATTATGATTATTATTATTACTATTATTATTGTAGTTATTGTTGTTGCTGTTGTCGATGTTGTTGTTCGTCATCAACATCATCATCATCATCATCATCATCATCATCATCATCATCATCATCATCATCATCATCGTCATTATCATCATCTTCTTCAGCTTCTCTTTTAATCACCCCCTTACCCATAATAAAGTAAGCTGATTCCTCCCTAACCGCCCACACCTCCATTTAAGCAACCTCCATTTAAGCAAACTTTCGGGGTCAAGACGCATAATTCTCCCAGTAGTTTGCCGCCGCTGTCTTACCGTGGATTATGGTATATAAAAAATGTATATGACAGGACCTTGTAGTTGACCACTGTATATCTATACAATGTCCGAAATCATTTTCCCTGACAAAATTTTACTACCAAATTCAGGAATGGGACTGGGGGATCAGTCACACTTTGAGACTGGACAAAAACGAACTCTTGATACTTTATCTTTTAAAGATGGGGAGCTTTACACTTCAAGGCAACCTCTCGACAATACATCTAGAAAGGATCCAGTATTTTACAAAATATGGCTGCCACACGAATTTGTAGGTTAAAAAAGTGATAAAAAAAACTTACAAAATGAAGTTGTCACACGAATTTGTAGTTAAAAACACTGATGAAAAAAAAAACAGGATGTATGATAAATTTTGTGCAGTTTGAAGATAGAATTTGGATGAAAAAGGGCAAATTAAATATGTTACTTCCCTCTAAATCTGCAACTGGTAAGCTAGTATATACTGCCCGGGGAAAACTAGGGAAACATTGAAGATTATCTTACTCTTCAGTCCGACACTGGTATGTCTTAATATTTACTCTCTTAGAAAACTCGATGATATCGCCAATAGTTCATCGATCAGCCATAACTTATTTATCAAAGAAAATAAATACATAAACATATTGTATCTCCTAAAACGTTTTTGCTGATTTAGGTTTTTGAAATCAAAATTGATTCACTGATACAAGCCTAACAAGGGTTGCGCTAACACATTACAACACATGCTGGTTTTTGAATATTTTACTAAATCAAACGTGGTTACTATAATCCAATAATATATCTTGATGTTGATGAAACCTTTCTACTAAGAATAAATATATGATAGTAAAACTAAAATGTGCTGTTGTTCATATGAAAACTACTGGACACCTTGTTCTGTTCGATTCCGGAATGCGCCACATGTTTGAGAGGTCGGTGACCTCGTGTTTCTATGTCGCAGTAACAGTGAAATTGACACCAATTAATCAACAAACCTTTTTTATACAACCCCCCCAAGCTGTGTTTGTGAGACTCTAATGCCCCGGCGGCAACAAAGTCCAACAAACTGTGTTTGTGAAACACTAATGCTCCCGGCGGCACCAAAGTCCAAAGTTATTTTTAGCGTTAAGTTCATTGTCAAGGTGAAAAGGTCATCGACCTTGGTGTCATTTGAAAGGGCATCATTAGTTGAGTATGCATGTCAAATATGAAGTCTCTGTACCTCACGGTTCAAAAGTCATAGCCAAGGTTAAAGTTGACAACAGGCAGATAAACAGAAAAACAGACAGGACAAGTAAAATACGAAAGTAACTCGTGTCACATGACTATAGCGCTAACAACAATGTATCACAGTGGGCATTCACTGACCCCTGAAATTCAGAGGTGAGACCAGGTGCCCGGGAGGAATAAGCATCTTCTGTTTGGCTAGCCACACCCGCCGTGAATGCCCGTACATACAGACGAAACATACATAATTCAGCACTGTATATATACATGAATGTAAAGAAACACGGTGTAGAAAGTGGCACAGTCACATGACATCAGGAAAAGGGTATAATAACACTTAAGTCAAACCCTCCGCGGGAAACTTTTTAGAGTTCTACACTGCAAAGGGAACAAAACAATATCTATCGATCTGGGTGCATAACAATTTATTTTTAGCGTGAAGGTCATTGTCAAGGTCAAAAGGTCATTGACCTTGGTGTTATTTGAAAAATATTTTCAAATATTTGTGAAATATGAAGTCTATATCCCTCACAATTCAAAAGTTACCACCAAATTTAAAGTTGACAACAGACAAAGGCAGACAGGACAACAAAAAATATGCACCGAGTCAATTGATCAGGGGGGGGGGATAAAACTGAGAGAAGAGATAACTTAAAGATATCTGACCCCAGAGACATAGACTACTTTCTATGTGTCTGCTGACCCAACTGCATCACTTATCCACCCCAAGCAGTACGAGAACCTGATTTCAAAATCTCGGTTCAATTTCGAATGGGTCCGCAGCATAAAAACAAACAAAATTAGCAACAGAAAAGACGCATTTAAATATTTTTCTAGTTTCTGTAGTTAATGAAAGCAGCTAAAACGTCATTATCGTTGGTATATATGAAGTACTATTGATTTTTATTTAAGTTTTTACACCAATAATTAGGTATTACATCATGCATAGACGTGACCCTTAATTTTACTTTTATTTCTTAAAAGTCTTGTTATAAGAGTAAAGATTTAAGTGTCAGAAATGCATGTTAGAGTATTATTTTAAAAATGTGAATGCTTTGTGATTCCTTTCCTGATACAAACCAGTATCGTAGCGGACAGAATGTTCTGCGTGTTCGAAATCAGCGAGGAGTCTCGGACCGCCCGTGGTATACTTATGTATTAAATAATACATGATTATCAAAGCTTTCCTTCTTAACATATCAATGAGCATATTTTTAAATTATGATCGTCTACATGAAGGAATACGTAGAAAATTATGAAAGAATACTTGCGTTTGATGACTTTATAGTGTGATTTATTTCTAGAAATAATGCAGTGCAAGCCGGGCTTTTGAATTACGACTTTTGTAAGGCATTGCAAGGCTTGAAAATGACATTGTGCAGAAGTTAGGTCCTCTGGGTTCCTGGGCGGCCTAGCGGTATGCAGTTATTCATTCTTGAAAAACAAATTATCCCAATGCAAGATAATGTCTGCAATATGCAGTTAGCATGTGACTATTTGGATTTCCAATTATAACCTCCCACCAACTAGATACATGGTCATTGCTTCTCGATATATGGTATGAATCATTTGTTTCCGACGATGCATTTGTCTCTGAAATAACATAATGAATAAAACAATTCCTTCCTGACTTTACATGAAGAAAAAATAATCGCATTCAAACTGTGTAAGAAAAAAACTAATATAGTACGTACCCACGCCCCCTAGAAAATTTAATGGACGATACCTTACGCCATTTTTCCGTGGAACTAATCATTTGTGGATCACGTGCTCTAACAGAGAGAAAAGATCTACACATTTATTCAGTAGAAGTTGAACTCCAAGGTGTACGTTTCCAAAATGTCTGATTTACAAGCTATGTGGGAAAAACTAAGCCAGGCTGCACCAGACACATGTAAATCGCTTCTTAAGAAGCATTTGACGCCTGAGCGATATGAAAGTCTGAAGGACAAAAAATCGAATCTCGGAGGCACCCTGGCTGATTGTATACGTTCAGGTAAGTATCAAAGAACACGTTTGACCAAATGTGGTATGGACGGGATTTTTTCACTCACAGAATTATAGTTGCAAGCTGCAAGTCCCGGTAACCTAAGTCTGTGCATGCTATTGATGTGAGGGTTGCAAGGAGGAAAGGGAATTTTAGAAACCGGGTATTTTCTTTCAATATATTTTCAAGGTGACTCGAGCAAATTAGAGAAGAAAAAGTTGTCCCTGGTTGTAGCATGTTAGAAATATACATACATATATATTATATATATATTACATGCTTGCCATGTGATTTTCAGCATTTTTGCAGCATCGAGGCTGCCCTTATATGAACCCGCAAATCTGACCAAATTGGCAAATATAATGTTTATCTCACCGGCTTTGATTTTACATTTAATTACGTCGCAGTACCTTAAAGCGGGCGAGATATTTAATTGTAGTGTATGTTCCTGTTGTTTGCTTTTTCAGGGCGTTATGATCTGTATTTTCTTATGCTTGCCATAGTTTTTTTTCCATCAGCGCTGAAGCGTTGGGGTTCCCCTTATATGGACCGCTCCTCGCGCACATATTTTAGAATTTGATAACTTGGCTATACACATGTACTTTTTAAATCTTACCTAATACTTGTGAAAATTTATTATGATCTGCAATTTCTTCTTTTATAATGATTGGGGAAAATGAACACGTTTGACAACATCTAAGTCTGTTGTTGTGGCCGCTTATAAGAATTGTCCATGTGTATCTTCTATTTTCATGAAAATTTACTCAGTGTTGCATCCTCTTGGAACTATGATATTTATGTGGATACGGCGTCGCATACTTGGTTAGGTGCATGCGCGGATCCAGAGGGGTGGAGCGTGGGTCTGGATCCAGCCTGAGATTTAGCGAAGATTACTTGTTACATTTCGATGTAAAATATGTGATTTTACATACAAAAACATGGATGGACTCCCTCTCGGGAAATTCATTGGGAATGAAACCCATCTCGACAAAATTTATGGATTGGCGCCTAAAGTGCTTAGCTCGTGACGAGAGGCCCTACCAGTGGTTCGTCGGTGTCCTGTGTTACGCATGAGACAATAAAAACGGAGGTCCCGTATGTCATGGTAGATGTGATGCTTGAAAGATCCCTCTCTGCTTCGCCTCGGGTATATATGTTACACTAATATCTAAAACATTTAATATGTTTAAACATTATTATAACACGATTGTTATAATAATAATATTTAAACATATTAAATGTTTTAAATATTAGTGTAACATATATCTGTTGCATGGGTCTAAATTTTGTGCATTGCATCAGGCAGATACGTCACAATATAAGGGCAATAATCTTGGTGTAACGAAAAACAGCCACGATGATGATGATGATGATGATGATGATGATGATGATGATGATGATATTATAAATATAATGATAATACATTTATAGATAATATAAATATATATGAACATATTTTCTCGTGTATGCACGCTGTATTGTGCTAGAAGGAAATACGATGTAATGGTATTTCAATTGGCTTCCGCAATTGCCCTTCCGGCCAGTCACTCGTATCAATGTGTGAATGAATCTGACGGGTGTCATTTATCATTATATCCAGCTCATCTATGTTATATGTGGAAAGGGGAGAAGTTCAGTTAGGAAGTCTAGTTGCACACGATGTTTACAGCCGCCGGGAAATAAGATGTTATTTTTAGACACATTTTCTTGGAGTATTTTAGTTATGCTTGTAACATCAACCACATGCACTATACATGAGCTTCTTTAATTGTCATGCTCCGTGCATTATATACCGCTCAATGCCAAAGTAAATTATCTGCCAAGATCATCCCCCGCATCATGAGTGCTGATTTCTGAAGTAATCAATTTTTTCGCTAAACATGTATAAAACAAATTGAAGAGGTTTTTTTGGCATATTTTACAGCTTAATTATTTCATAGATAGGCTATTTAACAGGTATATTAATTTTCAAGTTAATCATTCCATTGTTAATATGTGTAAACGCTTGGCGGGTTAATTTTTTTTAATTTCCCCAACATTTTACATTTATATTAAATCTGTAGTGCATAGCCTTTATATTTTTCTCCTCAAATGCCCTTTCTCTCCTCCTTTATTCTTAAAACCCTGGACATGCAAGAAATGTTACAGAATTTGTTTTCCAAATATTTTGTCAAGGATAAATTCATATCCAACTACGAAAGAAATCCTGTTTTCATTTGAAGTGAACCAAGACTTGGCAGAGATATACACTATAGTTATGCTACTGCTATCTCGGATTTCATCGCTATCTATAACCATACCTGGCTACAGTAGATGTCGCATGTGTTACCGCACGCCTCACTTTGAACAGGCTCTTCAGGACTACGAGATGTTTGAAAAAGTGCGGCGGAGCTATGCATTACTGTAACTCCATCACGTAACACTGGTCATCATAAAACAACCAAAACAAATAGAAAAATAACTTTATATTTCGTTTTATTAATGAAACATTTTTAAATACACGATTTCAAGGATTGTATTCGCACGCATTCGAAATTACCTCACATTTTTGTTACACGAAAATTCATACTTTTTACAGGATAAAGTAAAGGGCGAGGAGTTCCTGTTTATTCATACATTTGCACTTCTAGAGAAAGGAAGGGGGACTGGAGTAACTAGTCTCTGTCTTGTTTAGTAAGAATTATACATGACAAATGTGAGTTAGGTGCACTTTTGAATATTATTATTATTATTTTCTTTTCTGCGGAAAAATTCCACTAAAGCTTTAAATAGAAACATTCTATCATTGACAACACTTAAGTACCAAATTAAGGTGGACCACTTTCAGAATATGTTTGATTCTGTGCTGCTGTCGGTATTTTTTCTGAGAAAATTATAATTAGGAAACACTTACAGTGGTGGATCCCGGATTTTAGCGGTGGATCCCGGATTTTATGAAATGGGACTGCCACAAGAATTGAAATTCAGTAGATTTCTACATTGTTTTTCTGTTCATCATATTCCAAACGATTATTCACGAGAAAAGTAAACTATCAGTTATTTGAAACCTTATTTGAATTATTTACACGTACTCGTAATATTCAACAAACTCGAGTTGTATTGTGCCGTTATGAGGTGTGGCTAAAAGATACGACGTAAATGTGGAAAAGTTCGACTGCAACTATTTCAACTTTTCAGAATTGACTTCTTACAGTTTGAATGAAAAATATGAGCAAAAATGATCAACTGAAACAGCAAAACAAATGTCGATTGAACATTTTTGTTGAAAATTCAAATATGGCTACCATGTTCCATTGACGGCAACCTTGATGTTGATTAGCATATCATACTCAGTACGAACAACAAAGTGTAGTTCATATCAAATATTAACCTCATGGTGGCCTCTTGTTTTACATAAAGGTTACGAGATGAAGGTACAAGATATATGTTCCAACCACAAATATTTGTATCCAACCGCATGAGTTATGCTCCTTCGGCAAAGCGATACGGGAAAACGTAAGAAAATATAAAACACGACAACAATATTGGATTACGCCAAATTGGGATCGGTCAGTTGACACTTACCTTCAATTTGGCAATTTTGAGATACGCATCAGTGATATGATTTTAATGAAATGTATATTCGATATGACGTAGAACAGATATAACCACAGCCCACAATCCTTCTCAATAATGTAAATAAGAGTTGTATTTCTGTGTTTTAACATGTGTCTGATTAAAATGTGATTATAAATGATATTTTTCATAGAAATGCCCTTTTTCACTTTGTTTTACACGTCTTTGTTGTCACGTTTCCACCGTATTTATACCATATAGCCAGTATAGTCTAAGATGCGACACTTTCCACTTTCCTGTTATGGATGCTGACAGTGAGGAAGAGAAAGGGGGTGTGAAGAGAATGGAAGAAAATACGGGTGAGAGGGAGATGCAGTGAGATAAAGGGGACTGTAACGCTTTCCCTTGCCCGTCCATTCCTTTATCAATTATACATGCATTTATTAGGTTTCCGTTACATCAATCTGATTGAAACCATATCTTTATTCCGCTTCTCTATGTGTCCCATTTATACGCAATGGAACAAATAGAGAAGCGGAATAAAGATATGGTTTTAATTAGATTGCCGTTACATATATATATAATTCAATCTTATTAAAACGCGACTTGAACTCCGTTCCTCTACGATACTCTCCGTATAAAACGCGACCGTATACACGGAGAGTATCGTAGAGGAACGGAGTACAAGTCGCGTTTTAATAAGAACGATATAAAATTTGAATTTCTGGAGAATCGTCCCTTGGCACTCCGTGTCTCAACATTCATTTCATGGTGTTATAACAATGTTTGTCTTACAACGCGAGCCATTGAGGACATTCATGGTATTTTGGAAACTAGAAAGTGAGACCAGATGCCCGGGAGGAGTGTCTCCTGTCAGAGGTGAGACCAGATGCCCGGGAGGAGTGTCTCCTCTCAGAAGTTAGACCATGTACCAGGGAGGAGTAAGCATCTCCTGTCAGAGGCGCGACAGGTGCCTGGGGGTGTGTCTCCTGTCAGAGGTTAGAGCAGGCCCCTGGGAGGAGTAAGCATCTGTCAGAGGCGCGACAGGTGCCTGAGGGTGTGTCTCCTATCAGAGGTTAGACCAGGCCCCTGGGAGAAGTAAGCATCTCCTGTTTGGCTCGCCACAACCACAATAATGGCTAATACAAGCAAAAGAAAAACAGAAGAGATTATGTGGAATAACACTGTATAAAAGCTGTAGTATACACACATCATTGGAACAGGGGCATATGTTTAACACACGAGCTTCTGAAGCACAAGGAATAAGTGTTGAATACGAAAGAACTGACGTTTTTATAGTGCCGATTTAATCTATAGGTAAGAATCGTCAGAATTTCTCTTTGACTCTTGCGTTAATTTTGAAGAGATAAAGCTTTTGACGTGGTCATCGGACTTTGGTAAGCAGTGAACGATTCATGGTGGTATAAACTGTTGGCCAGTCCAATGAAAAGTACTAGCACATGTATATAGTTTTGACTTTGAACATACAGAGGACGGATATTTATATGTATACAGAGTGGGGGTGATGATAATAAGTAGTGGATGAATGACAGTCGAGTCATCGCTATGTGTCTCCTTTCATTTATTCTGTATAACACGCGTGGAATGTGTTTACGTCAACAATGTCTCTTGGTATTGATGTTATTTATCTACAGACTACATTTAGAAAGTCAGCATGGCTCAATGATTAATGTGTCCGCCTCTAGATCAGGAGATTCTTGGTTCAAATCCTTTTAGAGTCTCGTCGGTGTCCTGTCATTAGAATGAGACAGCAGAGATGTAATGGCACGGTAGTCGTTCGCATGTACAGAAGGAAAATGCATTCCATACATCAAAGTTTATAAAACTTTTCTCCACGCATGTTCCGCCGGGGTATTGATGTTTTTAACATGCATTAAACTGCAGTAATCGATTGATTTCCAATATTCATCACTTAAATGATGGGAATCCCGTTGATATATATAAAGAGGTGGAATGCACAATCCCATATATATATATCAGCTATCTTAAAACTTTTATTAATCGGGTCAAGATTATTCGACAAATGCAAGTTTGGAAATAGTCCAAAATGGACATGGCTGCCATCTTAAATATTTCAAAAATTGTATTTACTTTCTGATATTTGTTGTAATTATACCGAAACTTCTACAGGAACGACTAACTTACTTCTGATACTACAAAAAATTATCAAAGCAATCAAAATACAAAACAAAACCATAAGCCCCCCCCCCCCCCAAAGGAAATAAAATAAAAATAAAAAAAAAAAAACTAGAAAAAAAAAACACCTTCTCGATATAAAAAGTCAAACAAAAACGGTAATTAAAGAATTTATAACACAACGTTATTCAATGTATTTCTTTGACGATGCTCAATCTGAAAGAAAATTAACAAAGCTATTGAGAGATTATGACGATGTAACAATACATGCCAAATAAGTGATATTAAGATATGTAATCCGATTTGAACTCTTACATATAACTACAAAACACACATATTATGATCAACATAGTGTTCATATGGCACTTCTCACTCGTCAGTCTGTCTGGTGTGAATGGGATGACTCTGAAGTATATAATGAGGGGAGGGGGGAGTTAAATCGTCGTTAATAAATATTGTAATGACATTGCATTTTCTTGTATGATACTTCCCTCCAACTAGGGGTAGGTTTGGTGTAGTGATTAAACGCTTGGCTTGCGGCGCAAACGATCCGGGTTCGATTCCCGGGTTGCGCCACTATTTTTAGAGGTTGGTCACCTCCTGCTTCCATGTCGCGATATAACTGAAAAATTGTTGAAAGCGACGTAAAAAACCAATCAACCAACTAATTCCTCTAACTAATAGTAAACCCAAACATATCCCTTTGGTTGAGTTCCATGTTCAGACAGAATCGTCCCTCCTCCATAGGTGGTTGACTCTTCTCATTATCTACAGGTAAGCGATTTCTCCCTGTGTAGGCATGAGCTGTTAAGTATGACCTTTTTCGTCTCGACATGTATTTTGGCTTATCTGTCCTTCATACAGACGAGACGTCTAACATGTAGTACGTATGACTCATACGTACGTGTTACCAAGTATATGTACGTTTGTGATATCTTTACTTCCTTTTATCTCTATGATTTTCGAGCGACATATTTCCGTTTCTCAAGTTAAATTCGCTATATGTCATTTAGATGCATCCAATATAGAATGACTTCTAAACCTCTAAAGGTTCTTGTATTGTTTTTTATCGAGTTTATACTTCAATCTAAATTATGTAACATGTTGCAATACTGTTTATTAATTGCTTTTGGATAAATTATACTTCTCATTAATTTACTTTAAAACGTTCCAATCCCCTTGCACAACCGGTTGACGAAAGGATATATGGCAATGCCAGTTTGTGTCTGCATGTCTTTCCCAGCGTCCATAACGCTTAGATAGTGGACTCTACGCTGTAGAAGACACATATTAATGCTGTTTTATCAAAATTTGCGTGCTTATTCTTTATAATGTTAAGAAAAACCATATTGATTTTCAAGGTCAGAAGTCAAGGTCATTCGAGGAGATGCTCCGCTTTGCGGAAGTCTGGTCTATGTCTATTATTTAAACTGCACATTTTAATTTTTATCATGCTTTGAATTTTATACATGAAGCTGAAATCCTGGCCGGGGCAAGTGGATATTGCGAAGGTGTTCATTTTCACTAGGCACTTCCGTATCCTCTAATAACCGTTGGACAAATCCCTCTGTGACAGTAATCATCACATACTTGCTTGAATTTTGTTCAGTGCTATTGCATCAAAACTTGGAAATTTCAGTGGACATTGCCGAATCCGTAGATTAGTTATTACGAATGTCCTTGACATATTGATAGAAATTGATCCCCTTGCTCCTCGCTAGACCAACCACTTACTACTTGGTCCATCAGTGGCGAAGCGGATGTTGGTACGCGCAGGCGCTACACTTTATTTGAATTTTTGGCATACATGTGCATTTGAAGGACACCCATACAGCTTGTGCCGCTGACTATACTTTCATGCATATACTTGCATCATGTAATACCGAATTTACTAAGTAGCGTTGTAATCTCCGTCAGTGGTGTAGCTATCGCACATGCTTGATTAGAGTCCGAAATTCTCTATCCCTTATCCCAAACTTTTTGTATCGGTATCGTGCGGATTTCTTAACGCAGATATAAAAATGTTGGATTCAGGTAATAAAATCTTGGACTTCCATGAATGTTTGTATCATCTTATAACTTTTGATATTTATTAAAAGTCATCGTCATGTGATCACTTTTGATAAATGTCAAAAGTTATAAAAGGACACTTGCAAGTTCCAGCATAGATTTTGTGATCTGGAGATGAAAAACGTGAAAATAAAGATTCCTAACCCAACCTCCCCCTTTCCGAAAAACAAAGAAAAAGAAAAGAAAAAAAGAACGAATGTACGAAATAGAAAAAGGGATATGATTTTCTTGAATAGATCGGGACATCTGTCGTCTGAGTGCTTTTGGTTAACCGAAACTCATCAATGTAAAAGAGATCTAGACCAAGAAAGAACGAAACATCCCCTTAATACTACGACCGAGAATCCACCAGGCTCCGTATAAAAGCCTTGATTACCTACAAATAATACCTTTCTCCTACTGAAAAGGAAATTACACGGGAGGTCCCCGACACCCCGCAACCAGCAAGATATATCCTGTCTCGCGCGGTTCACGACTCCAACATTTAGTATTTGGTCACATTTTAGTCTGCATTTGGTTTTTGGCACATACACAAAAGCACGTCCAGCTATGCCACTGCAAGTTTGAACTTTAAACTAAGATTAAACCGATAATCTGGTCAGTCCTTCAAAAATACAGGCTACGTTTTAGAGGTTGCCACATTTAATCAGTAGAGGCTGAATTTCGAGGTGGTCTTTTCCAGTATGGCTGATCTAGAGAGTTTGTGGAGTAAGCTAAGTGAGGCATCATCGTCCACTTGTAAATCGCTTCTCAAGAAGCATTTGACACCAGAGCGATATGGAAAACTAAAGGACTTGAAAACGAGTCTCGGAGGCACTCTTGCTGACTGTATACGTTCAGGTAGGTATCAAAACACACTGGTTTGACTGCGTTATAGAATTATGTTCCAGTAGAACGTGGTGATGGACGGAAAATTTCCACGAAGTCGATAGCTATAGTTGTAGTAAAACTGCAATCTCGTAGGTCACCCTGACTGACCTACACGTGTTCTTTGAGGATTCATGGGGCTGGCAAAGAGGGAACATGTGCTTGAGTGGACTGAGAAACCATGTATTTTTCTCCAAAGACAGCGGGGTAGAATAGAAAACGGATGCTTACGAGGATGTCCTTGGTCGTATGGCTGCAGCTGACACATTTTATCCGAGAACATAAGGGATATAATCACGAGATACCTGTATAGCTGGGCTCTTTCGAGATGCTTACGAGGATGTCCTTGGTCGTATGGCTGCAGCTGACACATTTTATCCGAGAACATAAGGGATATAATTACGAGATACCTGTATAGCTGGGCTCTTTCGATATTCTAGTATCCAAACTTTTATTCATTTTTTGTGGATCCAAAGAGGCCCGGGTTACTGGATTTGCAACCTAACTTCAAACTTTCTGAAAGGTCATTTTTGAAAGTTGGATCCCTTTTTGGGCACATTTTAAGCACTAAGTGGTGAACCATCTTCCACTGAAAATTGCTAGATCCGCCCCTGTATTTTATTGTGCCCCATGTTTAAAGGTCAAGATCGACACAGGTATGCTCAGTAACAACCTCAAGCTCAAATAATATATTACGTGCTCCTCTCTCTCTCTCTCTCTCTGGGACTCGGCGTAGCTCAGTCGGTAAGGTGCTTAGCTCGTGACCGAGAGGTTCCGGGTTCGAGTCCCACCAGCGCGTCCTTGGCGATCTGTCTTTCGGATGTGACGATAAAAACGAGGTCCTCGTTTAGTCAGGCATGGAAAGTTCAAGATCCCTAGCTGCTTCGTGACGGTCCGTTGCATAAGTCAAAGTATCTGTACAATACATCATGGAGATGTCGTCACCATACATGTGAAATAATCTTGGTTAAACAGAAGTCAAACTAGCAAATCCTACGTCTATGGAACTGATATCCATGTGGTCAGGTTGTAACTGACCAAGTCTGAAATATCAGACCCAAGAATACATGTATCCCCTGTTCTGTTCTTGTGTCTGTCATTTCTGACTTGAACCAACTCCGTTTCTTGCTTATTAATTCTTCACTCATGTCGTGACGCGAGAGCAGGAGGGTTAAACACAGTGGCACAATTTTGAAATCGAACCCCTATCGCCTTTTCCACAAACCAGTCGGGTAACCATTGTAAATATCAAGTACGCCTCGGGTAGTCAAGGGCACATTGTATCTTGCGAGTCGTATCTAGGGGTATCTAATTTAATTCTATTCAAATGCGCCCAATACGCATATACAATTTTTAAAGTTAATATGAGAAGATAAAGCTTACGAAAGTACGAATAAGACAAAATGCAAGGGATATGTACATATTGTTTTGCCCTACACTGACAGTGGCGGATCCAGGATTTCCGAAAAAAGGAGGGGATGGGGGACATGTGTATTAGCCAAACTGCTTAGCCATTTTTGGTGCCAATATGTGGCGAAAAGGGGACCAGGGCCCTCTAAATCCACATCTGATTGGGATTATTTCACTTATATGGTGGTGGTTGGGGTGGGGTAGGGAGGGGCATCTGCCTGCATAGCTAAATAATTATGATGCACCCGGTACAGTATAGGACTTTGTGAGATTTTAAACTCTAACGTATGTATATACAGTGACTTGAGGCATTGCTTTATACCGTCCTATCCAAGGATAGACAACGAGGCAGAATACCAGAAATAAACCTAGGGGAACTCGGAAAATAAATAGCCTGTCCTTTGATGTAGTCAGGGTTTTAGTGTTTACTCTTTATGGATTTATTGTGCATATGGCAAAATTAATAACAGTAAATTAGAATTTTATATGATAAGTAAAAATAAGCTAGACAAGAATCCTCCTGAGAATGGACTTGAAGTTTTTCTGGTCTACAGAAAAATTGGAAATAGTTGCTCGGGGTAACACTGAAAATCGATAATTTCCTTTTTAATTTCCTTTTATTTTATTTTTTCAAAGAGATAGGAAGCCATTACGAACTAACATACAATATTTTTTAACTTGGCCTAATAGGGTACAAAAAGGTGAACGCGGAACCACAACAATTAAATTCCTTTGCCTAGAGTGTAGTGAATAGATATAATTCAAATATGTTTGCAATTTAAATCCGTCCGTAACTAAGTCCTTCACTACGTGTCCAGGCGTGATCGTGATCGATTCCTCAGCGGTTTCTCGGATTTGGATTAAGCAGTTTTAACGTATTCAAACCAAAGAAAAAATTATCGATTAGTTACTTAGATACTTTAAGTTAATATAGATCGACTTCAGCAAAATGTACAAGCATTACATTCAGCAATTGGAAAGTTTTAATTGTAAATCTCAGAAGAAAGTTAATCCATCTGTAAAGTTGAATACACCAGAAGAGTTATGGAATAATCTGAATTCAAATCAGTCTTCGTCACTGTTGAAGAAACATCTCACAGAGGATCGTTATAGTAAATTAAAAGACAAAAAAACTAGCCTGGGCGGTACTCTAACGGACTGCATACAATCAGGTAAGTAACTTAAGCATGTACTGTATGAATAATATACATATATATGTGCCGTGGTGAACTATAGTTAAAAATAGAAAAATGTTAGTTAACGTCACTTCGATCTAGGAGTCCATTGAATCGATTCATATGCCTATATAGATACACACTGCCAACAGTCTCGAGTACAATACACATTCGGAGATAAGAATTCGACCAATCAAAAACGAGTTTACAGCCGGGACAACGAGTAACAACATTAATAGCTTGTATGTATAATTTTTAAGTTAGCGCAAGGCTCTTCACTCGCAAGTTCAAATCGAAGCTAGCAACATGAGTACCCAACATGACGATGATTATAAATATGAGGATGATGGCGAAGTAGGATGTGATTTCAAACTGCTCAACCAAGGAGAGAGTAAATCTCTTGTCAAAAAATATTTGACACCAACACTGTATAAACAATTGAAGGACAAGAAAACTGAACTCGGTGGCACTTTGAAGGACTGTATTCATTCGGGTAAGTTGTTTGCGACCCGATAATGTGGGGGTTGGGGTTTATCTGTCTTTCTTATTTAGCCAAATTGTCAGGTTGAAGCTCACCATGATAATCAATCTGAATCTAGCTATGCAATGTGGAGCTATTGATTTTTTTACGTGCCGGTAAGGCGCAATGTCTGTTTGTAACAAATCAGTGTTGGCTAAGGTAAATTGCACCTGTGCATCAATTAGTGCAGGCGAGACAACTAAGAATTGACCTAGGCCTAGGAATCAAATTCCACTGTCCATACCCCTCGGTTGTGGTTAAAAACGGAGGCGAAGTCTGACGACTAGAAACATGCTGACTTGGTGACCTTGAATCAAGGGTGATGTTAATGGAGATGTGCCAAAGATCTACGATTCAATGTAGTGTGAATGAAAAGCAGTTTAATACTAAACAAACGATACGATTGCAAGTATGTCCGCGTCCGAATGCCGACGCCGGTCCACAGGCGTAACTGCGTGTGCCATTCTTAAATTATAATCAAGTAATTACATACCGTTCTACTTGTGTAAAAACCTTTTTAAATGTTCCATGCGCAATCGTTGCCAGGAACAGCGATTGTTAACAGATCAATGTGAATCAGTTGATGACCTTGAAATCCATTTGAAGTTCAATTCACGACCATTGTAACGTGAAGACGAATAACTTTGTTTCACCTACAGTGTTAAAAGTAAAAAGCACAATGAATATCATGATGAAATAATTCTAGTCGTGGTTTTCTTCTTTAAGTTTATACCCAAGCCGAAAATGGAAACTTGTGTGCCATTGTCGAAATAACGAGAAAGGGGTGGTGATGTTTTTAGTCACGTACATGCGACTTGCGTCGTTGCATTACTCATTCATACAATGGACAGAGTATGAAACTATGTAGGCCTACCCATTCATACACTGGACATGGTGAAAAAATATTAATACTCAAATCTGTGGTTAACCATTTGATATGTTCAGTTCTTTATTAAATTAGATGTAAAAGAGCAACCCATTGATAAATATTCTAATTAAAAATGATACCCATTCATGTATATATATATTGTGATATTGCCTAAAGAGGAGGATGGGGGAGGCAAACTTGCAGAGTTAGATCCCATGGGGGATAAAGGGGGTAAAATGGTCCATCAGCCTCAGGCTGTAATCTTTTGACCTTTATCCAGACGGACTACATAGATTGACAAAAACCATGTATTAGTGATCTAGGCCCTAGATGTGTGTGATACAAGATCATTTATTTCCAAATTAGGTCTCTTTTGAGCATAGGACACAATATACATACATTGACACCAGACCATGATAAATGTGAAGGAACTAGGGGCTTTCCCCCATACTTTGGTCCCCCACTTCATTTTTCTTCTCAAACTATTGTGAAGGGATGGTGTCTTTCATTCAAAAACTAAACTTTGACATGTTTTTGCAATTTTTTTTACCTAGTAACTTGCATGTTTCATGATTGTCCTTGATTTGTCATTGTATATTTGCTTGTACCGGTAATTTATTAGGAAATTCTTGTATTGTAAAATTAATAAGTTAATTTCTATTCACCAGCATAAAATATGGGTGTATGTTATCATGCTGATGTGTGTCTGTCCATACTATCTTGTTAAGGCCTCTCCCACCAACCAGGAGGCTTGGAGAGAATCCTTATGGTGGCATTGTAAGTGACATCTATATAGCAGTATATGACTTGAAGTTATGCAGATGAAAATTATTGTCCAGGGTTCCCCATCAAACCAGAAGGTCCAGCTAGAATGAGTGTAATGGTAGTTATGACAGTTCATGATGTGTGATTGTGCATCTGGGTTCCAAAGTGGTGGTTTGGCCCCTGGAGTAGGGGCTCATTGGTGTGGTAAAAAATCTTGCCAGCACTGCTCCTCCTAAAGCATGAGGCCTAGAAAGAATCTGATAATGGCATATAACAATATATGATTTGAAATTGTGCACTGTGATCCCAAAGTGGGGATGTGGTCCCCTACTTGTAGGGTTCATTTCTGTACAGCTTCTTCTCCTTGACCACAAAGCCAAGAAAGAATCTTATGGTAGCATACAGTAGTTTATGACTTGAAAGTTGTTTAAATAGTCTTGTTGGTACTACACCAACCAAACCATAAATATACAGCTAGTTTAATTGGGTATATGAAAGAGTGAGATTCAAAGTTTTGCACCGGGAACCTAAGTGCAGGCAATAGATGCATTTAAAGGGCCATATTTTTGGAATTAGTAATAACATTAGAATTCGCATTTTATTTACCTTTAAAAAGTGGAGCATACAGCACAGTGGATGATGTATTGCACTGGCAGGCGTAAGAAAACTGACCCCAGCCTTACTGTGGTCGCTTGATTTTCCTGTTTTGGTTGGCTGGTGATTTACACTTTCAAGGATTTTTCAGTTGTATCATACTATGGAAGCAGGAGGTAATTGACCTCCTAAAATTAGTGGCACGATCAATCTACGAGTCAAACCAAGATCATCTATGCCACAAGCCAAGCACTTGACCATTACATGTATACCTAGCCTACTCTTTTTTGTGTTCTGTCTTTAGACAAGACATTTACCTGCACTGTCTTTGTCTGCCCAGCTATACATGGAAATTAGATTCAGCCGTTAAACTGCAATGGGGTGAGAGAGTAAGATTTAACTTGTTTTAATTAAAAAGGTAGATGAGTACACTACAGTAAGTTATATATAAAGTGTATTTTAGTGGATGTCTTCAAAGTTTTCAAGGTCTCTCAAGTGTTTTGCTCACTTTTTGCTCTTAGCTTTAAGCCTATGATAACATGTACATGCATTTATTCCTTTTCTAAACTTTAATAACAGTGATATTGGAACACAATTGCAGTGTCCTGACCTAGATATCGAAGTTCATCACCTGTTGAAATTAGAACCTTATCAGGAAATCCTCTACATAAAAAACTACCTGTTGTAATCATTTTTCTCTGTTGTCATGGCTTTTGCTGAAGAAGTTTTTGTCTTTGCAGGATGTCTACATCTAAACAGTGGTGTTGGAATCTATGCCTGTGACCCTGAGGGTTACGAAGTATTCAAAGATGTGCTCGACCCTGTCATCATGGACTACCATAAAGTGGACAAAGTTCAGCATCCCAAACCAGACTTCGGAGATTTGAATAATCTGAATCTCGGGGATCTCGATCCATCTGGAGAGTTTGTCGTTTCTACTCGTGTACGAGTAGGCAGAAGTCATGTGGGTTTCCCATTCCCACCTTGTGCCTCTGAAAAGGTAAGTACCGGTATATATGAGGTACAATCAAAAAGTTCTTGGCCTGATATAAAACTCCAATCAAACCATTGTTCAATCATATTGAATATTTTTGGTAGAAAGAGTAGTATTTCAAAGCTTTTAATAATACACAGAATTTGCTGTTAAAAGTTGAAGGGTTAGTTAAAGCACCAAAACAGAAATAAAACTGAGGTTAGACTTAGAGCAGTGATTAAGTGTCTGTGTAAGAAGAGGATGATTCTAAGGAAATAGGTTATTTTCAAGTAATCGGAATGCACTGTTAAAAACTTAGTTTTAACACGTCAGATTACGGACAACTGATTGTGACGCCATACTTGGTAGAAGCATTGAGGTAGATATATACTAGAGATAAGATTATTACATCATACATAAAATATTGCCAAAGTATGCAATGCCTGCAGTTTAGATATAACTCGAAAATAGTCTATTCATGAGGACTGAGAGTGAGAACTTTTTGATCATACCTCGTATCACACCAAATGAGTTTATCATAGTAAAAACATTTGGTTCAAGTCTCAAGTGAGCTATTTTCAAAGCGTGTCGTCTGGCATCGTAAACTTTTCATCTTTTCTTCTTCTTCAGAATCACTGGAAGCATTTTGATGAAACTTGTAGGCATGAAGCACTCATTGTCCCCTATAAGTGTTGTTTTTTGTCCTGATCCATCAGTAGATGGCGCCACCACAGACAAAAGTAGGTCATAGAGGGTACCTTCCTTTGACAAACTTCTTTTCAGACTGGCTGCATACAGAAACAAACTGAATGCATAAGAATGATTTAGAGGAATACATGTGTAAAGAAGTGTTGTTTTTGGTTCTATTTCGAAATCAAAGTCGAAACGTTTTTTCAACTTTTTTTTTGGACTTCCGGATTTCAATGCAGAAATGTGCAGTTTTTCTCCTTTAGTTGATAATGATGCTTTAATTTGGTTTCTTTTAATCATAATCATGATAAAGAATGTTCCTGTGAAAGAATTTTGTCAATATGTCAATTCAAGAGTGTCCAAAAAAAGACAGAGGTGTATTTTTTCACATTTTCAACTTTTTCAGAACCAATTGAATAATTCTTATGAAACTTGGTAGGAGTGAAGCACTCATGGTCTCTTCCAAGTGTTGTTATTTCTCATCAAGATCTGTTTACAGGTTTTATAGTATTCATTTGCTGTAAATTATTATAGATTTAAGTCTTATAAATATTAATTTGGCCTGCATAAACAGTTGCTTAATTTTGATGATTCATATCTTACACTCAGTTTTCAGTACCAAATGTAGTCACAACACAATAAACATCAGGGAATATATATATATATTTATCTGCAAAGTTTTCAAGCTGTCAGTTGAATATGCAAATTGTGTTCAGGTGAGCAATATAGGTCCACTTGGGCCCCTTGTTACCTATTTTCAGGTAATTTATTAGATTTTCTCCACGTAGTTTGTTTATAATGCATCAATTGGTGTTGTGTTTTGATAGACTTCGTTGTAATAAATGTTATAGGAAAGAAATAGAATTCAGAAATAGTTTCTAAAATTTTTGCAATTTCCATTAAGATTGAAAAAGGGGGATATACTATTAGTTTATAATAATTAGCTTTGATGGACTTCCCCTTCAGAATTGAAAATTTCATGAAATTTCGTAAGTATGAAGAATACCATCATACCATCCTTAAAGTCCCCTTCAATTGTTGCTGTTTTTGACCAGATTTGTGAAGGGGCAGATCCAGTGTATGGTAACATAGGTCAAAGAATGTACCCCCTTTGACAAACTTCTTCAGACCAGCTACACATATCATCAAACTGGATTCATCAGTGATTTTAAAGGGTGTCTGAAGAAGTGTTGTTAGTTTTGGTTCCATTCTGAAATGAAATTTCCGATGTTTTTGGGGTTTATTTTTGTCTTATTGGGTTAAATCATTTCTACACATTTTTTGTGTCATTTTATTTTGATTTTTTCAATAAAGTAATGCAATAAAGCATCTTTTTGCTTAAGTTTATTTGAAAATATCTTTTCTTTTCATTTTACACCAAATAAAACTCAATCATATTTTTCAAAACTTAGACTTTTTACACATTTTTGTATCATTTCCTAGATTCATTCAATACATACATATATAAAAAGGCAATAAAGCATGTATTTGCGTAATTTATTTAGGTAATATTTATTTGAAGATTTATTGTTTTCGTATATTTTACATCAAAACAAGTTTTTGCAGTACTTCGATATTCAGTGAGTCATTTAAGAAAAGGAAAGAAGAATTCGGACTTAATCTTTTCCACGTATTTTTGTGACATTGTCAGATTTTCTTAAATTATTCATTTTAGAGAAGCAAGTTTACAGTCTTTTGTTATCAAAAACACAATTAGCAATGGAATATATGTATCTGCAAATTTCATCAAGAATTTTATTTATTTGTGAATAAGCAAATTGTGCTCAGTTGAGCAAAATTGGGTTACTTGGGTTTATTCTTTCGTTTTACATGGCTGTGGCATTGCAAAAAAAAAAATTAATATAAACTCATTTAAATTGTCTTCAATCTTGCACACTTTTAAATTTAAATGTCTCCTGCAAAGTATTTATGATCTTTAATTTTTGAGGTATGTGGACAATTTTCATCACATGTTGCCACCTTAATCTGGATTTCTTCTTTTGTTACCAGCTAGTATAAGTGTGGACAATATCCCTAACACTGTGTGTTTTCATCTAAGTTTACCAGCTAAAGAAAATGAAGAATAGATCAAAGTTATGATAGAAAACAAGCCCTCTTTTATATCATAATAAAAGGAGAACAAAACACTACCTACATTTTATTTCCATAGGACAAGACTGACATGGAGAGCATGACATTGAAAGCATTTGATAATCTACCAAATGAACTTAAAGGCAAATATACTGCACTTTCCTCAATGTCGAAAGAAGAGGAAAAGCAGCTAGTTGAGGATCACTTTTTGTTCAAGGATGATGACCCGTAAGTTACATTCAGACGTCAGTATCTAGAATTTTTTCAATTTTCTATAAAAACTTTTGACATGTGTGAGGGATGGTTGTGTGTAGGGGAAGGGAACAGAGGTCAAAACCTGGAATGTTTTCATAAAATCCGTGCATGTATAGAAATGTGCATTTCAATAACTTGTTGATATTTGAATATGATATACTGTATGATATTTGATGGAAGGAGGGAAGGGGTTGGTGGGGGTGAAGGTCGAAATCAATATAACCATTTTTAAATCATTTTAGATATATGATTTTGTAATTATAATATCTTTGACATTTAGCAAGAAGTGGAGATTTGAGGGATGGGGGGAGGTTTTCAGATATATTAGTGAGTAGTCCAGTAAAATTGGAAAAAGGGGATCTGAGAGAAACCTTAGCTGTCATATATATATTTATAATATGCAGTAGAGCATTAGGCGACTCTGACACCTCTGGCTCAAGAAATAGAAATTGATCGAATCTATTTCTTCATTTTCTGGAATTCCAGTGCAGATCAGATTCTGTATACTACTAAAGATATAAACAAATTGGCTGAGCATATGTTGTGGGCCATGAGTTATTGGCTACCTTTTTTCCAAAAAAAGCCAGAACATTGCAGAGAAAAATGCATTTATTTGCACTGATCATTGAAGAACACTCATAGATCTATATATTTGTGGAATGTCACAGCTCTGTGATTAAAGGTTTGAACCTGTTGTTGTCAAATCAGTGTTAATGGTAATAATATATTAATAATATGTTACATTATCCCCAATTAACATTTCTAAAACTTGATTTTATCTTAAATTTGCTAGAGTTTTCTTCCATCTTGGACAGAAAAAACTCCTACCTACATTGTACCTACCCTATATATTTTAAGGATGTAATCAGAACCATTTTGTAATCATTTGGCCTTCAAGGATTTTGATAAAACTTGCTAATGCTAAAGCACTAAAGGTCCTCTATAAGTGTTGTTGTTTTTCATGGAGATTATTTTCGGGATGCATCCAGAGCAATGCCACATAGGCCCAAGAGGGTACACTCCTTTTGGCAAGCTTCTTCAGCCAGGCTGCATAGATCAGCAAACCCAATGCACCAGGGTAATCTAGAATGGTGTCTTAAGAAATGTTGTAGTTTTTTTTTTTTTTTTTTTTTTTTTTTTGTTCCATTTCAAATCAGAAATTTGACACTTTTTGTGTAATATCTGATGTTTCACTTTTGCACATTTTTAGGTTATTTTTGGCACAAGTGAGTTATTTATTATGATTGTGCATTGTCTGTCTGCCTGTTTTCCTGAAGCTTTCCACTATTTTGACTTCCCATAAATCACTGTATGGATTCTACTGAAGTCTGTAGGATCCATACAGTAAGAAGATGCAGTTTACTAAAATAAGTCAGTATTAATTAACCATATATAGCAGTCACTAGGGCCAAGAAAGGGAAAAACCTTGCTAAGGGAAGGAGTTTTCTATTTCTTTTTTTTTAAATTATAGCTGGGTCTTCTGAAGAGAAATTTCAGAGCAGGGGGAAAATACTCAAAACAATTGTCAGTGTTCTAGACGTGGGGCATTGTTTTTTATTACATGTTTAAGTGTATTTTATGCTTTTGTCATGTAATTTAATGTAGTCAATGTGTAAAAAAGAGTCATACAGTTGCTTGTGGCACTCAGGTTAACGATGGGCTTAATTTTCTCCCTTTATGTTTTTGCAGGATGTTGAGAGATGCTGGTGGCTACAATCACTGGCCAAGTGGTCGTGGCATATTCTTCAGCAGTGATAAGAAATTTTTGGTGTGGGTCAATGAGGAGGATCACTTAAGATTTATTTCCATGCAGAAGGGTGGTAACTTGGAAGAGGTTTACAAAAGGCTGGTTACGGTAAATATAATGTGCTTATGATTAAAAAAAATGTTGACAACTGTCCTGCAATACAACTTTAGTACACTAAATCATTATTGGAACATTCTCTGTGTTTGTCCGTATGAAACCATATGTATTTGCTTTTCCTGAAAGTGATAGCCAGATAATTACATATTATAGAACCAAGGTAATACTGTGCTTTCAACATTGAAACTCCCATGAAATTTTGTGATTTAAATTAAAGTAGACCAAGTTTTAGAATGCAGAAGTACATGTAATGTAATGTAATGTAATGGCATTGTCTTGCTTTTTACAATATGTGCTATAATACTTATTTTACAATTTTTAGGCTATTCAATCCTTGGAGAAATCATTGAAATTTGCCAAAGATGATAAGCATGGTTATCTGACATTCTGTCCCACCAACCTTGGCACTACCATGAGAGCAAGTGTACACATCAAGGTTCCAAAGCTTGCGAAGAATGAACAAGTTTTAAAGGATACATGTGCAAAATACAATTTGCAACCAAGAGGTCAGTGCACTTCTGATATAACAAGTGTTAAGTTACCTAAGTGAAATTCATGACGAATACCAAAAAAGAAGGAAATTTGATATTTCATCTTCTATGTCATATGTATGGGGTGGAAATCACCACCTCCAGTTCAATGGTGTAGAGAGCAAACCAGATGAGGGGGCCAAAATAATTTTTTCATATTAAAAAAGATAAGTGTAGATTTTTTAAATTTCTTAAAGAAGTATATCCTTTCCTATTAAAATGATCTTTAGAATGTTAAAGCACTAGTTTTAGAGCTATTAATTGCTATCATTTGTATATTACTGCTTAACGTTTTGATTGAAAATCATCATTTTTGTTTTCTGTATGAAAGAGAAGGTGGGACAGTCAAGTGAAGTAACAAACGTCACTCAATATGGGCGTGGTTAACTGAATTACGGGCTTTTATAATTAGTATGTTTTAAATATTTTCAGGTATTCATGGAGAACATACCGAGTCTGTAGGAGGAGTCTATGACATTTCTAACAAACGCCGTCTTGGGTTGACAGAATATGAAGCCATTACTGAAATGAAAAATGGCATTCTAAAAATCATTGAGGAAGAGAAGAATGCTAAATAGACTTGAAGTTCATCTATCTTTTTGTGTGTGTATGACCATTTGGGCTAGTCTATTGAGTTGGAAGTCACTTTACAAGCATTATGTTAGTTTCATTCCTCTGCTTCTCATAACATTAAATCTTGTCTTGTGTGAACTAGCATGCATTTACAACAGAAGAAGGCGTTTATTTTGTAAACACTGAAAGATAGGTTATTCAATGTGCCAAAAATGAAGATTTGTCCTGACATTTGCAGTTGTTATGTAGATATAGGTTTCAGTTGATGTCTTGTAATACTTGAAATTACAAAATTAAATATGAAGGAAATTTTGGACAGACTTCCACTTTTGAACTAGACCATTCCCTGTGTGTGATATATATTTATAAGAAATTCAATGAAGTAACTTATTTCTCCTAAATCAGTATATACTGAATGTACAGTGTTTTCTCCATATTGCTTGTAATAGATTTTTATTGATGTTGGTAAATTCTTCAAAATAAAAGAGAAAAAAGGCTATGTGTTATTTTAATTACGTTTTTCTAAATTGTGTGTCAGTATTTAAAGGTTTGACTCATATGTTGTTCATTGTATGTTGTTTAAATAGGAAAGTTCTATATACTAAGGCAGAATATACATGTACCTGGGACCCATTTGTATGCCCCCACCAGGTATGGCAGGGGGCATTAAATGTTTGCTTTGTCCGTTCTGTCACAAATTTGGTTTCCGGATGATAACTCAAGTAAAGTCAAGTACCTGTCATTATATCCAAACCAAATTTGGATATATGCTTACTTGTCAAGAGAGATAGAACACTATCGATTTGGGGGCTAAATGGTTAAAGATCAAGGTCACAGCTGTCATAGACTGTAATTATGGGGTTTAAAGATGATAACTTGAGAACCTTCATCTTGTTTAAACCAAATACAGATGTTACCAAATGTTTATTTATCGAGAGAGGAAGAACCCTATTGATTTTGGGATTCAAAGGTCAAGGTCACAGCTGATGGTAAAGACTGAATTTCCAGGTGATTATTTTTACTGCTCTTTAGTATTTGATCATATCTTACAGGTCAAGATCTTTTAAACGGAGGTAATTTTTAAATCTTTTGGAAAGGGAAGGATGCTTATAGATTTTGAGGGTCAATATATCAAAAGGCAAGTCACCAATGGTAATATTTATAGGAGTTACCACCCATGAAAACTTTTAATCATATTTTAAGCGTTAGTCAGGAAAGCTGTGTTGCTGCTATAAAAAAAACCCTCAATGGGGGTTTTACAAACTAGATCTGAAGACTTCGTCCTAAATATTTGCAGTAGTTATTGATTTCCTGCTCAATGTTTGTTTATTTGTTCACGAAAACAGCATTTACTTCAGAGTCTCCAAGTATAAATTATTATCAATTGAGATTTCGGATTCAATTCAGGATTTGTCGGAAGTTGTTTAGTCAAATAGGTACCAGAAGTGAGTGTACAATATACATTGAACTATTGCCAGCACTTGTCCCATTTCAACTGACCGTAGACTGAGACTAAATAGATATGAGTATTTTATGCCTGAGCTGAGTTTTTTATACACCTAGTTTTATCATTACACTTAGACCGAGCCTTCTTATCCGTACACCTGATCTAAGTGTTCTATTATCGAGCTAGATATTCTATATACCTAGACTGACTTATCCATGATCATACACTTATTCTATACCTTTGGGCTGTGCGTTCTATAGTATGGCCAGGTATTCTTACCGATTAGGTGGAGTACAGTTTACACCTTAACCGAGTGTTCGTTAATCTGGCTAAAGTGTTGTATACACTTGAGCTAAATGTTATAAACTTGTGAGCTGAGTGTTCTATATACATGAGCTGAGTGTTCCATCCGCATGAGCTGAGAGTTATATATACATGAGCTGAGTGTTCCATCAGCACGATCCGAGTGTTCTTTATACATGTGCTAAGTGTTCTATACGCTTACACCGAGTGTTTTATTTATCTGAACTAAGTGTTCTATACATATGAGCTGAATATTCTACATAAATGGGCCGTGTGTTTTATATACAAGAGCTGGAAGTTCTATACACCGAGTGTTCTATTTATATGAACTGAGTGTTCTATTTACATGAGCTGAGTGTTTTATATATATGAGGTGAGTGTTCTGTTCACATGTGCCTTAAAATGACTGGTGAATAGGGTTATTTCTGAGATTTAGTTTTACTAATTTTGTTTTCAGTTTTATTTCTCTTGGATTAAGAATTTAGTTTACCATATTGTGACTTTCGTGGATTTTAATTTACAAGGATTCTGAGATAGTGTGAATAGTTGAAAATACTCATAAAGCCTTCATAAGACTAGATCTACGTAGATATATATATACCATATAGAACACCAACCTGTTCTTGGCACAGAATTTTAAATATAAAGGAGACAATAAGCTGAGTTGTATTACAAATGTATACAGTAATCAATCTCAACAAAGCCTTCATATAACCAGAACGACGTAGTGGCTGGTCCAGTATTCTCGGAGAACCTTCATGGCCATATCAAGATCGACATAATAGCTGGTCCAGTAATCTCGGAGAGCCTTCATAGCCATGTCAAGATCGACATAATGGCTGGTCAAGTAATCTCTAAGAGCCTTCATATGAACAGAACGACGTAGTGGCTGGTCCAGTAATCTCGAAATGCTTTCAAAGTCATGACCAGATCGACATAATGGCTGGTCGAGTATTCTCGGAGAACCTTCATAGCCATGACCAGATCGATATAATGGCTGGTCCAGTAATCTCGGAGAGCCTTCACAGTCATGACCAGATCGACATAATGGCTGGTCCAGTAATCTCGGAGAGGCCTCACAGTCATGACGAGATCGACCTAATGGCTGTTCCAGTAATCTCAAAGAGCCTTCACAGTCATGACCAGATCGACGTAATGGTTGGTCCAGTAATCTCGGAGAGCCTTCACAGTCATGTCCAGATCGACGTAATGGTTGGTCCAGTAATCTCGGAGAGCCTTCACAGTCATGTCCAGATCGACGTAATTGCTGGTTCAAAAATCTCCGCGAGCCGTCACAGTCATGACCAGATGGACATAATGGCTGGTACAGTAATCTCGGAGAGCCTTCACAGTCATGACCAGATCGACGTAATGGATGGTCCAGTAATCTCCGAGAGCCTTCACAGTCATGTCCAGATCTACGTAATGGCTGGTTTAGTAATCTCGGAGAGCCTTCACAGTCATGACCAGATCGACGTAATTGCTGGTCCAGTAATCTTGGAGATCCTTCACAGTCATGACCAGATCGACATAATGGCTGGTTCAGTAATCTCGGGGAGCCTTCACAGTCATGTCCAGATCGACATCATGGGTGGTCCAGTAATCTCGGAGAGCCTTCACAGTCATGACCAAATCGACCTAATGGCTGGTCCAGTAATCTCGAAGAGCCTTCACAGTCATGACCAAATCGACTTAATGGCTGGTCCAGTAATCTCGAAGAGCCTTCACAGTCATGACCAGATCGACGTAAGGGTTGATCCAGTAATCTCGGAGAGCCTTCACAGTCATGTCCAGATCGACGTAATTGCTGGTTCATAAATCTCGGAGAGCTCTCATAGTCATGACCAGATGGACATAATGGCTGGTCCAGTAATTTCTGAGAGCCTTCACAGTCATGGCCAAGTCGACGTAATGGCTGTTTCAGTAATCTCGGACAGCCTTCAAAGTCATGACCAGATCGACATAATGGCTGGTCTCCAGTAATCTCGGAGAGCCTTCACAGTCCTGTCCAGATCGACGTAATTGCTGGTTTAAAAAATCTCGGCGAGCCGTCATAGTCATGACCAGATGGACATAATTGCTGGTCCAGTAATCTCGTAGAGCCTTCACAGTCATGACCAGATCGACATAATGGCTTCTCCAGTAATCTCAGAGAGCCTTCACAGTCATTACCAGATCGACGTAATGTAATGGTTGGTCCAGTAATCTCGTAGAGCCTTCACAGTCATGTCCAGATTGACGTAATCGCTGGTTCAAAAATCTCTGAGAGCCTTCATAGTTATGCCCAGATCGACATAATGGCTGGTCCAGTAATCTCGGAGAGCCTTCACAGTCATGTCCAGATTGACGTAATCGCTGGTTCAAAAATCTCTGAGAGCTTTCACAGTCATGACCAGGTCGACATCATGGCTGATCCAGTAATCTCGGAGAGCCTTCACAGTCACGACCAGCTCATGACTTATGTGGAGGCTCTCCGAGATTACTCGACCAGCCATTACTTCGATCTGGTCTTGACTATGAAGGATCTACGAGATTACTGGAGACCAGCCATTATGTCGATCTGGACATGACTTTGAAGGTTCTCAGAGATTATTGGACAAGACATTACGTCGATCTGGTCATGACTGCGAAGGCTCTCCAAGATTACTGGACCAGTCATTATGTCGATTTGAACATGACTGTGAAGGCTCTCAGAGATTACTGGACCAGCCATTACGTCGATCTGGTCATGACTGTGAAGGCTCTCCGAGATTACTGGACCAGCCATTATGTCGATCTGGGCATGACTATGAAGGCTCTCCGAGATTGCTGGACCAGACATTACGTCGATTTGGACATGACTATAAAGGCTTTCAGAGATTACTGGACCAGCCATTACGTCGATCTGGTCATGATTGTGAAGGCTCTCCGAGATTACTGGACAAGCCATTATGTCGATCTGGACATGACTGTGAAGGCTCTCCGAGATTACTGGACCAGCCATTATGTCGATATGGTCATGACTATGAAGGCTCTCAGAGATTTTTGAGCCAGCGATTACGTCAATCTGGACATGACTGTGAAGGCTCTAAGAGATTACTGGACCGGCCACTATGTTTATGAAGTTGGTAACCTCATGCTTTCATGTCGCGATATCACTGTAATACTGTAAAAAGCGACGTAAAATCCCATTCAACCAACCAACTATAAAAGTAACTTTAACTACCCTTAAAGTTATTTGAATTGAATATCTTTTAAAACAAGAGCTCCGCAAAGCGGGGCAAATCCCCTAGCAATGCAACCTTTGTTGAATGATGTGACCTTACGACATTGACCTTTTGCCTTGAGACCATAAAATGAATAGTGTTCTTTTTCTAACGATGATAAAGCTATATGTAAAATATGACAATGATCGGACAAAAACTGTGGCCTCTAGAGTGTACACAAGTTTTTTGTATGACTTGAACTAGTGACCTTGACCTTTGACCTGGTGACCCCAAAATCAATAGAGTTCTTCCTCTCATGGTAACAAAGCTAGATATGAAATATGAAAATGATCGGACAAAAATTGTGGCCTCTAGAGTGTACACAAGGTTTTTCTATGACTTGACACAAGGTTTAGGTTACAAACGTACGGAAACCATGATGCACACACAAACGGTACAGTTACCATATCCCCACTGCAAAGTATTGCGAGGAAATAATTACAAAACATTTGCTATTAGTGATATAGGGTCAATGTTAATTCAGACAATTAAATTAATCAAACTTTTAAGATAAATCTAAGACAATTGAGTTATAATTATACATATATGCCTATGGTGACTTAAATGGCTTAACACACAGATTTTAAGTTTACAAGTTTTAATGGGAAACAACAATTTAACTATAAAATAGTAATATTTAATTGACAGAACTGCTCATGCAAGAACAACAAAACAAACAAGACCTCAGACAAGTAGTTTCTGCCTTCATTAATGCAAGCTGCAGTGGCTTTGACTCTATAATCAAGACTCTCACTTTCTCCATAATGTAAATGCTTTGGTGCTCTCAAGGAAGTTGCTCGGTTTGCATGTTCACATGCCTGACTACAACCTAGATCAGAATATAGTGCTGCTTTTGCTACAATGGGCTCAAAAATTTGCATTAGTTTTTCTTTTAGAACTGGATCTGAGAGAGGAGCTTTATATGGTAAACTTCTATGTAGGTAGGTTGTATCTGGCCGTCGCTTATATCCACAAAACCGAGCCAAGCAAAGTGTATGATCCCCAAATTGGTGTGGAATTAGTGCCTGAAGGTTTTCACGCATCTGTACTTCATTCCCTTGATTTTTTGAGAAGACATATTTTATTGACTTTGTCAAATGTAGGATAACCTGATTGCTTATTTTCACTTCTTTGCTATTCCTCAGGTCATAGAAACCTTTAACAATGTTTTTTATACAGTGGTTTTTGTCTAGTTTCTTTATAACATGAACGCCCATCTCACTCTGAAGTCGAGCTATTAAAGTGTTATCACCATCTCCCTCAATGACTTTTACTGGTGTGCCTTGTTCTATCATTTCCTTAATGGCCTCTTTTCCGGCTTCACTTTCCATCATTCGAGAAGACCCATGATGATTCCATACACATCTATGATGCCTAGGCTTAATTCCTGGCCTGTTTCTTCTCCACCATTTACATGTAGCACATGTACGATGCTTAACAATGGTTTTTAAAACTTTATTTCCGTACTTACGTTTACTTAGCAGAAATGTGTGACCTGAATAAATGTTTATTAGAAAAATCTCTAAATGTCGCCTATCACAAATATATGAATAAACTGAAGGAAAGATCAAAAATATCTTGACTTTCGACTCAAAAATCAGAAGGGCACATCATTGGTTGAATGGAAGGATTGTGTTTGAAGTTTCATAGTAACAGTAATAGGTAAAATGTAGATATAGTTATAGTCCGGAAAGCTATTTACACTTATCAAAGCTCTATGACCTTGACCTTTGATGTTTTCACTCAGAAATCAGTATGGCACATCCTCAGCCATAGTGAGTATGGGTGTGAAGTTTCATAACTATAAATAGAAAGATTTGGAAGTTAAAAATCGGAGTTGACACTGGCTGCTGCCCATCGGTACATAAATTTATTTGATTTGCATTTCAACTAAAATTATGATACATTTAGGCTCATAAAATTACCTGTAAGGCTATCAAAACCACGTTTCTGCCATCCATGGTCAGCACAGACTGTCATGCCAAAAATATTATGTTCTTTATTCTTTGGTTTAGACCTACGTATAAAACAATGTTAAAATGTATTACATTTATACTGAACCTTTAATTAATATAACTTTACATTGTTTTAAAAACAAAATAGTCATATGTGATATTATTAAATAATGAAATAGTTAATAAATTAAAGATGTGTTTTTGTCATAAAAAGTCAATATTTGTTTATGGAAGCAAATGGGAAGTTTTGTTATTATTTTCGTTACTCTATTCAGAATTTTTTTATGAAGAAAATAAAAGTTGACATAAAACAAAAAGTTATCTTAACCTTACCTGTCAACATTTTCTTCAACAGTAGCAGCAGCAGCAGCAGTCTCAAGTACTGATATGTTATCTTGGCTATATGAAATTAAGATAATATTGATTAATATGCAATTTAGTTAAAAACAAGATGTGTTTGTGAAACATGAATGTCCCGGCTGTAACAAAGTCCAAATAAGGCAAAGTTTACAATGTTCTGTACCTTCATTTCACTCCACCTCATGGGAATACACATGTGATATTTGGAAGCCCACCTCTTATGATTCATAAATTATAAGCAATATTAACGGTTTTAAATGTAGCTCAAACGTCACAGTCAAATTTTAAAATGAAGGTCAAAGTCACAAGGCTATTGAGAATGATGTTGAATTTATTGTATTTTGTGAAAAGCAGGATGGTATGACAGACAGCCAGACAGACGGACAAGCAGACGGCCCAAATGATATACATGTATGCTCCCTTGGTTTATGGACCAGGGATCTAAAAAGAATTTAATTATATACAGAAAATGAAAATTGTGTGAATTATTATCCAGATCTGACAGGGCTAAGCAGTTTTGACCCCGACAAGATTGTGAACAACAGACGGACAGATATATGGATAATATCAGTCTATTTTTTTAAAAATCATTTGTCAATAAATTGTTTATGCAAAAAAAAACACTGATGTCAGAAATTGTACGTCAAATATCAAAACTTACCAATTCTGTTCTTTGTCATGATCTGATTCACTGTTTAAAGATCTAGCTTGATTTTTATTTTCAGTATCTCTGTAAACAAAACACAATGCATGAATTAAAAGGTACATACAGAGACAAACCGAATACATAGGAATGATTTAGAGGGATGTGTGAAGAAGTGTTGCTATTTTTGGTTTCATTTAGAAATAAAAATTTTGACGTTTTTCAACATCTTTTTTGACTTGGCATTTTCAATACAAAAACAAGGGACTTAACTCTTTTTTGCTCCTCATATTATAATTCCAGCTGTAATTTGGTTTAAATAATTCATATTAAGACAAAAAAAGAATACTACAGACTACAGTGAAAGCAATTTTTCAATTAGAGGTCTAGAATTTTTTATGAAAATTTTAAGATTGTGATATTGTAAGCAAATGTTTATAGGAATCTGAGGGTTGTGGGTTCAATCCCCGCCCGGGGCAAAATTTTTTTTTAATTTTTTTTATTTTTCCATTTGAACCATTACAGTCAAATAATATCATTTTCTCGAAAATCTCAACTTTTAGACATTATTGATTTTTTTTAATAAAAAAGGGGGTACCATCTTTCAGTTGGACGAATGTATCAATAATTTATTTAAAGTGTAGATTGTTACATCCTACTAATATTTTCTCAAAGGTCAAGGTACTCAGGTGAGCGATATAGGCCCACTTGGGTCTCTTGTTTACAGAAAGATGGTTTGTATGAAGATTACTATGCTGAAACACACATGCAACATTGGACATTTTTACATACATACCATCAAAAACATAAAAACAGGCTCTATATAAAGACCATGATCAAGTGTGCAACAATATGTACCTCAGTTCTGCTTCATAGGCCTCTTTACTTCTTTGCTCCATGCTCCAATGTGCATACTCTTCTATCATTTCTCCTGCTCTTCTTTCCATCTTTTTCAAATTTTTGTGGGATATGGGTGGTAAATTCAGGGTTGTTAGCACATTATTAACTCTTTGAGGCCCTCCCAAAGCATCTATCATTGCTGAAATACAAACAATATTTTGGAATTTTGATGTTTTAATTTAACATGTACATGTATATGCAGTAAGGATTCTGGTATCAACCTTAATTAATATCAAAATTTCAAGTGTAATTATTTAACATACAGGCAGAAGAAATAGATGTGACCAGATTTAGGAAATGAAACCAGAACCTTGTACTATTTAGACATACACTCTCAATATTGAGCTAGCTGGCCACTTTATGTGCATGTCACACTAAGTCTAAAGCATACACTCTCATAAAGTGGAATAAAGGTTCTGGGTGTAATTTACAAGTCCTGGGTCTGTTAGTGTTACATAATAGGTATTTGACATGGGTTCACAGTGACTTTTATTGTACAATTAAAAAGCGGTATGTCACAAACTTGGTAATCCAGGGACGTATAAGTTCTATTCTAAATACTAAAAAAGTAAAATAGTAATAATACCAATATTATTCAATATTGATTGAAAAAAGTCCATGAAGATAATAAAAAGTTAATAAATTAACATCAATAAATAAATAACTTACCTGCACCTAATTTTGTATTGACACAGAAACTTGGCATCCCTTTAGTTTTCTCCAGTCTGTGAGTGGACCCATATGCAATTCTGTTTATATATGAGCAAGAAGTACACATCACATACAAGTATCCACCAAGCCCACATTTCATTTCTCCTTTCACCGTCTGCCGTGAAAGATACAATGGACCAAAGTTGCAACTGATACAACAAGATAAGTTGTCGAATAGAACCTGCCACTCAACCAGCCTTCTTCCAGAATACCACTCTGATCCTTCCAAGACACTGGTGTTTATCCTTGAACTGGCCTGCAGTTTTTCGATCCCTGGACAACAAACGCCGCATCCATTTTTACTATTACAAAAGTGACCTCCTAAATAATTGTGTTCGATCTCAATGTGTTGGAAATTACCGTGTTCAGATGTAAACGATGATGAGTCGATGGGTTTTCTTTTAAATCTACCATGTGAATCACGGCAGACGATCGACTCCGCGGCCGCCATATTGGATCACTAATGTAAACACGAAAGATACGCAATGTTTTTTTTTTCTTCTTTTCCAATTAGACGTTTAAAAATCCAGTCTATCGCTTTCAAATGCTATTGAATGGCGAACAAAACTTTTTCAAATTTACGTATTCAGTGAAATTGATATTTTATCCTATTTCATTTTGCAAAACCATCGGCCGACCTCGGTACTAATCGGCACATTACGGAATTATTTATAGAATCGGCAATTGGGGTTCGGATTCCTTAAGTCAATTATTTCCTTATAATTTACTCCATTATCAAGCGTTCAAATAACTTGTCATGCAGAATACTTTAATAAAATCCCAATTATTAAATTATTGTTGAACAGGAAAAAAATTGAAATTATAACAAAAAAATTGTCTCAGTTTATGGTGCCGGACCAAGGGTGTTTAATCGATATGTTTTTTCATAACGTCTTGATCTGTGCGACAAAGCATGCCTTGTTTTAAGAAACATAATATAAGAATCACTATCTGTCAAGTTCATGAAATGACCAATTAAAGGTTGTGTTTGGTATATTAGTAATACATTTTGAAATGCTGGAAACTGTGCACTTTGGCCGACTCTTCCAATAACACGAAGAGATAATATCTTTTCATAGTTAAAGAAAAAACCCATCATGCTTATTACAGTATTTATCACATTTTATTAAGAGATGGATGATTTTTTCTTGTATCAGGCCACAGTTTGTCAACAATTGGTTCAGTTTCCTTGAAGCTGCCTCTCCCGTTTTATAATTTCCTCTACACCATGCCTCATTTCCTGAACAGCCTCGATTTCGGACAGACCTAAACGACGTTTGTTTGAGATGTCATAAACGCCACCCACGCTCTCAGTGTGTTCTCCATGGATTCCTGAAAAGCAGTAAGTATTTTCAAACTCGTGCTAATAGTATGAGTATACATATCATTGTTTAAAAAGTCTTTGAAATAATAATAATAAAAAAGCAATCATGCATATACCCCCAAAACACTGCTTCAGAAAAAAAACCCCAAATTTTTAAAATTTCATACATTATGGGGAGATGTTGTAGTAAAACGTCTGAAATGCTCTCTCTCTCTCTCTCTAACAAAGCAAAGGATATATCCTCACTTAAATTTTGATTTTAAGATTTATTTAATTGAGAAAATTCGTTGAGTCAATTTCAATTCACCCTTCCACATTTCGTAAAAGAACGTGACATTCAGTCGTTTTTAATTGTTCTATCTATGACGTCATAAACATATACGTTGTTTGTTGGAGTTTTGTCTGACCTCAGGTATCGTAATCAAAAGGAAAATTGAGGGATCGCCAGATCCAGGTTTAACCACGCCCATTACGTAGTTTCATTGTGACGTCACAGTTAAAATCATGTTTGACGGGCCATTTATTTATGACGCCATAATGAAAAAGTGTGCCAAAATGTGTAATGTCGGGCATTTGACGATCAGTCAATTACGTTTTGTGGATGGGTGAATTTCATTGCCTTCATAGCGCTCTAAAAGTGCTTTTATATAGAGGTTTTGCTTCTGAAAACTATCAGCAATCCATTTTCAAATCAACTTCGACCGTTCCAGATGGCCTCATAGTGCGCGTGACGTTTACTTCGCCTAAAATTTACTATAAAAATGTCCTATCTAAATTTTAGATACTCCATATTTTCATTATTTATACATTTCTTCTGGCGAAAATATGCCGAAGAGTTACGACAAAATAGATCTGAAAGGTGTACTTGTATGTTAAGAGTTTTCTCCGTTTGTATTAAATTGTTGAAATATTTTAAAGAGAATTCGTTGACGGGAAGGACCGCGCCCAGACAGTACTTAGTGTTACTATTAGAGGAAGTTTTGACAGAAACAGTTACGACAAAATGCAAATAAAGCAAAGGACATATCTTAACTTGAATTCTGATTTTAAAAATTTCTTTAATTGAAATAATTCGTTGACGGGAGGTACCGCGCCCAGACAGTAGTGTTGTAGCTGACTACGTAAAATATCAGTTGAAAACTGGGAGGCAAAAAAGCCCAAAGTGATGAAGTATAACGCTCAACTCTCGAGTACACTTCGTAATGGAAGAAGATGGCGTTGCCGATTTAAAAGGTGCATGAACATCATACACATTATGAAAATAATCAAGTCTATATCACATCCCAGTAATAAAAATTTGTTTAAATTTGAAATTTGACAAAAGGTTGTCTAATAAACAGATAACGAAACTATATTCACCTCTTGGTTGTAGATTAAGTTTTTCGCAAAATTCCTTGAAATCTGGTTCTGCAGAAAGTTTTGGTATTTTAATGTGAACACTAGCTCTCATGGTGGTACCCAGATTGGTTGGACAAAATGTCAAGTAACCCAAACTGTCCAGGTGGGCGAATTCCAGACGTTTCTCCATTTCTTTAATGGCCTGAAATATATTGTTTTGAACGGTCTTAATATGAAATTTCCTTGATTTAAATACGTGAATCACGTGTTATTTTATTGTTTCCGTAGATCTAAAGCAAAACATGTACAAATGAAAAATTCAGATCAATCTCTGACAACGGCTGGTTATCAAAAATCCCCAGGAAATGATATATCACAATTTTATTTATTTACTTGCTTATTTATTCATGCATTTCTTAATAGCAGTACATGTATATTACAGATTTTATAGATTCGTTTCATACTTCATCTTATCTTATAGACCTTTTTCATATCAATTTCATCTCGCATTAAATGCCCGACATATGGTTTCCCGCTAAAAATTGCATCATTCTGTTGTGACGTTACAATCATGAGCGTTAAGGTCATTATGAAAATTCCCCCAAAACATAGTTTGTCGGGCATGAAGCCCCATATACCGGTATCATGTAAAAATTAAAATTCGTATATTTTGTTTTCAGATATATTTTGACATACTGTAATGAGACGTTTGTATACAGCTGCCAGGTCACCACCTTTCTGCATTGAGATCAGACGCAGGTGGTCCTCCTCATTTACCCAGACCAAGAAAGTCTTGTTGTCATTGAAGTAAATTCCGCGTCCGATCGGCCAATCTTTGTAACCTTCAGCGCCATCTAAAAATCTGAGAAAGAAAACGCTCTGCTGTATGTACTTGATAAAATAGAGGAAAATCCAGCAAAAAAAAAAATTAAAAGCAACTGACGAAATAACTCTTTGTACATCCCGCCCCCCTTGAATAAATAAATAAATTAATTGATTAATGATTGATCCTTGAGTGAGAACACAAACAAACAAACAAAAACAGATATGAATATTTTAATTTTCTGCAATTATAGGGTTATATTCCATGCAGTGATAACATTAATTAGAGCAAGAACTGTTTGTGAAACAAAGGTGCTCCTAATCTTACGGTTTTTGTAAAGTATGTCAAAGGTCACAGTTAAACTGATAATGTCAAATTTCAACAAAACATTTTTTTTCACGGGGAAGACACGCCTCAAATATCAGTACCATATATCTTACATGTACAGATCACAGTTCAAGACATAATTTTAAAAAATTCATTTTTGCAACAACAACAAAAAAATAATAATAATAAACAGACCAAAATCTATATGTCCCTGAGTCGCGGATTTTGGAAAAGAACACATCATTTTAGAATTTCACTTTCACTTTAGGGCGTTTTATAATATAGAGTTATCTATCCTTTATGTAGGAATATGACGAAGAACGACTATGACGTAAACCATTTATATGGGAACTGATTGAATTCACGGGAAATGAAAGGATAAAAATGATGCCTCCTTAGGAATAGCTTAGTGTCACAATTTTTATGACGTCATATACCTACCCTAAATGGATATAACTCTGTAGTACGAAAATCACCAATACTGTACGCATTGTATAATATTAAATAAAAGACAAGTGTGACGTATTAGAGACCAAGACTTATTTTCGCGTATGGTTAAAAATTTATATTTGGACAACGTCCTCGGGAAGAAAACAAAAAGGAATAAGGGTAACATACATCAATCGCTGTGTTATCTTACCTGTCATCATTCTTGAACATGAAATGATCGTTAATGAGCTGTTGATTCTCTTCAGGTGTCATTGTTTCTAGAGAATAGTATTTGCCTTTCAGTTCTCCCTCTAAAGTATTGAGCGCATCTACAGCCATCTTCTCCATTTCCTTGCGTTGCTAATAAAGAAAAATAATTGTCAGTTTTAATCATTATTTATTCATTTGGATTTTATTTTATTAGTTACATTGTATACGATTTGTTTCAGATGGAAGTGGGTGAGAAACAAACCATTTACGAATTTATCAAATCGACATCTTCCTATAAGACAGTGAAACTAGATTATCTCTTGTTTCTCTTATTACTGGCTTACTAGGTCATCTCATCATGACATGTTATGAATTCATTGGAAGAAACTAGTGTACTTGTTGGATTTGACCATAGGTTTTTAGGAATTACCTCAGCATTGCAAACTGGAGGGAAGCCATATTTAGCATGACTCCGTCCTACTCTCACGCGAGTAGATACGATGTATTTTCCTTCGGGATCAAGATCGCCAAATCCTAAATTGTCAAGATCTCCGAAGGTTGGTTGAGGATGTTTTATTTCGGATACTTTGTGGTAATCCTGGATGACTGGATTCAGAACGTCAGCAAATACCGTATAGCCTTCAGGATCACATGCGTAGATTCCTACACCGCTTTCCAGATTTTTGCATCCTAAAATGAAATCGAAATCCAGAAACTTTACTTGTGTTTCTCTCTTCGACGAGTTTATTAAGTAAGGGGTATGTGGGAGTGTAGAGTATTCAAGTTCATCCTACAATGCAACAAAACATTCAATATCCTGCATACTGAAGTTATTTTCTATCTACAAAAAGTTACGAAGAATTCCGCTATAAATTCCCAAGAAATTTTGTGAACTGGTCTACAGATATTTTAAGAACGAGAAAATAATGTAATATATAACCCCGGTCCCCTAAACTTAACAAAGGCCAATTTTATTTTTACTGTAATGATGTCTAATCAACTTGAATAGCCCAACTATTTATACTGATATAACTATTCATAGAGTACTGAGTAATTTAGATATTTCGACATACTGTACTGTATTATGTATAATACAGTAGAGTTATAGATTCAAGTAACCTACTGTCCGCGCCACTCACTTTGTAAACCGAAAAATCTGGATTTTCACTTATTTATCTTTAAAATAGTTTTACAAATTTAATATCAATCGACAGATCTTGTTTAGTCGTAACTTTTGGTGTATGTTATATGTTTCTACGAAGAAGCATTCGTATTTTATAGGGAAAAAATCATTTTAGATAGGACGTTTTCTATGTTAATTTTGACGTGACGTTGCCGATGTTTAACATTGAGTCTATGGAAAACTTGGCGACGTCACGTCAAAATTTAACATGGAAATCGCCCTATCTAAAATTGATTTTTTCTATAAAATATGAACGCTTCTTCATACAAACATATAGCATACACCAAAAGTTACGACTAAACAAGATCTATCGAATGCTTTTGCCTTTTTGAAATTATTCTGAAGATGAATAACTGAAAATCCAGAATTTCCAGTTTCCAGAGTGAGTGGCGCGGACAGTACATACCAGATTGAATACAATGCGTCAGAGTTCCTCCTAAGCTGGTTTTCAGATCTTTCAATTTGTCGTAACGTTCTTGTGTGAGGTGCTTCTTCAACAAAGACTTGCAGTTTGTAGCAGATTTCAATTTATTCCACAATTCTTCTAGTGACGACATGTTTATGCCCACTTATCGAATGCTCCAAGTGTTACGACCGTTGTAAACAATGTGACGTCATAAAGAAGTGACGTTACAATGTGCAGCGCCAGAAATAACGTTACGTCAAACATATTCCCGTCAAGCTGTTTCTTGTCAATGGGACGACCATATAAATCATCTAATTAGTTCAGTTACAACAAAATTAAACATTCTGCGTAAAATGAAGTTTGAATTAGATAGAAAAACATTAGAAACCCTATATATATCCTTTATACGCCCTTCTCTCGAATACGCAGATATTATATGGGATAGTTGTCACCAATACTTAAAAGATAAACTCGAACAGATAAACGTAGAAGCCGCTAGAATTGTAACTGGTTCAACCAAATTAGTAAGTTTAAGTTTACTGCATAAAGAATGCGGCTGGGAAAAATTATCAACAAGAAGAGAAAAACATAAACTTACCCAATTCTATAAAATCAAATCTGGCTTAACACCCCCCTACCTACAAGACCCACTTCCTCAACATCACCATCAACATCACAAATACAACACACGATATAGACAAAATTTACAAACTTTACATTGCCATAGTACTCACCATTATAATTTCTATTGAAACGGTCGGCTCATACCTTCACCACCGTTTCTATTTCACCATTCATATTTTGTGTGGGAAAACTTTGCTGATAGAAACCGGGTCATTGCATCCAAAAAATTGAGTGACAGGCACAAATCACTTACCTTTTCAGCTAATTAAATCCTTAACTATTCATATTAATCCATTTTCTTGTAAAACAATCCATGTATACTCGAATAAATACATTAAAAAATATTTGGTGTATTTCTCCATTACTTTCAAACAGCCATGTTCAAACTAGATTGAGTGCGCATGTGTGAGGCCATGAGGTTAAATAGGGAAAAAAATTAAAGCCTAATTTTTTTTCATAAAATCCTGCCAATTAAATTGTAGATATCTTAAAAACACTTTAAATACAAATACTTAATAAATGTCTAGGAATATTTCAGTGAAAAACAACCCTTTTCTTCATTTTTATAACCATGTTTCCCTTGGATGCCTCCAGTAATTAGAACTCTTCAGCCAGTGAAACCACATATTGACATAATTTTAAATGGCTATTTGGAAGTAGTAGAGAGCTACACCAAACATTTTGTGATGTATTTATTCGAGTATACATGGATTGTTTTTACAAGAAAATGGATATATATGAATAGTTAAGGATTTAATTAGCTGAAAAGGTAAGTGATTTGTGCATGTTACTCCATTTTTTGGATGCAATGACCCAGTTTCTATCAGCAAAGTTTTCCCACACAAAATATGAATGGTGAAATAGAAACGGTGGTGAAGGTATGAGCCGACCGTTTCAATAGAAATTATCACCATTATAACAGTTTCTATCCTAGTTGCACACGTTTGTGGAATAACCTGTCGCCCGTAATTCGACAATCTCCCAGCTTAAGTATATTTAAAAGTAAACTTTCCGAAAGTTATCAAACATACACCGTTCCTAAATATTATTACAGTGGAACTCGTATTGGTCAGATTCTTCATTCATGTCTACGAACAAACTGTAGCTCCTTAAAACAACATTTACACATGAAAAATATTGAGCCCGACCCTTACTGCGAATGCGGAGGAATAGAAACTACAGCCCATTACTTACTTCATTGTAACCGTTTTGACCAGCAAAGAACACATCTACATGCTTTAAATATCCCCCTTAATTACCAGATTTTAGTATTTGGAGATGATCAGAAATCGTACGAATACAATGAACGCATTTTCCTTGCAGTTCAAAACTATATCTTGCATACCAAACGGTTTACTTAAACTTGTTCGCTAATCCACCCCTCCTCCCTCCCCTTTTCCGCCTTATTCTTATTATATAATATAATATTATGTTCACATCACTATTTGAACCCATGAATTTGATTTTATGTGACGCTGATTATACATTGTATATTTATGTATTTATCATTCATGGTGCATGTGCACTCCTTAGGGAAATGAATTAATATAAGCGGAGTGTCGCTTTTTTCAAATCCCTGCACAAAACTATGTCTCAGAATATACATGTATGTACTGACGTACTGTAATGAATTTACTGCAATAAATATGTTTAAACTAAGCTGTTTCTAATGTGTTTTAATTATAGGTTATTGACTGAATACGACGAAATATGACCGCCCGAGGTCTTTGAGCGGTAAAGCGGCCCGAGCTCGCGAGGGCGCGCATCCGCCCAAAGACCGAGGGCGGTCATATTTCGTCGTATTCAGTCAATAACCTTTTTATTACATATTTAACCGTCCATCTACATTTAATTCTATAAATCGAAGTATTTTCGTTAATAGTACTGTCTGCCATGTTTGTTTGCGTACGGTATGACGTCAAATATAAGAATGACGTAACTTAACTGGAAATAGTTCCCGGGCTGATATGAAGTTTGCGGGCATTTATGGCTCTATATTAGCCCGTAACTTTCTATATAAACTATTGATAAAATTTTCAAAATATGTAATAAAAAATGTTATCGCTTGAGATGTGAATCCCCTTTTCATAGTAGTCGACCATTCCATGTTTACATGCATTTTTCTACAAAGTAAAACAATTTAGTTATGCAAAATACGACTGGCTTTGTTTATAGTCAGAAAAAGATGGTAATTTGGAAGAGTGTAAACAAATCGGTAGGAATGTTGCAGGAATATCTGTACCGTCTACAAACATTTTCAATTTGTTGATATCTTCTTATCAGAAAGTGTTAAAATGTGTGTACCCGCGTAACGGTCAATTACGGTGCCCATCAATACATACAACCTGATTACATACCGGGTATATGTATAACGTATGTAGTATGTAGGATGGAGGCAGCGGGAAGTCGAGCAAAGTAATAATATAAAAGTATGATATTTTACCTTACCACCCATGCTGAAAAGTATGAAATTGAGCAAAACGTCCTTTTTTCTAATTGTAGTTGTTGTTGTCTTAAATTAAGAGATCAAGTAGTACCCCTCCAATTTTCAAACTCAGTTACCCGATACGCTACTGTGTATAATAATCCACAGGGCTCTTTCAAAGCCTTGCCGTTCATATCTTGATACCATACATCCTTGGCAATATAAGAGAGGAATCGGAATTTTTAAAGTCAGCCCTAGGATGGGACGAGCATTACAATAAGGCTGGGTCTTTTTTAAAACAAACTTCACACTGCATACCCATATTCATGTAAAGTAATTATTGATGGCTGTTGGCGCTTGAGGCGGAGCCAAATATTGCCACAGGGTCATCAATAGAACAAACGTGATACTATATGTAATAAAGATACAGCATACTAAATGTAAAGCAGTGGCGGATCCACAATTTCCGAAAAGGGGGCCGCATGTGTATTAGCCAAACTACTCAACCATTTTGGTGCAAAATCTGGATTTTTACTAGTGAATATGTGGCATAAAGGGGGTGGGGCGGACCCCGCCCCCACCCCTCTAAATCCGCCACTATAAAGTCATGGTGGCAAGTAATTCTTAGAAGATTTTGAAGATATTTTCTAGATCTATGTAATCTTATGAAAAAAATTTTGCCCCTAAGGTCGGACCAAATATTTCTGCAGAGCTTTCCCTTGTCCAAGACTTGTTTGCAATAAATATAGTGATCCTTACAACCCCCCATTTCCCACTTCTTAATTTCAACTGATTGATCCTTGAGCTTTAAAAATGTGAGATGTCAATGTAACGAGAGAAGTGCAAAGTAAGCATTTCCAAATGTATTGTTCCTTGTTGAATAAGATTACTGATTAACTGTATGCTCAGTTTTAAATTGCTTCAATCACAATGACAATCATTACATAGTTCAATCACCTTACGGGAGCTTCGTTCGCTCCGACTGAAGAGAATTTACCAAGTTATGTATGACATATGAAGAAGGTGTAAAACCATGGAAAGAGGGAAGGGGCAATTTAGACAAATTTTGGTGGAATTTTTAATTCATACAAATTTTTAATCCAAAACCATAAGATGTTGCTTAAGCTATGTTTTATATATCATTCTAAATTATTTCTAATCTATTTCATTTATCTTTTACCTATTTTGTTTTTGATTTTTAATTTTTAATATTACTTTTGGGGGTGTCAGATTTTAACAGAGAATCGCATTTTTTGTTTTTGTTCAAAGTTAAAAATAGCAATTTGTCTAACTCAATTACGTCACTGCAAGAGATTCATGTAAAACATTTATATCACTTATCTGGCCTTTATATTTATTCATATATGGCATTCGCGGATCTAGAACTGGATAGGGAATTCGTTTCAGACCCCTGATGTTATTTGCAAAATACCGGTACATACCATGATTATGGAAAAGTTGAGATGCGCAAGTTTAAAGGATTATTATTATTATTATTATTATTATTATTATTATTATTATTATTATTACTATCATTATTATTAGAAATGTGAAATGTTTAGAGTTTTGACATTAACTCTAGTAGTGAAGTGTCTATGAAGACTTATTGTTTTGGTAACTAGAATGGGTGGTCAAAGGAACACGTGTTTCCGATGGGGCTTTTTGTACTGTTGCAACACAGTTCAAAACAGTTATTCTTAGCAAAGAGGTCACGGTGAAGATCACAAGGTCATCGACCTTGGTTACATTTCAAATGGCTTCATTTTTTCTATTGACATCACAAGCATAGACGTATAAACAAAACGCTTGACATAAATACCTTCACAATAACTATAGCATCAGTATGGACTAAGAGATAAAAATGTAATCTGTTAATGTGAAAAAAATGTGATTATTGGACAGTACTAAAAGTAGGTTAATCTTTGAGGTCAAGGTCACAAGTCCTTGTCATAAGGAATATACATATGACATATAAAAGCCCTATCACTTGCCATTCAAAAATTATGGCCATGGTAATTTTTTAAAGCAGGCCAAACTCCAAGGTGAACGTCACAAGCTAGAAAAAAATGAGTGGACAGAAAGGTATACACATGTGAAATATGAAAGCCCTATCATTTGTCATTTGAAAATTATGGCCAATGTTAATTTTTTCAAAAAGTAAGTTAAACTCCAAGGTCAAGGTTAAAACGTCAAAAATTTTGGTGTTAACAAAAAGGAATGGTCACAAGAAATGCACGTGAAATATCAAAGCCAAATCACTTCCCATTTAAAAGTTATGGCTAGGTTAAATTTTAAATTTAATGAAATGAAGGCCAAAATCCAAGGTCAATGTCATAAGGTTAAAATTTTGGTGTTAACTACGAAGTCTTTATTTGTTTGTTAATCCTTGCAAGTTTTGTTAATTACTAATAATGAGAAAGTGTGACTACCGGACAGACGGACGCCAGACAAAGTGATCCCTATGTGCCGCTATGCTTCGCAGACGACACAAAAATGGTCAAAGCACTGCGTCTTCCTCTCTGTCCTTCCAACTAAGCATCATTTCAAAATGCCTCTCGGTCACGAACCGAGCACCTTATCCAAAGAGCCACGCCGGCTTTGTCGGATTGCAAAGCTGACATCATCTAAACAAGTTACTCAACTGAGAAATATAATATGTATAGTCTGAAATCAAAAGTACATTTTTATCAAAGTCATCTGACTTGCAAAGTATCAAGTCTGCGGTCATTCTTAACTTTAAAATGATAGAAGGAGAGAGAGACATACAGACAGACGCAGTACTTTGACCATTTTTACGGGAACAATAGCTATTTATAGACACTTGTATACCACTAGAGTAAATGTCCAAACTTTAGACATAATTAATGCACACGCTGAATAGAACAATCATTAAACAATATTATTGTAGTAACACCAGATTTAAATTCTTTTTGGTTGTTCTTTAGAGGTTAAATGTATTTAAAAGGAACGACCTACAGTAGGTAAGTCTCTTCGAGTTGGTCTATGTAATAAATGTATCTCGGAATTAATTAGAGCATAAAAATATCCATCCAATCTTCGGTTCCGATTCAAACATTTTTATACATGTAAAAATTCATCATATTCCGACTTACTGATCCCCTTGTTCTGCTTTGTTACCACGAACAATACAACGGAATCTGTTATTGAGTGACAGAGAGGACAGACAGACAGATAAACAACCTTTGTAAGATTCGAGTAGGGAGAGATAAATATAATATTACATGAAAAATTCGTGCAATTGGTAAAGAAAATGGGTTTTCGGCTCTACATTTGAGTCAAAAGTAAAACACCCAAATCATTTCATTATATACATGCAAATACACATGTATATCTATCTATGAATCATTCCTCTGTGCGGTCTTTCTTCTTCTCCTTCCGGAGAATTACGCCGTCTTCCCGCATTTTTTTTTTTCGGTGGAGAACTCTCTCTCTTTCTCTCTATGTATAAACATATCGTTCGTGTGGAGGTGCGGCAAGATCCCTATAGTCGCCCATAGCCAGGGAACTCGGTATACGAAGAAGACCCACTAACATAGAACAATATCTGGAATTTGTGATATATGCCTTTAAAAGAACAGTTCCCAGTGCTTTATGGTCTAATTTTTCCTTTGTTTTACGCCTGATTATACCTGAGGAAGGATTTAATGATTTTCACCCTTTGATACACACTACATATATTTGCAGTGGGAATCAAAGATTTTAGAGAAAAGCGAAAAAATAACATTCTTTATATATATAGCCGCAAGTCGTGGCCCAACATACCAGTATATGAATGATAGGTCATTCATATAGAGCCGCGACTTGCGGCTATTATATACTAGTAAAATGTTGAAATACAGACTGAAAGGAAAGCGGCCATTTGGATTCGCCAATAGATTGACTTCTGATATGGAACATAGTCTGGGCATCTGAATACACGAAGTAATTTGTAACCTTTTACGTTCTATTTTTCCAAAACCTTCGACTTTCTACTATACACCGATATATGTAATGAATATCCTATGAATTTTGTCGTGCCAATGGTATCGAAAATTGCTCAGAAGACAATACGATATATGTCGTGAATTATTTTACCTTACGTTCGGTGAATTATCTATAAATGTATGTGAATTCAAGCACAATTTATCAAAATAGCAATGTGATTATGCTTCCATTTACTCAATGAAGAAAACAGATCATTCCGGAAAACCCTCTCCACAGATGGATTTAGCACATTATAGTGATGGCTCATATAGTACAGGCGATCCAGTTTCGATTCCACTATGTTTCAGAGGTAAGTTATCTCTAGTCTTCATCTTTCGATATGACTGAAAATACCAAGAAGTAATAATAAACTCTAATTACCCAGTATACTCAATCTAGATGCCTGTTTCATCGCACAACTTTCACTTTATCCTCCCTCTTTCGTTTTATAAATCGAATACTTCGAACAATTTCTTGGCTTTTAATTTCGAATACCCAAAAGAAAGCACATATTTTCTAGGAGTCGTGTGCTCACTTTGAATAAATTCTAGTAGTCATGTGCTCACTTTGAATAAATCGTAGAAGTCATGTGGTCACCATGAATAAATTCTAGTAGCCATGTGCTCACTTTGAATAAATTCTAGTTGTCATGTGCTCATTTTGAATAAATTTTAGTAGTCATGTGATTACTTTGAATAAATTCGGGTAGCCATGTGGTTACTTTGAATAAATTCTAGTAGCCATGTGCTCACTTTGAATAAATTTTAGTAGTCATGTGTTCACTTTGAATAAATTGTAGTAGTCACGTGGTTACTTTAAATAAATTATAGTAGTCGTGTGGTTACTTTGAATAAATTGTGGTAGTTATGTGGTTACTTTAAATAAATTATAGTAGTCGTGTGGTTACTTTGAATAAATTATGGTAGTAATGTGCTCACTTTCGAAAAAATATAGCAGTCATGTGATCACTTTGAATAAACACTCCTAGTTATGTGTTCACTTTTAATTATTTAAAATCAAAAAGTGAGGAAATGACAGTTGTATTATTTGTATTATAATATAAAGGGGGAGCCCTACGGTTCACATCTAAAATATACGTTTCATAGGAAAATAAGCATATTTTACATTTTGATTAATTATTGTTTTTCGTCACTCCAGGCTTACGGTGCCGACGATCCGGGTTCGAGTCCCAGATTGCGCCACTATGTTTAAGAGGTTGGTAACCTGCTGCTTCCATGTCGCAATATAACTGAAATAGTGTTGAAAGCGACGTAAAACACCAACCAACCAACGTCACTCCACGATTATTTCACTTATATGGTGACGGCATCTGCCTGATGCACTGCATAGAAATTTCTACCTTTGCAACGGACCCACCCAAAGCAGTGAGGGATTTTTTACATGTACGTGCCACGCTTACTGTGCCACGGGACCTCTGTATTTACTGTCTCATCCGAAAGACAGAACACCGGTGTGCCCAGAGCGGGAATCGAACCCCAGATCTCTAGGTCAAGAGCCGAGCATCCCATCCATTAGGCCACACCTGCTTCATATTTCACATATCATGTAGCAATTTTAGACAAGATTTGAAGGGATCGGAAAGGGGGGGGCGTGAAGAAGCAACCATCATGTAGTGAATATACTGAGTACTGCTTGATCGTCTTCTCGGTGGTTTTGATAAAACAAACAAGCTATAAAATGAGTAACACATAGTATTCGTATCTCATTATTACAAAACCATTGTATCCTAGTAACTACAGTCCTATGCTGTTATGAATGAATCCTCACTGAAATGAAAAAAAAAAATATTATAATCATGTATGCTTTGCACACAGGAAGTAAAACATAAAACGAATTAAATATAGCGGCAGACTTTGAGTTGTACTTTTTTAAAGTTTTAATACAATAATTATGTATGCTTTGCACAAGGGGCAGGTAAAACATAGAACGAATTGAATATAGCGGCAGACTTTGAGTTGTTAGAATAGTACTAGTATAGGTAAAAACTTATTAATCGAATATATTACATGAGCAAACATTCCATTATCCTATGTTTTTATGTAACCCTTTTTACTTCGATGTACGTAGCACACTTTTCCTTCAGACTGGCTATACTTCTACACCAGAAGTCTTTGGTTTTGGTCAGTCAAACCATATCTCTGTGACAGTATTAAGTTTATCATTATCAGAAAATCTGGCAGCATTTCTGAAAAGGTAATGTTCACTAGGGGCTAGATCTAGACTGTAGAATGGGCGAATATAAAATTGTTCAAACTTACATTCTGATTCACGAATAGCAGCTTGTGCGTGTTCAGAAAGGTGAACCGCGGGTCTGGACCCACCTTGAGATTAGGCGAAAATTACTTTTCTTGTTAAATTTCTACGTGAAATAAGTAATTTTACACACAAAACATGGTTGGATCCCTTCTGGAAAATATTATTTGGGGTGGAACACACCCCGCCCCCTCCTTTTTCAAAAACAAATCCTGGATCCGCGCCTGTTCATTCATGACATCTGCTAAGGGACTTTATCATGAAAAAAGAAAAAGCCAATACACCATCGGTCAACTTTTTCCGCTATCATCTGTCATAACTTTAAATTTAACTGTCAACTTTAAGCTACTTCATTAGACCTATTCTAGTAAATCCTTGTGATACAAAGCGTCCAGCAGGTTTATATTCCCAAAACACGGTGCTCGTGACCTTACCATCTAATAATCGGGCTCAAAATTTCCTTGAGGGGGCGAACAAAGGTGCTTTTGGGTGGATTCTTTTTGTTCGGATGATGAACCTACGATTCATTTCCTGTCAGTTATATTCTTCCAGCTATCAATTTCATTATAAATGACAAGAAGCTCCGGGCTTTGGAAGCAATTCTGGTAATCAAAATTACTGAGTCCCATCTTGCGGATACTAAGAAGGCCTGATAGAATGAAAATTTGAAGCCCGATAGTTGGAAGACCCGATAGTCCGAAGGTCTAGTAAATCGAAGGACTTAAATCCAATAGCCCAACCTCCTCCCCCTTTTTTCAGGATCAAATGGTCGTCCCCTTGGTAAAAATTGCACCACACCCTGGCAAACATTCAAAGTCACAAATTACAAACTTGATGTTCAATTAATAAACTCAATCACTTTAGCTAATAAGCCGTTAGGTTAGATTGAATCATCGAACTATAGGACCTACGAATTAATGGGCCATCTGTTTATCAGGCCTTCGGACTATTGGGTCCTTGGACTATTGGACCTTTGGACTATTGGGTCTTTGGACTATAGGACTATTGGACCTTCGGACTATCGGAATATCCAGTGGTCACCCACCAAGTATTCATGTATTATCTTGCAAACAATTCCATACAAAATCTTCACACGATATTTCATTAATCTAAATTCCGGCTACCATTCACCATAAGGGTCTCTATAAATGTCATTGACCATTTCATTTATGATGGCATCAACTGGTCTACCTGACCCTGGGCCATCTTCTGGAGAACTACGTCAACATTTAAATTTTGCTGACCATTTTTGCCAGTATTGGATAGACAGGACTAAAATCACTGTGTACCTCTGTCTTCCTTGCATTTAATCCTTTTTTGTTACTGTCTTAAACTCGGAAATTTTGTTTTCCATCATTGCTTGAAAGTCGCCAGTTTACAATATCTATGAGAGTCACTCAAATATGTCGTCACAAATAAACGTAGAGTGTTTGAAGAAGTGACATTGTAGTGGCGGGCGGTGGTAAGTGGTAGATGCAGACAGTACACCAAGATTATTTCACTCTTGGGGTGGTGTTCATTGTTAGGTGGTGGGATATAGCACCATACCAAGGTTATGGTACACGAATTGTGGTGGTCAGTGTTAAGTGGTGGGGGAAACACCACACCAGGTATATATCACGCGTGTGGTGGCGGTCTCTCTTTAGTGGCGGAGGATAACACCACACCAGGATTATGTCACCCATGTGGTGGCAGCCATCGTTTAATGGTACAGGAAACAAACCAATCAACATCGCCAGTACATAATCTTAATTTGTTAATCCTCCAACTGTCTCGGCTACTAAATTATATAACTTCTCATTACCTCTTTTCACATATGTAATTGTGACCCCATGCGTGGTGAGTGTGGTGGTGCCCGTGCGCGTTAGTGCACTGGGTATCCGCCCACGCTAACGTGGAGTTGTACCACCTCAGCACCATACAGTTAGCTGTGTTATTGCCGTCAGGTTGTCCAGGTCCCCAGTTTACGTACGGACCGATTGGACCACCATTTTCTATCCACGTCCAAGAACCTTCAACCGTAAAATCACTTCCGCCCGTCCAGAACATCTTGATTTTCATGCCTACATATAAGAAATTTAAAACACTATAAAGTAATATGTCCGGAAAAAAAAAAAATCTCTCATTGCACATTTCTTATAATGCATTACTGTTGTGTATGTTATCCAGCTTTATGGAAGTAATGTTAGCATAAAAAAATGAAATTGAGAAAATTATTTTTAACTGCATGTCTAGGGCGCAGCTCTATCCTGTAATTGCACATATCGTATCAAACACAATTAATGGAACATGATGATTTTTATCTGAAAATATGAAGAAAAAAAAAGTTAACACTTTTGGAAATTCTGAAACGATGTTACCAGTTATGTAGAGATACGTCTTTTTATAAAATAGAAAATATATACACAGACGGAGAACAAAGATTTTTAATCTTAGTAGCAGGTTCTATTATGTAATCCTGGAAAGAGAAATTCTATGCTAGACCCATTTTACCAAGGGAAAACTATGCCGAGGAAGGTGTATGCTATAACATTTTTTTCTGTTCATATTCTGTTGATAAAATTACTTGTAATTAAATAAAGTATTATATTCTTCGCATATGTTTAAATTATACTTATTATATCAATGTAAATAAAACCACGTTCTCTAATAATTGTGAATCTTGTTTTAAACTGAAAATGTTTCATTGTCTTTGGTGTCGTATGAATTTCTGTATCGATTTAAATACCCTATTCCTTCTGGAGAATTATATGCCATGCATTTCCTTTTACACGAGAAACGAAAATTCTAATTAAATTCTTTGCTGCATTTCATGATTCTAAAAGTTCTTTCTAGTTTAATATCATGTAAACTTCCCCTTTCCTGCAATTTTCATTCCTTTACAAAACCACAGCCCTTTATTTAAATGCTGATAGTTGTACCACTGAATTTTGATTTAAAGATACAAGAACATTCAAAGACTGATTCACCGCCATAATTGAATGTATAAATAAATAAGATCCCCCCTTTTACATTAATGTGTTAATTTGAAAAACAAACGTAGCTATCTTTTATATATAATTCAGGAGTTAAGCGGGACTTTAGATCATCAGAGTCGGTTCCTCCTCTGCCTGCCCTCTTTCCAAACCTCAGTGTTTAGTACGATTTTCCATAATAGGAAATTGATCCCAAATAAGGAGACCATGTGACATCGCGACTCATTTATTCCCACGACGTCATTGCAAATGGCTGACTGGTAAAGTTTTCAAATCGCTACGAAAGTTTACACGTAAAATAATGTATGTTAAATGGATGCTTTACAAGAGAGCTTGCAGTTTTTAATTAATATAAGGTATGTACTACTTACCTGTGACCTTATTTCCTGCAATTGTGCAAAAAATGCCGATTGTGAATCACAATCGGCCCTGCGCCGAAGCCAGCATAGTCACGGCATTGAAGCCCCACCAAACAAAATAAATAGCCGATAATAAATAATGTTTGGTGTGGCGAAATATTGAAGCTAAAACATGGTCGGCGTCAACGATGAAACATAAATGCAGAAAACTTGATCATGTTGTTTGTAAATAACGTAAGTTTTCTATCTGCTTCTTGTCTAGATCTTTATAAAACTGAATTCTTTCGAATGAGTATTGAATACAATAATCGAAATCTGCCATCTTGTCAGAATTTTCAACATCCGGTGTTTCGTCATACATTCGCGGTCGTTTTTCCGAGCTTGCCGGAAAGGTAGTAGAAGGTGTGATTGCCGTGATACGGGGTCTCAGTTTATATTGCCTTGGTCGAAGACCAGGTAGAGAAGAAGATAATAAATCGCTTAAAAAATATACTTCCCAATTCAAAGGCTGGTCGTCAGATTAAGATCCAGTGTGTTACTACTAGACCAACCAGCGCTGATACATAGTACACTATAAAATATAGTATACTGACTTCATAAATTATAGTAAGACATAATAGAATAAGATACCGACTTACTCGAAAAGACACTAAGGAACTCGTACAAGAAATTGTGTTTTGCCTCACTATCGTCCGACACTAGATGTCCTCCCATCATTCTACATGCTGACTGTAAAAAATTGGTTTACAGTATATTACGGAAGCCCATTTAGGACCTATCAAAAATATTTTTGAATATGATATAACGAATTCGTTTTTACACATTCAAGAATTCGTTATAACGAATTAAATCTGTTATAACAAATTTGTTGAATTCGTTTTAACAGATTTTGAAATTCGTTTTAACAAATTAAATTCGAAATAACAAATTCTTAGATTCATATATTCCTCAAATTTGTTATAACAGATTTAATACATTATAACGAATTCCTCAAATTTGTTAAAACGAATTTAATCCGTTTTACCAATTCAAGAATTCGTTAAAACGAATTAAATCAGTTTTAACAAATTCAAGAACTCGTTATATCAAATTCAAAAACATTTTTAATAGGTTCCTATTTGTTATAACGAATTCCCCAAATTTGTTATAACAGATTTAATTCGTTATAAAGAATTCTTGATTTGTTAAAACGAATTTAATCCGTTTTAACAAATTCAAGAATTCGTTAAAACGAATTTAATGCGTTTTAACAAATTCAAGACTTCGTTATATCAAATTCAAAAATATTTTGATAGGTCCTAAATGGGTTTCAGTAGTATATATACTTTTAATATCTATATAAACATTTCTAGATTACATTTCTGTAATTTTACCATGGTATTATTGCCCACAAATACTTGCATTCAGCGTACATGATAAGATACGGAACACTTATTGGAAACAATGTCGTAAGTAATATTTCAAACCGGGAAAAAGACAATCACTGACTTGTGAAGTAGAACCAGAAGATGGATCAGATGATACGAGAGAGTAAGCATCTCCTGCTAGCTAAAGACTTTTCATGTTATGGATTTCAAGATAAGAAATCTTTTTAAAAAGTGATAAAGATTATGGAAACTTTCAAAGCCCGAATCTTGATTAGAGTGATAAATTACTGTGCATCGATCTCTCATAATGCAAAAAGCAAACCCACGTCTCTATATCGTCAAATCCCCTCCCCCAAAGACACAATCCCTTCTCCAATTCCCCTCCCCAAAGACACAATCCCTTCTCTGATTCCCCTCCCCAAAGACACAATCCCTTCTCCAAATCCCCTTCCCCAAAGACACAATCCCTTCTTCAAATCCCCTCCCCCAAAGGCACAATCCCTTCTCCAAATCCCCTCCCCCAAAGGCACAATCCCTTCTTCAAATTCCCTCCCCTAAAGACACAATCCCTTCTCCAAATCCCCTCCCCCAAAGACACAATCCCTTCTCCAAATCCCCTCCCCCAAAGACACAATCCCTTCTCCAAATCCCCTCCCCCAAAGGCACAATCCCTTCTTCAAATTCCCTCCCCTAAAGACACAATCCCTTCTCCAAATCCCCTCCCCCAAAGACACAATCCCTTCTCCAAATCCCCTCCCCCAAAGACACAATCCCTTCTCCAAACCCCTCCCCCAAAGACACAAACCCTTCTTCAAATCGCGTTATTTGTAAACAAATGTGTATCGTCGGAGTAATGAAGATTTATGAGAAGAACTGTTTCCGAAATCTATCATATCGACATATGATTCGTTCGGAAGCAACAGAGATGGGAGGAGATGCAAGTCCACGGATGTTCACAGGGTCCTAGAGGCTCCGAAAGGGGGATTATTATTATTGTTACCGTAATGTTTAGTCTGTGAACAGTGATTTTAAACTCTTTCAAATCATAAATGTTATTCCAGTGTTTATTTGATAAGTATCACGAAGGCAACGTCGATCTATTATCTTTGATTAGAAAGGTGTCAATTTGTCAGCGTTCTGGTTTTGAAATTTCCGCCTTATGATTCTTTTCTTATATTGAGTGCATGCACGTACCTATGCAAATTTAGTTCGCTCTTATATAGTCTTTTCCAATGATTTCTTGCACTACGGCTAATTCGTGTATTTAGAGTCCCCCCCCCCACCACAGCTATTTACAATAGATTATACTTTTATTCCGATCCTTGCGATGTCTGAAGACCACAGACTTCTACGATGCTAGAAAATAGACACAATCGTTTTTTTTTTAATTCATGCTTTTGTCGAAAATATACGGATCACACAGCTTTAAAAGGTTGCCATGTTCTGAATGATTAATTTTCATTTTAATGCTGTTTTCATTCATATACTTATAAATTCCTTATCAGAATGTGAAACTCCCATCAAGACCGTTGTATTTCACGTGTAGAGAGATACATATTTTAAACCTACCGCAGCATCCGGGTAAGAAGCTACTTGTCGACTGAACCAATAGCAGTTGGAATTAAACAAAGCCCAATCGATAGGACATGCCGAGTCAGTGATAACAACACCTATCAAAACAAAGAAAAGATACATAAATCATGTTGGTACTTTCAAATATTATTTAGCACTGGTGTTTAGGAGTTACCATGCGCGTTTTCACAAAAATTGACAGAGTATCGGAGAGTACCCTGTCAAAAAATGAGTTTCACTGCGAGGCGTTAGCCGAGCTGTGAAACGGAATTTCTGACAGGGTATTCACCGATACCCAGCTGTCAGGTTTTGTAAAACACAAGCATGGTAACCCCATTCTAATGCATTTGATAAAAATAATTACAACTAGAGGCAATACACACAGAGTTATATCACTATTCACAGAAACGTCATATCAAAAGCCGAAGGGTATCATGACGTTACAAATAAAAAACTACAGGGTATAATGACGTCATATCAAAAACTGCAGTGTATCAAAAATACCCTTGCAGTTTTTAAATCGGACAGCCAATGAGATCGCGTGTTACAAACAATTAAAATGCATTAGAATGTAGGATTCATACCTGGGATGCGGACACAAATTTTACTGTACAAGGTATATAATTCGTCCAATTTTATCTGTGGCGTTAAGCAAAGGCTCAATCTATGTGGATGGCTGACATTATTATTTTCACTCCAGGAGGATATTGTGATGTGCCCCAATCATCAGTAGGAGTTTTAAGACGTGATGAACAAGAAGTTATACCTCTCGTCATATCGCTAGAAATATTACATATAACTAAGGTTTGTACGCAGATGACGTCACAATACTTTACACATTGGTCAAACCTCGAACAAATATTGAAAATGTATTGTGGCGTCCGTCACGAAATTCAATAAATATTACCGCAAAAGTGATGGGTCAATTAGCAAACACTTCCTCCACACTACATGTAGTATCAGATGCGAGATGAAAATGTCAAAATGTAGTAACCATCTGTCGCTGGATAATTACACCTGTCATTAGTCCTCAGTCAAGTTCAAGAAAACATCGAAATCCATATCCTAAACAAAGATATGTAAAACAAGTAATAAATAGAAACAGTTTGTGAAAGAACTTACCAACAGCAATTAAACAAAACAGCGCTAGGAAACCTGTTGCCATTGTCTCCTGTTGAAAAGTACTTTACTAGTCAGAAGAGCACGTGTTGTTTCACGTCTTATCTATATAGAATATATGTGAGTAACTTATATCGCCAATATGTATCTCTTGCATAAATATGGAAAGGGGTCCTCTCCGATACATTCTTAAACTCGGATGTGTATATCTGTCAATACGGAATATCGCAACTAAAATAACGTCACGCACTTTGTGATTGTTATGACGTCATATGATTATGACGTAAGTTGCCCACATAAAAGTGCCCATATCGAGAACAATACACCGTTATGACGTCATAATCAAATGTCGGACTTGTCCAACCTTGCATGACGTCATCATAGTCAGATTTTGCGCTAAAGTGCTTGACTTTTGACGAAAATGGAACGGTGTATGGATTTGGTAGGTGACTAAATGATCTCAAATCTCTAATGTATTGCTACTATGAAATTTCTTTGTATTGTTGTATGATTCTTTTCAAATAAATGTTTAAACTAAATGCAAACCGTGACGGGATATTAGTAGTTGTGATACTCCGTATTAATTATCTATACCTGGATATCTGGTACTGCTCCACATTAGCTGGATATCTAATAATGCTGTTCCATTTACTTGGATATACAATCTGATTAAAACCATATCTTTATTCCGTTTCTCTATTTGTCCCATTGCGTATAAAGGGACAAATAGAGAAGCGGAATAAAGATATGGTTTTAATCAGATTGCTGGTTATACATCGCATATTATATTGTACTGCTGTTCACTTCTTGTTCTGTCTTTCTGTGCACTTATACAATACACTTGTTTGTTAAATATTCACTGCTTGAAGGGTATACCAATTTCACTTAAATGTTAATTCGTCAATATCTTCAGTGATTCACATTTTGAGATAGACAATATCAGTTTGCCGTGTGGAGCCTCTTCTGATTGTCCGTACAGATCGTGAGACATGAAGTACAAAGTGACCTCTATACCGACAAGGCACTTAGATTACACTCATATCCACCAAGATGTACAACACGGCGGTTCTCATTCTATCGGGTACGTCAGTATACTTTAATATACATCTCCGTCTGTCGCAGATTCCATTTTTTAACTACGATAACAAATAACACTCTAGTGATCTCAGTGTTCCAAAAGTTGGGGTTTTTTTTTTCGAAAGAAGTAGTTTCATTCCTGACACAATATTTATTTGTATAAGGAATTGGCGATCTCCTAGGAAATATTCCTCCGTTGACGACTTCTATGTCATGATGATTTTATGTACCTAGATTCGTGCTGTCTTAACCCTTGATTTAGACAACATAGGATTTAATTACAGATTTCACATTTCAAGTTGAAACCATGCGATATCCAATGTCCTTTCGTATGGTATTTTTACTAATTTTTGTTTCTAGTGGCTTAACTGAATAAGGCACGTCAGCGGTTGTGTTTATATAGTAGCAGGTCCTTATAACTTCATTGCCCTTAATTCCGTGTCTGTTTTTTCCCAGATGACCACGATCGCCAATTTTTTTTTTGTCTATAACAAGTGTTTGATATCATAACCTGTGTTATAAATAGATTTTAACATTGCAGTTGTTGTTGTAAGCACCCTGTCATGTGACGTAGGTTGGACTAAGCATGATGGAGAATGCCTGTACTTCAGTCATGACAGGGCAACTTGGCCAAACGCAGAGGTAACAATTATGCATCTGTATGTGACTATATGTGACCAAAAAATTGAAAGGAGCACGGTTTAGTGTGTATCTCGCGTTTATACAAGTGTATTTAGAGCAAAGTCTGAAAAATAGAGAATACTAGCACACAAATGAGAACAGAAAGATGATCGCTGTACTGTTAGGACGTACTGTGAATAGCTGGATTGGTCTTAGCGCTGTTAGAATAAACGGCGAATTAGTGGATTGGTCTTTGTGCTGTTAGTACATGCGGTGAATAGGTGGATTGGTCTTGATACTGTAAGTACAAACGGTGAATTGGTGGATTGGTATTAGTGCTGTTAGTACATACGATGAGTTGGTGGATTGATATTGGTGCTGTTAGTACATAAGGTGAATTGGTGGATTGCTCTTTGTGCTGTTAGTACATACAGTGAATTGGTGGATTGGTCTTAGTGCTGTTAGTACATACGGCGAATTGGTGGATTGGTCTTTGTGCTGTTAGTACATACGGTAAATTGGTGGATTGGTCTTTGTGCTGTTAGTACATACGGAGAATTGGTGGATTGGTCTTGGTGCTGTTAGTACACACGGAGAGTTGATGGATTGATATGAGTGCTGTTATTACATACAGCGAATTTGTGGATTGGTCTTGGTACTGTTCGTACATACGGCGAACTGATGATGGATTGGTCTTTGTGCTGTTAGTACATACGGTGAATTGGTGGATTGGTCTTTGTGCTGTTAGTACATACGGAGAGTTGGTGGATTGATATTAGTGCTGTTATTACATACAGCGAATTGGTGGATTGGTCTTAGTACTGTTCGTACATACGGCAAATTGTTGGATTGGTATTGGTGCTGTTAGTACATACGGCGAACTGATGGATTGCTCCTTGTGCTGTTAGTACATTCGGTGAATTGGTATTGGTTCTGTTAGTACATACGGCTAATTGGTGGATTGGTATTGGTGCTGTTAGTACATACAGCGAACTGGTGGATTGCTCCTTGTGCTGTTAGATTGGTCTTGTACAGAAACCTGATTACAAAGTTTAAAAATAATATTGCCCTATTTTATATAACATGTATAACATGCATAACATACAATATGTAAGAAGTTGGCTAACTAATACAATGAAGTCTTAAGACCTTTTATAATAACTTTTAAAATATCCACAAAGTGTGATAGCATGCTATTCTATATGGTATAAAACAGGACGTTGACTATTGGGATACTACGTTTTCCTTCTATGAAATTCCTGCTAACCGCCCACCAACAAGCAAACCACTGACCACTGTCAAATATTACCAATCAAGAGGAAACAATATAAATAAAATCTTGACCATCTTATAAAGCGTCCTTTTCTCGATCACGACTGGTCGACATCGATAAAGTAATAAATCAATCAAAGTAGACGCAAAAACCAAACTCATCTAACTTTACAGTATATTGAAGTCGATGGTATGTAGGAATTGTTTCAATATAAACGTTTGTGCATTTGGCACGGTAATAAATTTAATATCGTTGTCTTGATAGTGGTTTAAACTGTCATGACATTTTCTAGTCAAGCTGTAGATTGAAGCATGGATCAGCTTACTTGGTGACAGTGGACAATGCCGCCAAAGAAAAGTACATAGACAATTTTGCCAGTGTCCTTCATCGTACGTATTGGTTTGACTGTATTACTTATAAGAGGTCTAATAATAAAATAATAAATTATTTCATCCTCATTATCATCATCGTCATCATCATCATCATCATCATCATCATCATCATCGTCATCTTCAACAACAGTAGCAACAACAATAACAGCAACAACAAAATCGGCATCTTTTTACATGCAAAGAAATCTAATATTTTTACCGCAATCTTTGCCATTATTTTTTATTATTCTTAAATATGTAATTATGGTATCACAACATGCATTTTGCATATCATTATATTCTAAACTATGAACTTAAAATAGCTATTATTTCATGATGTGTTTGCGAATTGATAGTATTTTCTGAGTAGCTTGGTACAGGATGACAGTGTTTCAAGTTCGTCCTAAAATCCTTAAAAAACCTAATTTATTTTACATTTTGCTAAAATCCTAAAAAGTTAAAATCAGTTCAATGGAGGGTATGGGAAAATCCTGAAATTGTCCTAGATTTTAGACCAAAATCCCAATTTTTTGTTTATGACTGTGATCGATAAGCTCAAATTTTGTCCGAGATAGTGATATTATTAAAGGCACTATACAAATGTTATTGTAAATTCTATAATTGAATTGATATAAAGCTCTTCTCAGTTTCCATTTCCAGAGCTCTCACCCCAGTTATCATATCTGTTGATGGCCTGCATTATGGGAGCAACCATGAGGGTGCTACAGTAAGATGACAATGTTTCCTAATGCAAGACTCAACAGATTTGAAGACTGGGATGAAAGCTGTCTGTAAGCAAATGATTATTATCTGCTTTTAGGTGAGTAAACGGTCCTAAAAATCCTAGTTTTTTTTCAAAATGTCCTTAAAACATCCGAAAAAACCCTTAAAATCGTCCTTAATTTTGTCCTAAATTTTGTGGAAAAGGTGCTTGAAGCACTGGGATGATATCCCCAACATCTCTACAGTTTCTAACCTACGTTATCCAAATGATCAAATAAACTATCGTCAGTATTATTAATCTATTTCGAAATATCTGTTGTGAAATAAAACTGACACACGAAGTCACAAAACCTCCTCGGGCATAGCAATCACAGATCAATAGGCAACACAACAGCGTCACAATATTATTCAATTACACAACGGCTACAAAAAAGGTACTTTTTGTTCACTAAATACTACATTGCATTTTTCCTAGTTCCTAGTATGAACACCTGATTATTCATTATGCTAGAATTCTTTCAGACTTCCGGGAACAATCATTTTGGTTGGGATCCAGTGATTTTGCCATAGAGGGGTCTTGGAGATGGATAGAAACAGGCACAGGATTTACAGATTACACTAACTGGGCACCTGGATTCCCTGACGGCAACAGAACTCACAACTGTCTATTGTTGAAATATTTTGGTACCACACCCATGTGGGTCGATTACAACTGTAATAGCAAACAGTATTATATATGTGAAAAACCGTAAGTATATTGTTGTAGTGAGAATGTGTAATATTGAAATTTTTAATGTAAAAGGCACATCTTGTAAGAGCAGATTATACTGTCATTGCACATCATCACAGCAAAATTTGGCTAAATTTGAGTAAACATGAGAGATTGTTATTTTTCCATATGCGTGATCACACTTGTTGCACTGCTGAACCCCAGAAATTGTTCTCCGTTTTATATTTTGTATACTCTTTTGCTGCCCTTCAATGTTTGTATGCTTTTTTTTTCTTTTCACTTCCTACAATGATCTTCAAATCTGACGAACCTGGTTCGATTCCGGTTGTCTATTTCTCTAAATTTTCCATCACCAGGCTTCCTACTCGTATTTGTGGTTAACGCTAAACTCCAAGTCACGGTATTTGCCAGTACGTTAAAATACCTACTTATTTCTTTGGTTTAATTGAATAGGACAAAATTACAAAAACCAGACAGGTGTCCCTTCCATATGATTGAAAAAATCATGGGGTGACATAAATCAAAGACAAAATCTTTTTTCGTAGCATTTGCAAATTTCTCATCGAAATTGCTCGTTTCACAGATCCAAATATTTCAAACATTTCTTTGGTTCTTTTTTACAGAGACCCAAACGCCATGATGACTACACCATCAGTCATTGGATGAATTTAGAAATGTTAAATTAAAATTCATTTACAGTCATGGTCATTGTTTTGAATTCATAGTAAGAGAATAGGTGATGATTGTGTAATTTGTTGGTGTAAGTTGATAAAACTAGATGTATGAATTTGAAACATAAAATGTTAAATGTTTGGTAGCGGTAATAGTTACCCAACAGGAGGCGTTTACTCCCTTCGGGTAATTTACCTTACCTCTTATCTAAAGGCCTTGAATGTCCCCATAAAAAACCAGTTGTGAGTGCCACAAACATATTGTATCACTGAAGTTGGCAAATACTGGGGTGCTAAGTATATCTCTGTGATACTTGAGCGTTGTATATATATATATATATATATAGAACCTGTCCCTGTGATACTGGAGTGCTGAGTACATACAGAATCAGTCCCTGTAATACTGGAGTGCTGAGCACATACAGAATCTGTCCCTGTGATATTGCAATGCTGAGCACATACAGAATCAGTCCCTGTCATACTGGAGTGCTGAGTACATACAGAATCTGTCCCTGTGGTACTAGAGTGCTGATTACATACTGAATCTGTCCCTGTGGTACTAGAGTGCTGTGCACATACAGAATCAGTCCCTGTAATACTGGAGTGCTGAGTACATACAGACGTAGGCCCTGTCATACTGCAGTGATGAGCACATATAAAATCAGTCCCTGTGATACTGGAGTGCTGAGCACATATCGAATCAGTACCTGTGATACTGGAGTGCTGATTACATACCGAATCTGTCCCTGTGATACTGGAGTGCTGTGCACATACAGAATCAGTCCCTGTGATACTGGAGTGCTGAGTACACACAGAATCAGTCCCTGTAATATGGGAGTACTGAGCACATACAGATTCTGCCCCTGTGATACTGTATTGCTGAGCACATATGGAATCAGTCTCTGTGATAATGGAGTGCTGAGTACATACAGAATCAGTCCCTGTGATACTGGAGTGCTGATTACATACAGAATCAGTCCCTGTGATACTGCAGTGCTGAGCACATACAGAATCAGTCCCTGTGATACTGGAGTGCTGATTACATACAGAATCAGTCCCTGTGATACTGCAGTGCTGAGCACATACAGAATCTGTCCCTGTGATACTGCAGTGCTGAGCACATACAGAATCTGTCTCTGTGATACTGCAGTCCTGAGCACATACAGAATCAGTCCATGTAATAAGGGAGTGCTGAATACATGCAGAATTAGTCCCTGTGATACTGGAGTGCTGAGTACATACAGAATCTGTCCTGGTGATAATAGAGTGCTGAGTACATATAGAATCAGTCCCTGTAATACTGGAGTGCTGAGTACATATAGAATCTGTCCCTGTGATACTACAGTGCTGAGCACATACAGAATCAATCCCTGTGGTACTTGAGTCCTGGGTACATATAGAATCAGTCCCTGTGATACTGGAGTGCTGATTACATACAGAATCAGTCCCTGTGATACTGCAGTGCTGAGCACATATAGAATCTGTCCCTGTGATACTGCAGTGCTGAGCACATACAGGATCTGTCCCAGTGATATTGGAGTGCTGAGTACATACAGATTCAGTTCCTGTGATACTAGATTGTTTAGTAGATACAATTTCTGCCCCTGTGATACTGCAAAGCTTAGTAGATACAGAATCAGTCCCTGTGATACTGGAGTGCTGTGTACATACAGAAATCGTCCCTGTGATACTAGAGTGATGAGAACATACAGAATCAGTCTCTGTGGTACTGGAGTGATAAGTACAGAATCAGTCCCTGTGATACTGGAGTAATAAGTACATGCAGAATCAGTCCCTGTGATACTAGAGTGCTTAGTACACACAGAATCAGTCCCTAGCTGTGATAGTGGAGTGCTGAGTACATACAGAATCAGTCTCTGTGGTACTGGAGCGATAAGTACAGAATCAGTGCCTGTGATACTGGAGTGATAAGTACAGAATCAGTCCCTGTGATACGGCAGTGCTTAGTAGATACAGAATCAGTCCCTGTGATACTGGAGTGAGTGCTGAGTACATACAGAATCAATCCCTGTGATACTGGAGTACTGAGCACATACAGAATCAGTCCCTGTGATACTGGAGTGCTGAGTACATACAGAAATCGTCCCTGTGATACTGGAGTGCTTAGTAGAAAAAGAATCAGTCTCAGTGATACTGGAGTGATAAGTACAGAATCAGTCCCTGTGATACTGGAGTGCTTAGTACACACAGAATCAGTCCCTGTGATACTGGAGTGCTGAGTACATACAGAATCAGTCCGTGTGATACTGTAGTGCTTAGTAAATACAGAATTAGTCAGTGTGATATTGGAGTACTGAGTACATACAAAATTAGTCCCTATGATACTGCAGTGCTGAGTACATGCAGAATCTGCCCGTGATACTGCAGTGCCGAGTACATACAGAATTAGTCCCTGTGATACTGGGGTGCTGAGTACATACAGAATTAGTCCCTGTAATACTGGAGTGCTGAGTACATACAGAATCAGTCCGTGTGATACTGGAGTGCCGAGTACATACAGAATCACTCCTGGTGATACTGAAGTGATGAGTACACACAGAATCAGTCTCAATGATACCGGAGTCCCGAGCACATACATAATTTGTTTCTGCGATACTGTATGACTTCTATACGATGCCGCATGTATATTGTAGTAACAGGAAGTCGATCGTTCTCCCCGAACACTTCATTTCACTCTATCACTAACCGACATAATACAGGGTAAATATTATTGATGTAACATTTTGCGTTAAAGCAAGAAGCAACACTTTTTCATCCATTATAAATACATGCACATACAATATGAAGTATACTGGTGATCCTCGGTGGTCGAGTGGGTTACAACGCTGCACTGGTAAGTCTGTGTTCGATCTCCAATCAGTGCAAAGCGGAATTTCCGGCAGTATTGAAGTTCCATAATTGTGTCGGGTTTTCCGGCTTTCTCTGCCACTAAACACTAGAGGAAAATTCTGTGTTCCTAGACCCACTATTTATATCAGTAATGTGTGTGGTCACATCCTCACAACACCGGTGGTCTTGGGGGACTATAAACACTAGAGGAAAATTCTATGTTCCTAGACCCACTATTTATATCAGTAATGTGTAGTGGTCACATCCTCACATCACCGGTGGTCTTGGGGGACTATAAACACTAGAGGAAAATTCTGTGTTCCTAGACCCACTATTTATATCAGTAATGTGTAGTGGTCACATCCTCACAACACCGGTGGTCTTGGGGGACTATAAACACTAGAGGAAAATTCTATGTTCCTAGACCCACTATTTATATCAGTAATGTGTAGTGGTCACATCCTCACATCACCGGTGGTCTTGGGGGACTATAAACACTAGAGGAAAATTCTATGTTCCTAGACCCACTATTTATATCAGTAATGTGTAGTGGTCACATCCTCACAACACCGGCATAAAAGGTGGTCTTGGGGGACTATAAACACGTGTAAATATGTAGGTGAAATAATCCTAATGTGACTTCTGGAAAAAGTGACGAAATATAAATCTGAAATGTTGATTTTATAGCATAATTCATTCTAATCTCAATATACTTTTGTAAATAACTGCACTCACGGAAACAGCAGGCATTCTTGTGTCTGCGTGCTTGTAAGTGACTTTTCAAGAAGATTCGTTATTTATTTCTACGACGTAGGATTTGTACTTTATTGTATTCTGAACATTGGTGAATCCAGATGTTTTTTATTTTCTAGAAAGAGGGGGGTTAGTTCTAGTCCAACCAGGGATCTAGCCCATGATATTCGCCGAATTACACGGGAAAATGGAAAATGCATTTTTGGCGAAATTCAAGGGGGGGGGACCCCTGAACGACATTAAGCCGCCCCCCCCCGTGCTAGATCTGCGCATCCTGAATATTTTGAATGCTTCAGACCACCTGAATGACAACCTCCTCACCCCCTCCCATCCTCCTGCTGAACCTTTTGAATGGCCCATTTTATGTAGTCACATTGCTGACAACGGGCTCAACCCTATCTGTTCTTACAATTTATAAAATTCATATATGCATACGCGATGCGCACTAATGCAAAGGTGAAAATCTAGTGATTGGAGACATAAAATGCATATACATGTATTTGATTTATGAAAACTGGAATGCACTTTAACTAAAACAGTTCAGTGCTTTTGGTCGACATATCTATTCTGCACACACATGACTCTATAGAATATGAGATGTGTTATAAAGATAAGATGGCCAGAACAATACATATACTCCAGCTTTAAAATGATAAATCGTAAAGCAGGGGGGTAGTCGTACTACTTCTCGTATTATGGCCCTCTTTCTCTCTACAACTGTAATGAATTTTTACATACTGCAAATACATGTACATACATGTAGTTCAGTTATTCTATAACTACTATGATCACATGAAAGAAGAATAGAACAACAGAAATTATAAACCATATGCAATACCAGTGTATCTTTAGTGATGCTCAAGACTAAAACTGTGGCAGTGTGGGAAACCCACGGGTAGATCGTTTGTAAGGTACGATTTACCTCGTGGGTTTCACACGATGAAACTGTGGAAGATATTTGTATTACACAATAGATCTAAAAGGAACATGCATACCCAACTAAGAGCATCTAAAAGGAACATGCATACCCAACTACGAGCATCTAAAAGGAACATGCATACCCAACTACGAGCATCTAAAAGGAACATGCATACCCAACTACGAGCATCTAAAAGGAACATGCATACCCAACTAAGAGCATCTAAAAGGAACATGCATACCCAACTACGAGCATCTAAAAGGAACATGCATACCCAACTACGAGCATCTAAAAGGAACATGCATACCCAACTACGAGCATCTAAAAGGAACATGCATACCCAACTACGAGCATCTAAAAGGAACATGCATACCCAACTACGAGCATCTAAAAGGAACATGCATACCCAACTACGAGCATCTAAAAGGAACATGCATACCCAACTAAGAGCATCTAAAAGGAACATGCATACCCAACTACGAGCATCTAAAAGGAACATGCATACCCAGCTACGAGCATCTAAAAGGAACATGCATACCCAACTAAGAGCATCTAAAAGGAACATGCATACCCAACTACGAGCATCTAAAAGAAACATCTATACCCGTCTAAGAGCAGAGCTATTCTGCTTCTCCTTAGTTTTCAACGATCTATAACAAACTGATACAACGGTACTAGTAATTTCAAAGAATGCATTGCATGTTGGTAAATGTCATGTGAAATATGTTGGGTTTCTAGGTAGGTATGACGGTATATATGCACCTTATTAATGGACGTGAACGTGCACGAACGTGGATGTTATTTAAAAAAAATAGAGGCGACCACCCTTCTTCGACGTAAATCACTCTACATGTTACTAAAGGGATCCAAACATATAATCGTAATAATATACAAAACACTAGTTATCAGAAATATTTTTCTTTTTATTTAAAATGTCCCCGTGCCCCATCTCTGAGCACTCGTTTGGAAAAAATATCAAAACAAAACTCAAATCACACTTTACTTTATAAAATAACCTTCATTAGAATGTGTGTGTATATATAGGAATGAGAATTCAATATATTCGTGCCACATACAGAGTATATTCAATGCTCTGTGATGAATAGTCTCAGGAAAACAAATGTAAATCTTTTGTGGTTCAGTGGCGGATTTAGAGGGATGGCCCGGGGACCTCCCACTCCTCCCTTTTCGGACACAAATATGAGTGAAACTTCAGATTTGGCACCAAAAGTATTTGGCTAATACTTGAATTTCACTTGTCTTCGCCCCCCCCCCCCCCGCTTTATTCGGAAATCCTGCATCCGCCACTGTTTTTCGTCACGGCAAGACTGATTTATTTATGTTCTGACGTCATTTGTCTGATGCCCGAAGAAGTGAGGGGTCTGTTATGCCAACAATTAACGTCACACGCGGCCTCGGTTCTCATTGTTTTACCTTAGTCTGGTCCCCGGGACCCCTCTGGAATTTTTCCTCTAACACAGCAAACATCCTGAGGGGTCCCGGGAACCAGACTAGTTTTACCCCCGAAACACGAGACGCCGACAAGGTATAATAAACGATAACTCTTTTGTAGGTTTCTTTCATTACTATCATCATCTTGATTTTTCGCTTATATTTTCAGACTTTTGGACTTTAGTATATCCTATTGATTCGATATAAACATCTAAATATAAACATTTATTCCATTACAGTGCTTTCACTGTAATTCAGGATTTGGACCCATACGCTTGATAACCACACCCACTGCATGACGGGTTGTATACTACATGACCGTGTTAACCCGGCATCGTCATTGCTTCACTTTATCTGTGACTGACTCTGCATCACTTTAAATTTTTGCATAAAATGTGAATTTCTCCATTTATCCTCTACGAAAGCCTGGAAATTCAAGTAGGGAAAAAATTAAAAGTAATTACGAGAAAAAAGTCTGTACTACGAAATAAAAAAAAATCGTTGAATATTACGAGATAAAGGGTCGTTATTACTGTTATTGGAAACGACGCATTGAAAGTTTGTGGGGAGTTGTTGTTTTTGTTAGTCGCTTTATAATTAAAGATAGGTTCAATTCATTTGCACCCATCTTTTAAATCATATCAATTATACACATCATTAATTCTTGGTATTTGTCACAGTATCTTCAATTCTACTACTATTGTGCATATCTTCAAATCGATTATACCTTTTTCAAATGAATTAAAGATATGTATCATTGAATTTACCCTATCTTCAATTCATTTTGAGAATAGGTACAATCGATTTGTATGTAGGTACAAATATTTGAAGAAGGGTACAAATATTCGAATGTGTTACTTTCCATTTATGTAAGGGACCTTGAGTTTTTCATCCTTACCAAGTTTCATCAAATTCCCCCTGTTGGTTCTAAAGAAGATGTTGAAAATGTGATAAGTTTGCAGACAACGGATGATAGACAATAGTACAATATTGTCTCGAGGCCCGTGTGTAGTGAATCAAGAACCATAACTCTGTCAAAAGTAGTTCAAACAGAATAAAACTCGCTATTAATCGGCAACCCATAGTTATAAATCAAATAGGTGCAAACAATTAAGAAAACAGACATTCCGGAAAGGGCTATAAATTTGTCAAAGTAGGTCACCTCGAACCAAACATGATTTAATTAACAAATCAAATTTCTTTCTTAACTCGTAATAATGACTTTTTATCTTGTAATAACGACTTTCTTAACTCATGACTACGGCTTTTTATCACGAAATAACGACTCATTATCACGTAATAACGACTTTTATCTCGTAATAACGACTTTTAATTATTTTTTTCTATACTTTGAATTTGACCTTCCTGTTGTTGTTGTTGTTGTTGTTGTTTTAATGTTCATTGCAATATATACTCATCTACATACAAAAGACCACTTCGGACCAAAATGATCCATATCAGAATGTGTAAGTTTGATTATTACACTTTATTTGTATTTGTTTATTTAGAAATAGTATTTGATAATAATTATAGTATTTACAAAAGCAGTAATACTAAATTAAAAATTAATCATACTACTTCCCCCTAACGTATAAATCTTAGAAACATTCCGGCACATTTACCAAAAAAAGATACATTGACTATTAAATGGTTTTGGAAGAAGTCTATTTTGCTAATTTATGAATACGTGTACTTTTATCACTGGATACCAAAATCCAAAAATCTGTTATTCATATTAAAGATGTGTTACCAGTTATGATATATAGATTATTTAAACGTATAGCCCTTGATTTACTTCATTATAGAATTTCCTCATAACAGAATCCTTAAATATAAATTTCCAGTTCACACATAATTCAAGATATCTCCCATAATACCTCATAATCCTCTGATATCTGTATACAGGACAATTAAATGTTTAGTATCTTGTATTTCATTGCAAAAATTGCAGTATTTACTTTAATCTTATTTTCATTTACTAACAACTAAGTCATTTGTCAATAGGTTTTGTATCATTTTATAGTTAGATTCTGCGACATCGTTTTCAACAATATTTGTTTTGAGGTTTTAATCCCCCCCCTCCCAGGATCGATAGATCGGGGGCATATTGTTTTTTTTTTTACCTGTCTGTCTGTTTGTTTGTCTGTCTGTTTGTTTGTTTGCATATTCCACTAATAAATCCCTTTCAAATTACACCAATGTCATCGACCTCATGACCTTTGTCCTACATTTCAAAATTAGCCTTATTTGGACTTTGTTGCCTCCGAAGGCATTCGTGTTTTATAAATGCATATTTCTATTTCATACTCTTCTGTGGCCATAGATTAATAATATGTGCGAACGAGATACCGTAAAACTGTACCTTAAGGAACGACCATTTGATTCTAAAGAGATGGGGAAGACAGGCACCTGTTGGAAATAACTAGTCTGTCCTCCAAATCTAGAAAAGAATTTGTCTGATCTCTTCTGGCGAGAAAGAATATTCTAGCCATCTTGTGTAGTAGGTCTTGCACAAAAAGCTTCGCCCGCACTTGGGGGAATATCAGAAATTTCTGACTTACTTCCCTCTCAAATTCTGATTTCAAATGTATTATATGTATCACGTACAGACATTGATTATTTAAAATAATTTCGTACTACTAACACTCTTCCAATCCCCACCTCAAGAAAGAGGAGAACAGGTAGGTAAATGCATCCACTTTTTGATAACAAGTTTCCAACTTTTTTACGTTTTATGAAGTAAAACAGTAGAATCAATGGGTTAAAACAACAACAACAACAACAACAACAACAACAACAACAATAATAATGATAATAATAATAATAATAATAATAATAATAATAATAATAATAATAATAATAATATGATGATGATGATGATGATGATGATGATGATGATGATGATGATGATAAATTGACTCGCTTCGCTCGCCAGGTATTCACAACAACCATTGGCCTCTCTGATTAAGATCTTTGATATCCTATAGTGCTTGTATCGTTATATGCTATTTCTGTTTTAATTACATGTACATGTGATTCTTATATCATATATACTTATAATAATATTGATACTGCAACAACTGGTCAGTTTAGAGTGGGACACCTCTGGCTCAGGCAGCGATCGACATGCTTTTTATATGCCATAGGGTCTAGAATTGCCTGATTCTGTACCAATGACGGCTTAATTTTTATGGGGAGGATCCCGTGAACCCCTTCCAATGGTTTAGATCCTGATAAATATACAATATTTTGGTCCTGTCTTATACGGGTTCGTGTTGAAAATAAATATTCCGATCTCATGGAACTTGCAAGACCCTCCTTTCAGGAAGGAATGTAATCCCCTTAAATTTTCTAGGTCCCTTAAGTAAAAATCTTCCTCATTTCTTCTGATTTGCATATCGGTATAGAATTATCTATCTTACCCAATAGAAACTCCTGAGCATTTTATACAAGAATTAATAAACTGTATTCCCAAATGTTTTCATTATGCCCCCACAATGAAAATCGGAGGCATCTAGTGTTTGGCCGGTCTATGTATCTGTTCGTCTGTCTGTGTATAGCAAAAATACTTTAATCTTCGTCATAACTTTTGAACCTTTACTGGTAAGGCTTTCATCTTTCGCATGTGCATTCCCTGTGACGAGTCCTTTACGTTGCTACCACAGTTTTAGACATAGTGGCATTGACCGTGACCTTTGACCTATATTTCTGAAAAAAAAAACCTTTAACATTCGTCATAACTTTTGAAACATTACAGGTATGGCTTTCATCTTTTGCATGTGCATTCCTTGTGTATGACGAGGTTTTGTTTTCTTTTTCTTTTTTTGTTTTTTTTTTTTTGTTTGTTTTTTTTTTTTTTTGTTTTTTTTTTGTTTTTTTGTTTTTTGTTTTGTTTTTGGTTTTGTTTTTGTTTTTGTTTATTTATTTATTTATTTACGTTGCTACCACAATTCTTAACCTAGAGACCTTGACCGGGACCTTTGACCTACATTTCTAGATTTGACTTATTTGGATTTTGTTGCTGTCGGGAGCATTCGTGTTTCACTAACATATCTTGTTCTTCAAAATTTCCCAAAAAATGATACAACTTTTTTTCAATATTCAATTTTATACCCTTAAACATCATTGTATTCGTGAATCAAATATCGCAACTACAATAATGTCAACATACACGCGCACTGTGTGATTGTTATGACGTCATATAATTATTTCGTAAGCTGCCCACATAAAACTAAAAAGTGCCCACATCGAGAACAATGGATTTGGTAGGTGACTAAATGCAAACCTTGACGGATTTTAGTATTTGGCGATACTCCGTATTGTACAGATATAATTGTCTACTTCTTATATATGATTCAAATGAAGATTACAATAATCATAATGTTTAATTAATTCAATGTCGTGAACAATGCTACAGTATTATTTTCAAAATCCCGTATATCATGAGCTTGTAAAACTGGCCATGAAAAGAAATAACAGAACAGAGACTGTACAACCTTGTATAATTCCTCTTTTCATTTACATGGTTTTGATAACCATTGTAGAATAATTAAGTTCATCTTTAGAAATTCTTATCCAAAATAACATTTATTTAGATTCTCAAAATGGAGGTCTATCCAGCGGAATTGAATCAATATTGAATGGGTCTATACATGAGTTGTCTCATTTGGTTGAAAATATTAAGAAAAACCTATACTGGAAGAAGTGTTTTGAAAGTTTATCAAACACACGTGGGGAGAATGGAAGAAAAAAGGAGTAAAAAGGGTGATTATGCGATTAGACTAAATTAACTTATGATGATAATATATCATATTTATTTAAATCTAAACAATTTTTTCGTAAATCATGATACGTGGATAATGACTCGAGATATGGGAGATGTTGTGTCCTACCTTACCTTAGAGGTACATGTATAACTATAAGGAATAATCTAGCCTATAGTCTCTCCCGATTTGACTATGTCGTGTCACCAGAGACTGAATCCCATACATGTGTATCAAAGTCCGCCAATGTGGCTGCCTAGAATTACATAAACATTCCAATCTTACATTGACATTAAACCAAAGCCTTTTTTTTTTTTATAAAATTCGGCCACAAATACTAAATGGCCAATTCCTGTGATAAAAAAAAGGCCTGTGCTGTTGTGATTAATTTAATAATTATCAATTTGGTACATTTTTTACCAACCATTCACTCTTTACATGCCTAGAAATCATATTTTAGATAGTTGCCAGAGGTTTCAGAAAAAAAATTGTTTGGACTAGAGAGGTTTCGGACATGAGATTTCGGACAAAAACGGTTTCGGCCCCTATGTTACATTAGATCGGATACAGAAAGATCATTATATATTGGTAGGTCGGCAACCTGAAGTTTCCGTTCATAATCCCTGCAATGCCAGCGAGTGCATATATTGAAATTAAAACCATAGGCTACAGATATATGATTAAAATATCTAGGTCAAGTTTGATTTGATTACCATCAAACAATTTTGACAGAGTTACACCCTTTGAACTTAGATAATTATCCTTTATCCTGAATATCTTTTTCCAGATGCATCTAAATGAAGAACACTAAAATAAACTAGTTATAGACAAAAGAAAACAAGATTTAATTTTGATATGGGTGGTAAACATTGAAAAAATAATTTGATATTTTGATAAAGGGGTATCATTCGATTCTAAAAATATGTAGTTCATAAGGGTATAATCTTGGTAAAAATAGTTTTATTGATATTTGAAAAATTCTTTATTTATGCACTACTCTGCGTGTATATATGCCGTATTACAAATGAAATTTAAAATGAAATAACTGGTAAAAGCCCTGTGGTTTCTTACAGTGCTTTCAGAACATTGTGATAAAAACTTGTCTATGACATATGAATTCGTCTGTATAGTTAACATATTATAGTAAACACATAGCTTAATGTTTGAAAAGGTTTACAATAATCATAGAAATGTAGGGCTGAAATTTGTGTAACAGAACTGACAATAATCATTTGTAAAAACGTAGGGCCGAAACCTCTGAGGCCGAACCGCATTTTGTCCGAAACCTCTCTAATCCAAACAAGTTTTTGTCCAAAACCTCCTGCAACTCTTTCTTCCCACCATTTCAAAGTCAAAGTGAAAGCAGGGAGATGAAAACTTTTGTTGGAGGTGATATGCAGTAGATATGTAAGAAATAAAGGTGCTGTGGTTGTGAAAATGAATTTTGATGTGTCCAAATTGGCTGCAATGGATAAGTAGGAGAGGTTACAGGATTCATCCTCTAGGGTGACACATATCAGTAAGGGAAACAACTAGAGAAATATCACTCAGTGACCAATCTAAGCTTGACATAAATTTTCATATATACATTTGGTAATCTTGGTATCATTCATGTTAATTTATATTGGCTTACTCAATGGTAGACTGAATAATCCAATTTCTTGTTGATCCATTTTCTAATATATCACTTATCAGAGACTGGAACCCGTATTGCTTCGTACAAATACATTACCTACAAAATACGTCCAATAATTCAAACAAGTTTAGGAGAAATAATTGTCTCTTATGGTTACCCGACACATACTTTAAAGTAATCTCTTATGAGATTCTTGCACATGGTTGTTTAATACGTTGTCATTTATTTTTGCCACTTGCCAGTGGCAATATATAGTAAACAACAGTATAATAAACGGCCACATGCAAGAATCTTAAAAGAGAGTAAATATAAAGTATTTTTCACTTACACTTGGGGGGGGGGGTGTAATTGTTATAATCTCACAATGAATATGTTTTGTGCCTATGCAAAAATGACAGAAGTTATCAGAGAGGGTTCTGTCTAAATCCCCCTCCCCATTGATCCAATGGGATCTCCTCAGTGCTGATACATTTCTGCATAAATTGCATTTTACAACATTTTTACAATGGATATGCATATGCATAGACCTACAGTATTACTTTTGACAAAAGTATTAAGTTTTGGTCTACCAAATATTTTTGGTTATTGCATACCAGTGTACTAGAACAATGAATCATGTATTAGTCTTCTCATTTGATGGTAGTAAGAGTGATTGCATTGATTTACCTTAAGTCATGGTTTATTTTTTCAGATTTAAAAAAATTGAAGTCTGGGAAAAAGCACAAATTAAAGAAAATTTCAGATGGTAAGTCTAAATGTGGTAGGAATTGAAATTCGAGAAATATAAGACCTTTAAGTTAAACTTTTCGATACACATACTAAATACATTTTTAGATATCTAAGACTTAATCAGACATACATCTACATGTGTCTTGATGCATCTGGTTCATAGTATCAACTTATGAACATTTGGTCCTAAAATGTTTTGTACTTTATGCTTTAGATACCTAGAGTGCCTAAACATTGCAAATGCATGTAAAGTAGTACAGGTACTACATAGGGCTGCAACGATACGCTTAGCCCATGATACATGTATGATACATATTGTGATTTTTACTCACGATACGATTCGTATCGCGATACTTTATTTTTAATGTGGAAATAAAGACATTTTTTAATTCGTCAAATATTTCAATAAAACAAGTTAAGCTACAACAAATTAAGATCAAATCATTATAAAACAGATTAAACTACAACAAATTAATGCTTTGAGATCTAGCAAAATTATTATCTGTGATGTGCTTTCCCATTCGGACATCCTCGTCATTTTCCTTTTTACGTAGGTACAAGTAAAGGGCGAGGTTGTTCCCAATGGCGCTTTCCCTTTCAGCCACCACCATGTTGATTTTTTATCAAGTAACTATAAATGCCGAAATGAACCCTACAGCTTCGATACGGATAGGAGCCGTATCGTGTATTGAACCGTTGTCGTGAATCGCGATATATTGTGAACCGCGGTGAATCGTTGCAGCCCTAGTACTACAGCGATGCAGTGGAACTCTACAAAGATATATAAGACATAAGTCTTTTTTCTGTACATGAAATTGCATCTGCCGCTGACACCACTATAAATATACAATACTCATGAAGTAAGACTTGGGAACAATACATGCATGCTATGATCCAGTAGTCTGGAATTGTTGGCTAGGAACAAAGTTGTCCTGGTTACGGAAGCATCACTATAATTGTTTTGAGCAAACACAGATTATTACATCACTTTGCTCTAAATATTCTTTAACTGACTGTTTAATTTTGCTACATTACCATAGATATGTATAGTTTTTAGTACATCTGCATGTAATTTTATCACAAACTTTGATAACAGTGTTACAAATTAATGGAACAGTATTAGCCTTTCTTCAATTTTATTTGTTTAGTTTTTACTTTCCTTTATTGCCTTTTTGATCTGTTTAATAATAATATTGATGTACTGGTTTGATTCACTTCAGGAAGTGGACCAGTAGTGAAGCAGAATAATGAAGTTGACACTACACATAAGAAAGAACGCAAAAGAAAGATGCTTCAGGATAATGGTATGATTGAGTCATACTGATTATTTTACAGTTGACTTTTGACAAGTCAGACAGTCTGACTTTAAAGAGAATAAGATTGGTATTTTAACTTCAGGGTTTCAAAAGTTTTATCAGGCCAAAGGAAAAAATATGCATGTTCCCTGTAACCCGACCGATACTTTTTTTAGTCACAACCCTAAACTTTTTTATTTCACTTTCAGTACAAAATTATTCCAATAATATTAAATATGTGCCTTAAAATGTAGTTTTTGATATCCATGAGATAATTGGTTGGACAAGGTATAAGTAATTGTAACTTGTGAGTGGTCCAAATGCATTCTTGTTGCCACCAAACATTGATTCAATAATAATTAAAATATTAAAAAGAAAAAATACTGACCTCAAAGCTGCATCATTCTATTTCAGTCCAAGTAATAACATAATAACAAAAATTCCAGCAGAATGATTGCTGTCATTTTATGTGAGACTCCTTCTATGTGAAATATGAAATACTTGTATTGATACTTGAGAAAATGGAAATTTGAGTTGTCTTTGTTCAGGTAATTAAGTATCAGCTATGTACATGTTGTTACTCAGATCCTTTTTAGCTCACCTGAGCCAAAGGCTCAAGTGAGCTATAGTCATAGTGCGTCATCTGTCGTCCGTCCGTCTTTCGTTAACTTTTTCACATTTTCGACTTTTTCTCTGTGTTCGGGATCCAGATTCCCTCAGGAATGGATCCAGAGCAGGGCCAAAAGTGCCCAAAATGTTAGCCCTCTTCAAAAATCTTCTCCTCCAGAACCACTGCATAAATGGGGAAACTAATTGCATTTCAACAATCTATAAAGATGGATTATCAAAAATTGTGTTCGAGGTTAAGATCTGAAAAATAGCAATTTACGCTTTCTTGATGTGTTTTTGGACTTACCGGTAGTTATTTCAATGCAGAAAAGTGTCATGTTTTTCAGTTAATTGATATTGATGATTTCTGAATGACTATTTTGATCATGATAATGGTAAGGAGTATTATTGTGAAAGAATTTTGTCAATATCTCAATTTTTGGATTTTTTTATGAATTTTTTAAGACTTCCAAACAAAAGGTGGGGGGGGGGGGTCATTTTTCACATTTTCAACTTTTTCTGCAAAAATGTTTGAAGGATTTTAATAAATCTTGGTAGAAATAAATCACTTATGATCCCCTTCAAATTCTGTTGTTTTCGTTCAGGCCTCTTTACAGGTGGTGCCACCATAGTCAAAAGTAGGTCACAAAAGAATACCCTCCTTTGACAGTATTCTTCTTCGTACTGGCTGTATACAGAGACAAACAGAATGCATAGAAATGACCTAGAGGGATGAGTGAAGACGTATTGTCATTTTGGTTCCCTTCCGAAAACAAATAAAAGAATTTATTTTTACATTTGTTTGGACTTGGTGATTTCAATGCAGAAAAGTGTCATATTTCCTAGTTAATTGATAATGCTGATTTCTTATGGACTATTGTGATCATAACTATGGTAAGGAATGTTAATTTGAAAGTCAATATCTCATTTTTTTGATTTTCTGTGAATTTGTTAAAGACTTCCAAATGAGGGTGTATAGGGACAATTCTTCACATTTTTAACTTCTGCTGTTATACCACATGAAAGATTTTAATGAAACATGGTATACATGAAAAACTATAGGTCCTCTATCAATTTTGTACATTTCATCCAAATTGGTCAACAGATAATGCCACCATGTCTAAAAAGTAGGTCTCACAATGGTACATATACCTATCGGTAATTGAAATATGGAGAGTAGCGGTTCAAATTCAGCTGTGGTCAAAATTTTTTTTTTCATTTCTTTACACATCTGAATAAGTTTTTAGATGTTTCTCAACACTCAACATATGAAATTAGGCCATTTTAAGTTGGATCTGGACAATATTTGAAACAATTGTTGGTCATGACCCAGACTTGAAATCATTCAACAAAAGGCCTCACCTAAAGAAAATGACTAACTTGTTGCCCTGAATCACATCTTGCAGAGACAAAGCAAATGCTTAATATCAAAATCACTTGAATGGTTATGCAAAAAAGTGTTGTTTTTTATTCTGGTCTGAAAAAAAGATTTGACATATTTTCAACATTTGTGTTGACTTAGTCACAGTAATGCAAAAATAAATGAATTCTTCCTTCCTGCATGACTGATCATCTAGGTATTCAGGGGAGCGATGTAGGCCCACTTGGCCCTCTTGTTTCATGTGGTTGATAAATTCACCTATACAGAATATGTCTCATAAAAGAGATGCCTTTTTGCGCCTCCAGATCAGTAGGTTTTGGGACATGATGTTTTTTAGTTGCCTTTCTGTCTGTAACATTGGACATAACCTGGCAACCATACCAGCAAGTGCTTTCATATTTCACATGTGCATTCCTTGTGGCAAGACCTTTCTTTTGGTACATAACAATTTATGACCTTGCGACCTTGATCTTTACATTTGACATACATTTTTAAAAAGCTGTGACTTTCACGTTTCACATGTGTGCTCCTTGTGGTGAGACCTTTCCTTTGATACCATAATTCATAACCTTTTGACCTTGCTTGTCAAGTTTCACCTACCTTTGACCTAATCTTAATAGTACTTTAACATTAGCCATCATTTTTTAACTAAAGGGAGAAGATTTTTGTATTTCACATGTGTGTTCTTTTGGCACAACCTTTCCATTTGTACAACAATTTATGAACTTGTGATCTTTACCAATTTAACTATGACATACAATTAAAATATATCCTCATCAAGAATTTTGTTGTCTCGGGAGCATAGTGTTTCAAGAACATATCTCATTTAATTTGACAGCAAAAAGAGAAGATAGCAATGATGAAGACAGCATTACAGACAGCAATGATGAAGAAGAAGCACAACATGAAGATGATGAACCTAGTCAGTCAAAGAATTTTATCTTTATAGTTATCTGTTAAATGTCCATTCTTCGTGTGTTTATTGGTGTTACTGTTAAAGTTAGAGGACAAGTTGGTCCAGTGGTATTGCACTGGGGTTTCTGATATGACGACCCAGGCTCGATTCCGGCCATCGATTAAGATCTTATCGTCTGCCTCTTATCCTGTCCTTCATGTGAAACAATATAAACTAAGGGTTCGTTTCTTTGTATATGGTGGTACATGAAAGATCCTGAACTGTTTCAGGGGGTCTGTTGCTTAGATGGGAAGGAGAGAAATAATTTTAGTGTGACAAAGACTATACAAAACTAAACATAGTCGAAATTTTAATGTCCTTCGTCCAACTTGTGTTGAATCTATTGACCTTTAATTGATTTACTAACTTGTAGCTCCTTTAATTATGCTTCCTCAAAACTTTCAGGGGAGCATATAGTGGCTGTCGTGTCCGTGTGTCTGCATGTCTGTCCATCTGTCCAACCGTCTGTCTGTCTGAGCTCATATCTCCTATACCTTTCATCAGAATTTGATCGTACTCCACCAAAATATTGTTTAGGCTAGGGACTTTGGAACAAAGGTCACTCAAGGTCATTTCTGAAAGGTCAAGGTCACTTAACTATGACTTGAAATACCATGAAGTACTTATATCTCCTACACCTTTCGTCAGAATTTAATCATTCTTCAACAAAATTTTATTTAGGTTAAGGGTTTTTGGACAAAGGTCACTTAAGGTCATTTCCGAAAGGTCAAGGTCACTTATTAATTATGACTTAAAGTAATACAAAGTACTTATATCTCCTATACCTTTCATCAGAACTTGATCATTCTTCATCAAAATATTGTTTAGGTTAAGGCTTTTAGACAAAGGTCACTCAAGGCCATTTCTGAAAGGTCAAGGTCACTTATTAATTATGACCTAAAGTAATATGAAGTACTTATATCTCCTATACCTTTCATCAGAATTTGATTATACTTCACTAAAATGTTCTTTAGGTTAAGGATTTTGGACAATAGTCACTCAATGTCATTTCTGAAAGGTCAAGGTCACTTATTCACTATGACTTAAAATACCATGAAGTGTGTATATCTCCTACACCTTTCATCAGAATTTGATCATACTTCACCAAAAATATTATTTAGGTTCAGAGCTTTTGGACAAAGGTCACTCAAGGTCATTTCTGAAAGGTCCTAATCAAGGTCAAGCTTACTCATTTTAGGTTAAGATACTGTGATCACTTGTTCTTCTACTGCTGACTCAATTGGATATTCATATGATACATGTACATTGAGATTTGAAATCGTGATCAATTAATACAATGATTTTCCATGTACTGAGTCATTCATTTCCTTCATTATTGCTATGCTTCTAGGAGCACCCATCGGTTTTACTGATTTGTTTGTATATGAATTGAGTCATCAAATTCCCTCATCATAACTGATACAAACTGAGCATACATCAGTTTTACTGATACTCTTGTTTTAATTGATAATTTCATCTCAGATTATTTGGTATCACAGAGTTCCAGAAACTGTCTATTCATATACTGAGTGTTTGTTTTTCTTTTTTGTTTTAATTCATTGGATATGCAAGGTATTTACCAGACATGAAGAAATTAAAGGAAGTGATTGACTTTTATTGTAAAGTATTAAATATATTTCGAGTATATAAGAAAATAGTTTTTCCCAACCCTGTATTTTTCCCCTCACTCTACTGTATGAAATGCACTACATTAGATATCCAAACATCTTAGCTCTAGATGCATTTAAACTAAACAAGTATAATACACTAAAATACATTTCCTATCAGCAAACATTTTTTTAACTTATGAAACTTCATTTTGCTTCCAAAGTAAATAAACCAACTCGGATATGATATTTTTTTGTAATGATGGTAACCTGATTGCTACTTTTAATCATGTTGATTCAAACACAGGATAGTATCAAATAGTTTTCGATAATTTTTTCTACATTTGTTTCTTACTGTTACTGTAGTTTTCCAAAAAAGAAAAGGAAAATAGGTCTTAAAAATTAGGCCATATTTAATGACAACAGAGTATTTCAAGCAGGATTAATTATATAAAGTTTTAGTAGTTTCCTTACTGTGCAATAGGCATATTATATATGAAAAATTTGTTAAATCTTTTCCTAGAAGAGATTTAGCTTGCACAAATATGGAATATATTGTGATTTGATTTATTTTAGCCAACAAAAAATCAAAGATTGAAGAAACATCCAGTAATACAGAAAAATGTAAGTATCCTACAATAAATGATAATTGAGGAAATTTTAAATAGTTGTGTAGCAAAAATAAGTCGTTTTTCAGATTTCTTATTGAAATATACAATGTGTGTTATGTATATGTTGCATGATAATGATATTGTAGGAATGAATTTAAAGCATGTTCTATCACATGAAATGGAACTTTACAACCAATCTGATTAAAACCATATCTTTATTCCGCTTCTGTATTTGTTCCATTGTATATATAGATCTGGTGAAGCCCCCGTAAGGGTTCACATTTTTGTGACCTCTGATGACGTCTCAGTCACCAAGACCGTTATTTCCCATAGCCAATGAGTAACTCGGCTAGGCACCTGATAGTGACGCAATATGTAACAAACACCGTTCAAAAACTACTTTGTGGGTCACGCACGCTGTGGATGTTAATTTCATCCCTAGGTTTTTGTAGCCGTTCCACTGATTGGCTGAAAATCAGAGGACACCAGAATGTGTCCCCTTATGGGGTTTCACCATATCTTTATATGCAATGGAACAAATAGAAAAGCAGAATAAAGATATGGTTTTAGTCAGATTGCTTTACAACATAACTTCCTTCAGCAGCTGTGAAACGTTATTCTACAGATTGGCTGACCATTGTACACAACATAATAAATGTATCATGAAAATTGAATAAAAATTTCAGCAAAAAAATATTAGTTTGATGTACACATTAACAATGCTATGTTTATTATAGTACCAGGTAGTTCTTTGGGAGCAGAGATATTGTCAGACACGTCCTTCAAATCACTAGAGGGCGTCGTATCAGATTTATCTCTCAAAGGAATAGCTGATATGGGCTTCAAGAAAATGACCAAGATCCAGGCAGAAAGCATCCCTCATCTTCTGCAGGGAAGGTAATGTCGTAATTATTATTATACATGTAATATATATACATAAATGTCATCTTCTGCAAGGAAGGTAATGTCGTAATTATTATTATATATACATAAATGTCATTTTCTGCAGGGAAGGTAATGCCGTAATTATTATTATATATACATATATGTCATATCCCGGTAGTATTATCATTGTGATTATTGCAGATTTTATGATAAAAATGTACATTTGAAATTAACTTAACGTTAATCTGTATGTGAGATTGAGTATTTTTCTTCTAATTAGGACCAATTTGTTTATCAACTGTAAGAGGTCCACTGAAATTTATGATATTTTTTAAGTACCACATTATATTTATCAGGCATTTTTTCTGTTCATGATTAATTGTAATAATATTCCCATGCACAATTTTTACTAAAGGCATATTGTACAACTGTCATTAATCTACTTGTATGTTTGTTCATAATAGAGCTATCATTGACCTACTGGTATGTTTGTTCATAGTACAGCTGTCATTGACCTACTAATATGTTTGTTCATAGTACAGCTGTCATTGATCTACTGATATGTTTGTTCATAGTACAGCTGTCATTGATCTACTGATATGTCTGTTTATTAATTCAATAAAGTGTCCATCCCTCTTACCTTGTGGATACTATAGAGGAATCATTTTGAAACTGAGATTCATCAGTTGGTTAGTTGGTTGCTTGGTTGATTGGTGTTTTACATCACTTTCAACAACTTTATGCACTTATTCCTTGAATGTGAGAACAAATCCATTTGATTTTCCAGAAATGAAGTCACATATCAAGGTCATGAGGAGGTGCTTTGCTTTGTAATAGTCTTGTTCTGAATGATTTAGTCCGAAGTGTCATACCCAAGCATAAGACTTGGATCTGTGTTCCTCCTATGTGATAATTCACAATTTGCTATTTCATTCACTTGTTTACATCCTGAATATAATGCCTTAATATCAGAAAGTTCTTTTTGAGTCTTGCAGCAGGTGATTTTATCATTCTATCTCCAAGTTTCCTCCTGTTTCTTTTAATTTGGAAAATACCCTAATTTTAAAATAGCATTATGGAGATTTTCAGTGAAAGAATGTTAAAAATATCTTGCCAAGAGCCTTTTGTCAGACTTTCTGATTTAGAACCATTATGATTTGGAGGTTAAGAAATAAATGACAAAGTGAATTGTGAATATTATTTCACTAACAATTTTTTTCAATTCCTATCACTTCTCTCAAAGAAGAAATCAGTCCCAAGTATTAAACTTGGGCCTGGAATTTCAGACTATGAATTGTGATCTTTAGGAAAAAAAGTATGGAAAATAAATCTGAGGACACACTTGTATATTTTAGTATGTAAATAGAATGTTTTCTTTTGTCTTTTAATATGAGTATATTTCCAATTTTACATATTCAATTTAGTTTCAGTTCGTTTTCTTTGGAAAATTATATGCATATTGATTGTGGGTCTAATAATTTAGTGAGCCAGTGCTCCTCAGTGAGTCCTGGACTCGACTCCCGTGGTGAGAACACTGATGTCCTGTCTTAACGATGAGACAGTGAAAACGGAGGTTCCATAATGCAGTAGGCGTGACACTTTAATGATCTCTCAATACTTTAAGTGCAGTGAAAGTGAAATGTTATTGGAACATTAATCCAGTAATATTGCAGCCGTCCAGTAAATAATCCTATATCTTCGGACCAGTTGTCTGGTGTTTTCTGGAATCTATCCGAAATTACATTTTTCATTTCCGTCTCTGGTTTTGGTTTCAATCTGTTTCAGAGAACTTGTTTATAATGACATCATGAATCCATTCTTTAAATTGTTTTCGGTCTGGTAAAAGTTGCCTCAGTCTTGTGAATTGTCCTACTTTAGCAGACCAAATGTACTGTAAAATTTTTTACAATTTCATATTCACTGCAGGTGGGTCGCCGTTACCATATACATGTATATGAAATAATTGTAGAGTGACGTAACATAATAATCAATCAGTGGATATGAGAGTTTATGTGAAAATGAACTTTTGCATATTAATCATGATTAATGTACTTATATTTTCCCCATGCAACACTTAGTAGATAATAACCTTTAATATTTTGTCATATGGGCTTGACCATAGTATTGAAGAATAGAGACAATATTCATTATAAATTGATAAGAAAACCAGAATTCATTGATAATTATAATTGATGAAAATAGTATTGAAATCTGCATTATATTTTTGAGAGTTTGACAAAGAAACTGTGGTGATATATATATGCACATTCACCGTTTTTCTAAAAATAATAGTAACCTGATTAAGGTGTCTTCTCTTAAACTCAAAAGAATTATGGTAGACCATTTTTCCAGGTTTGGATATTTACCTGAAAGAGATATATTACTTTGTGTGATTTGGTATCTCCAAAGTTTCATCTACTTTTTTTAAACTACACAGTGAAGACAATTTGTGCCAGTAGGTATTTCATGTTTAAGTCTTCTCCAAGTCTTTATTCTGGTGATGATCAAATTTGAAAAAGAGATGATTATCAAAATCAGGATGCTTTCAGATATTAAATATTGAATTGATTGTTAATTGTTTTATCTTGACCTATACTATTACTGCTTTGATTCTTTTAGGGATTTAATGGGTGCTGCCAAAACAGGAAGTGGTAAAACCCTCGCCTTTCTTATACCAGCTGTGGAACTTATGTATAAATTGAAATTCATGCCAAGGAATGGTACGTTACCACATGATGTTCATGTCCCATCAATGTTATTTTACTGGTTTATAATAAGGATATTGTTTTCATGCATTGAAATGCACAGAAATTTTGACAGAAATTGTACTGATTTCATTTATGGACAAACAAGTCAAACATTTGGTTGTGACATCACAAGCATAGCACTCGAAAGCCCGATTAACAACACATTCATGATTGAAATATGAGTTGCCATATTGAATGCAATCTCTAAGTTTGTTCCTTTTCATGTTGATTGTTTGTCAGCTTGTGTTTATGGTAGAGTTTGTGTTTAGGACTATCACTTGTAAAATCCCTCCTTCAGAGTTTTCACACCACTGTTACTACTATATATATATCTAATTAATGGAGCACTCATGAAACTATTGTCATTGTATAGCTGACTGTATATAAATAGCTAATACCTGTAATTTATACATGAAATAGAGAAAGTGAATAATGAAATGAAATGAATAATTAAAGTTTACACAAATGTAGGAAGACTTTTCACCTATATCACTACTTAATGATACATTTCTAGATAGCTCATTTATTAATTGTATATATGAATTCAGTTCTGTAACATGATTTTTTCCATTGATATTATACAATATAATTATTAAGCTTTTTATGCCCTTGTAATTGGGCATCTAGTTTTTGGCCTGTCTGTCTCTTTGTTGGTGACAAAAAACTTCAAAATTCCACATAACTTTTCAACTGTAAGAGATAAGGCTTTCATATTTCATATGTGCATTCATTGTGACATGACATTTCTGTCGGTACAATAATTTTGATTTTGACCTTGACTGTGACCTTTGACTTACATTTCAAAAACTTTAACATTGGGTATATCTTTTTAATAGTAATTGATAGGGCTTTCAAATTTCACATGTGTATTTCTTTTGACAAGTTCTTTCCATGGGTTCCAAAATTTTTACCTTGACCTTGGAGATTAAACTAGTTTTAGGATAACCGCTTATACTGACAAAGTTGCTGCTTGGGGCATTCGTTTTTCACTAATACATCTTGTTTTCGTCCTAAGTAATTTTGAACTTGAGATTATAACCAATAAAGATTGGCATTCCAGTAGTAATTACCATTCGGTTTTGATAAAGTAAGACCATATACCTAATTCCATCTATCTGATATAAATAATTTTACAACTGCTGCATTGAGCTTTTATGATGACAGGTACTGGTTGCATTGTGATCTCTCCAACCAGAGAGCTGTCTATGCAAACGTTTGGTGTGTTAAAAGAAATTCTCAAACATCACTGTCACACGTACGGACTGATAATGGGAGGAACGAGTCGACAAGATGAGGCAAAGAAACTTGCTAAAGGAATAAATATCTTAGTGGCTACCCCTGGTAGACTTCTTGATCACTTACAGGTAGTTATTCCTATTTGATCACTTACACATAGTTGTTCCTATTTGATCACTTACAGGTAGTTATTTCTATTTGTTGGGTAGATGGTGGGATGAAATATAAATTTGATTTTTTCTCTTCAATATTTAGTTACAGAGGAGATCCCTTATCTTTACATATGCAGCAAGAAAAATATTTTTGTCAGGAATTCTAACATCACATGTCCAGTGATTATGAATTTGCTTGATTTTTGTGTTTTTCTAATGGGGAAAAAAGGCTCAGAATTTTTTTTTTCTTTGTATTCATTTGCAGAACACACCAAATTTTATGTTCAAGAATCTTCAGTGTTTGATCATTGACGAGGCAGACAGAATTCTAGACATTGGATTTGAAGAAGAAATGAAACAAATCATAAAGTTATTACCAAGTAAGTTACAATATCTGTTTTATCGGTTTTTCATCAGTTTTTTTAACTGTCTGTGAATGTTTTAGATATGATATCATCTCTTTATATAGCCTGTATAGTCTAACCTGGTAACATGGGAAATCATTTTCATTGAGCCAAATTTTCATGTATTAGGAAATTTAATAGTTTTGTGTGGATGTATTTATCTCTTTGCATATATAAGTGTAATTTAAATGAAAGATGACTAGCAAAGAGAAAGCCTTTGTTGAATAATCAGTATCCATGTCAAGATGTCTTTTAAATGTGATTTGCATAAGATTAATGAAATTAATCAATTGTTCATAAATAACAAACAATACAATTATCAGGCATGTTTTCCAACTCACAAGTTCTTCCCATCAATACATTTTTTATTTATTTAATTTTTTAATTTTTAACTTTTGGAAAATATTTCTGGGATTTCTGCTGTCCTAGGACATCTGTGTTTCATAGACACATCTTCTTGTTGATATATTTATCCTATATATCTTTTTGTTTCTGATCATTTAGAGAGAAGACAGACCATGCTGTTTTCTGCCACACAAACTCGTAAAATTGAAGACCTTGCAAGAGTTTCATTGAAAAAAGAGCCTTTATATGTTGGTGTTGATGATTCACAGGATCTAGCCACAGTAGAGGGATTAGAGCAGGTAAGTGTAGAAAAACAAGCCTTGATTTACAGGATGTGCTGGGATGCCAATTGCTCCGATTTCAGTCTAGCATCTCAGATTTTGAGCCTCAAGATCTTCTCTTCAATTTAACTTAAAAAATTATCCCTTTTTTTATTATTGGTTCAGAAAATACGAGAGAAATTGAAAGGAAATGTTATGGGGCAGTGGAGACGAATATGAATGTGAACAGCAAGTATGATAGTAGCAACAATATCCCACCAAAGAAAAATCAAAGTGCCAACATGACCTGAAATTTATTACATAATATGAAAAAAAAAAACACATCTGTGTTTTACAACATCTTCAATTGCAATAGCCATGCCCTGTGCACTTTTTGTGGAATGAACATCAGTGTGTCAACTGGAGGTATTGAGGATTTAAAAAGACAATGTTTCTACCAAGAAACACCCTGAATAAAAATCATGATATAAACTTAAAATGTTTCACTGAGTTTTAAGGCTTTAATTTGCAATTTTTCTCAAGCTTCAATGCTTCGCCCCCTGACACCTTATCAGGGTTTTTCCCTGTACATAACCAGGGGGATGCTACTACCTGGACCCCCTGCTCCTCTGTCCTTTCCTCAAATGTTGATATCTCTGGATGTGGCTACAATGGAGGAAAATTGAACAAGTAAGCATAGAAAAGCAAGCATTGATTCATAGAGTGTGACTACCTTAAGAGGCCAAGGAAGGCTTCAGTAGAAGACCTATTTCTTATCCATCCTGTAATGTATGAAATTCGATTTTGAAAAGAAGTATTAATTTTACAGAATCTGGCCAACATGTAGGAATAATACATGTATATAGTGTAACAGGCATTGATTTATCTTAACTTTAAAAAGGAGAAGATTTTGATCAGACTATATTTATCTAAGTTGGAAATGCATCTAGAACTGAGGTTAGAGAATTGCAGCTCATTCAGTTTTCATGATAACAAGGTAATAAGGCAAATGAGAAGTTTGCCATAGTGTTTTTGAAACTCTGCCTTAAACATTTATCTGAACCCTGCTCTCTAGATTTACTAGAGTCAACATGATGGTAATTTAGTATTTCTGGTGATGCTGATAGCACTGATGGGACAGTAATATAGTAGTAGAGGACCTGGTATACCCCCCTAACAGTGTAAATTCTTCAACTTTTCATGAATAACTAGTTAGTCATCAGATGTTTTTTATATATATACATTATCAAAATATGGATTTTACATGAAGTTTTGGCATCTCATTTAGCAACAATGTTTTATTTTAGACCCCTGAAAAGGTCTTCATTGTCGAAATGTGCGCAGAATAGGAACATATTCTTAGATTTATACATGTATATCATTACATGCTTGTGCCAATGGTAAAGTTTTACCACAAACCATCTACCAAACAATCAATAAATCTAGCATGAAGTAAAATAGAGTTAAGCTTGCACTGTTTCTTCCATAGCAGTATGTCAAGAAAAGTTAACATTTAATGATTTTTTGGGACATTTTGTAACTCTGCATCAATTTTGTTCATCCTCATTACATCATATGAAGTTTCCAGTGTCTAATAACAAAATACATAAGTAAATTTTGGAGGGGAATAACAATGTTTACAAGATGAATTTTGACATCAGAATAACTTTATTTTCTACAAAGTATAGTCTATATACTAATCTACCTATTGATTTGATTACTTCACATAATTATATTCGAATTTTTGTATTAAATAAAATATTGTTGCATAGCTATGTAATAAAAATGACAATAAATTTTAATATATGTATATTGTGATTTTTGAAAGTAACTCTTAGCAGAGGACCACAGCCCTTTACACAGACTGTCACAGTGTGATTTATTCTGCCCGCCCCGACTTTGAATTCATCATGTGGATTCCTTTGCTTGCTTCAAATTCACACTTCACAAAAAATGAGTTCTACCACAAGTCATCGTAGTTAACTTTCATACAAATTTTTGACAGCTGCCAACACAGCTTCGTTTTCTTGATATTCAAATATATATACAATTTTTGACAACATTCATGTTCCCCCCCCCTCCTTTTGCATCCAAATCTGATTATTTATCATGTAAATTAATTCTTACATATACAAATACAGTGATCACAAAGACTTGCAAACATAGTCTTTCTTATTCAAGCTAGTATTTACGTGTGAAAGTGTTTTTGGTGCACTATAGAAGTTAAGTTTTCTGCAAGATTTTTTCCAGTGACAACTTTCACAATTCCCAGTTTATGAGAGCTGTCTGCCTTTTAAAATCCTTATCAGCAGTTGTGACTGCTTTTTAGCTCACCTGAGCCAAAGGCTCAAGTGAGCTATTGTGATCAATCACCGTCCGTCGTCCGTCGTTAACTTTTCACATTTTCGACTTCTTCTCCAGAACCACTGAACAGAATTTGATGAAACTTGATAAGCATGTAGTACTCATGGTCCCCTACAAGTGTCCGGATTCATCAACAGGTGGCGCCACCACAGGCAAAAGTAGGTCAAAGAGGGTACCCTCCTTTGACAAACTTCTTCTTCAGACCGGGGGCATACAGAGACAAACCGAATGCATAGGAATGATCTAGAGGGATGTGTGAAGAAGTGTTGTTATTTTTGGTTCCGTTCCGAAATCAAATTTTTGTCGTTTTTTTGTACTTGGTAGTTTTAATGCAGAAAAGAGGTATTTTTTTCTTTTAGTAAACATTGATGCATTAATTTGGTTTAATTTGATCATTTTGATGGTAAGAAATACTACTGCGAAGAAAATTTTTCAATATTTTATGTTTTGGATTTTTTATGAATTTTTTAAGACTTTCAAGAAAAAGGGGGGTGGGATAATTGGTGTAAACATTTCACAGTTTGAACTTTTTCTTCGGAACCACTCGCTGGAATTCAATGAAACTTGGCATGCATCAAATACTCAAGGTCCCCGACAAATGTGGTCATCTTTGTCAGGATCCATGAACAGGTGGCACCACCACAGACAAAGGTAGGTCACAGAGGGTACCCTCCTTTGACAAACTTCTTATTCAGATCGGGTGCATACAGTGACAAACCGACTGCATAGGAATGATTTAGAGGCATATGGGAAGAAGTGTTGATATTTTTGGTTCCATTCCGAAATCAAATTTTTGACGTTTTTTCATTTTTATTTTGGACTTTGTTATTTTAATGCATTAAAGAGTTATTATTTTCTTTTAGTAAACATTGATGCATTTATTTGGTTTTATTTAATCATTTCTATGGTAAGGAATGCTGGTGCGAAGGAATTTTTTCAATATCTCGATTTTTGAATTTTTTATGAATTTTTTAAGACTTCCAAGAAAGGGGGGGGGGGACAATTTTTCATATCTTCAACTTAATCTACAGAACAACTTGAAGGATTGTGATAAAACTGGGTAGGATGCAAGTACTCATAGTCCTTTTCAAAGGTTTTGTTTTTTGTGCGGATCATCCAAATTGGTTAACAGATAATGCCACCATGTCTAAAAGTAGGTCTCACAATGGTACATATACCACTTGGTAATTGAAATATGGAGAGTAGCGGTTCAAATCCAGCTGTGGTCAAAAAAATTTTTTTTTTTTTTTACACATCTAAATAAGTTTTTAGATGTTTCTCAACACTCAACATATGAAATTAGGAATTTTACGTTTAAGACTTTCCAAAAAAAAAGGGGGGGGGGGGGGGCGGTTTTGGTCATTTTTCACATTTTCAACTTTTTCTACAAAACTGTTTGAAGGATTTTAATAAATCTTGGTAGAAATAAGTCACTTATGATCCTCTTCAAATTCTGTTGTTTTCGTCCAGACCACCAGACAGGTGGCGCCACCATAGTCAAGAGTAGGTCACAAAAAAGTTGCCTCCTTTAACAATATTCTTTTTCATACGGGCTGTATACAGAGACAAACAGAATGCATAGAAATGATCTAGAGGGATGAGTGAAGATGTATTGTCATTTTGGTTCCCTTCCAAAATCAAATTTTAGAATTTTTTTCGACATTTCTTTGGACTTGGTGATTCAATGCAGAAAAAAGTGTCATATTTCCTAGTTAATTGATAATGATGATTTCTTATGGACTATTGTGATCATAATTATGGTAAGGATTGTTACTTTGAAAGAATTTTGTCAATATCTCAATTTTTGGATTTTCTATGAATTTTTTAAGACTTCCAAATGAAGGTGTATAGGAACAATTCAATCACATTTTTCACTTCTGCTGTTATACCACATGAAAGATTTTAATGAAACATGGAATACATGAATTACTAAAAGTCCTCTATCAATTTGGTGAATTTCATCCAAATTAGTTAACAGATAATGCCACCATGTCTAAAAAGCAGTTCTCACAATAGTACATATACCACTTGGTAATTGAAATATGGAGAGTAGCGGTTCAAATCCAGCTGTGGTCAAAATGTTTTTTTCATTTCTTTACACATCTAAATAAGTTTTTAGATGTTTCTCAACATTCATGATATGAAATTAGGCAATTTTAAGTTAGATCTGGACAATATTTGAAACAATTTAGTTCATGACCCAGACTTGAAATCAGTCAACAAAAGGCCCCACCTAAAGAAAATGACTAACTTGTTGCCCTGAATGACTTCTTGCAGAGACAAAGGAAATGCTTAATATCAAAATCACCTGAATGGATGTGCAAAAAAGTGTTGTTTTTTATTCTAGCCTGAAATAAAATTTGACATATTTTCAACATCTGTGTTGACTTAGTCACATTAATGCAAAAATAAATGAATTCTTCCTTCATGCATGACTGATAATCTAGGTACTCAGGTGAGCGATATAGGCCCACTTGGGCCTCATGTTTACAGACATTTTCTAGTAACTCAGTTTTAAGACAACTCTGCACACAATCTGGTTTTATTACCTCAACTCAAAATAGTGTATCTGCATTACTGTGCAAACTTTATATCAACAAAATCTATACCTTTCATCAAGCTTAAAGTTTGTAAGCCTTCACTCAATTCTCATACAACTTCCAAATCTGCCTCTGATTTAAAAAGAAATGTTTGTTAAAATACATACAGTTTAGTTGACACCCACCACGTGAATGTAAAATCACTGATTAATGTGAAAACAACACTCAGGGCATGAACATACAGTACCGAACCAGTACTATGAGTAATACATACAGATCTTGCAGAGGTCACTCTATATCCTCATATTTTATTTGAGGTAGTGCTTGGGTGTATAAATAATGTATCCTGCTTAGTTTTCACTAGTGTAAATGTCACAAGTTCTGGTATCTGAGAGTTATCTTCCTTTGATTCAGGAGTACAGAATTTACAATCTGTTCTTTTAAAAATTTGTAAAAACAGACCCCAATTGAGTCTGTTGCATGGGCCAGAATTTCTGTACAACATATCAGGCAGCTGATGGTACCATGTAAATGGTATAACCTGGGCAGGATGTAAAACAAGATATAATCAAAACATACATATGTATAATGTGTATAATCTATGTACTAATTTAAGAATATATTAATGATCTTTTTTTATTATCTGTATCTAATGTTGATAGGTTACTTCATGTAAATGTCAATTGTTTTCATCTAATGAAAATTCAAGTAAAATGCTGTAAACATCTCAATGTTGTTTTGATGACATTATATCATTTGGAAAGAAAAAAATGAAAGTATTAATCATTTTGATGTATGAAGGCAAATTGCTCAGAATGAAAACTGTGAATAAATTATCAATATTTATCTTTTTTTTTCTTCTAATGAATTTGTTTGTAACAAAACTTTGTCTATGCTCTTTTGCAGGGATATGTGATTTGTCCATCAGATAAACGATTCTTGCTTCTATTCACATTTTTGAAGAAGAATAGGAAGAAGAAGGTCATGGTGTTTTTCAGTTCTTGTATGTCTGTGAAATTCCATAATGAGTTACTGAATTACATAGACTTGCCTGTCATGTGTATTCATGTAAGTAATTTTATATCACATTTATAGATCTGAAGTAAGCTGGTGTAGTTTAGTGGATGAGGTTCTCGACTTGTGACCGAGAGGTCCGGAGTTCAACTTCTGCTGTAAGTTTCGGTGCTCTGTCTTTTGAATGAGACATAGAAAACCAAGGTCCTATTTCACGGATGACATGACACTTAATGAATCACTCATTGCTTTGGTTGGTCCATTGCAAAAGTATGAATTTCTTTGAAATGCTTCGGGCGAATGCAGTCACCATATGTGTGATATAATTGTGGAATGATAAAAAAACAATATTCAGTCAATCAAAACAGATCTTAAGTCTTGGAATGTTTTGTGTCCTAGATTATGTTAAGACAAATAGCATTTGGTCTTCCTCTGTACCAGAAGCAGACTTGGTATAGTGGTTTAGTTCTTGTTTGCGGTGCTGACGGTCCAGGTTTGATTCACGGATTGCACCATTATGTTTAAGAGGTCAGTTATCTCCTGCTTATGTTGTAATATGAAATATGTAATATGAAAATTATAAAAGTAACGTAAAACCCTAAGCAATCCACCAACCAACCATCTGTACCATGATAGAGCATTTGTTACTAATCCACCAACCAACCATCTGTGCCATGATAGAGCATTTGTCACATTCAGGAAATATGTTCCCTACCACTGAACTCTGTTCAGCATCAAATCATGATTCTTGAAGTTTATAGTGGACCACCTATTATTTTTCACCATAAAGGCTTTCCTAATGTGACAATACATAATCAGAAGAATTTATCACAGCATTTATTTTCATGAGAGAACCATCTCTTCTTGAGACCCTGGATTTAATGTAAAGTGTTGCACTGTTACTCAGTAACACCTCACCTCCAGCAGTCTGGGAGGTATGAAAGTCGCTTAACCTTTTACCTCATTTTGTGTCATCTATACAGAGAAATGACATATAGTGATTGTTTTGTTTATAAGGTTTGTTTATCTGTCTGTGTATCAGCAGTCATACTTTTGAAGAATATTTATCCAGCGTTACTAGTCTTGTTCCTTTGAATTCTCTAATTTACCAAAAGTTCTTTTTTTTCACAAATTCAGAGACAGAACCGTTTTCCGTATTTAAATTTTCATGTACATAATACCTATTTCTAATGTAATTTTGTTATAGAATCATTAAAAATTATCACAGAGATAAGCTATACAATTTGTTACCTAAAAGGAAACAGGAAAAATATGACAAGTCTTAACACAGGTCAACTTTGAAACCAAGTAAGATCTGGGTCCGGCGCCATAAACTGAGAATATACTTAAGTCATAATTTCTTATTCTTCTGTTCATCAATGAATGAATAACTGGGATTTAGAGTTTATTTAGTTTTATTCTATTGATAAATAGAATAAAACCATTCTACATGAGAATTTATTTGAATGTTTTATAATGGAGTAAATTAAAATGAAATATTTGACTTAAGTATATTCTCATTTTATGGCGCCGGACCCGGGTAACAAGACAAGTGCATGTTTAATACCTGTACCCACTATGGATGTATGGAGTGTAGTCTACCTATACATATCAGTAATAATATCCAAATGTTTGTCGCATTAGAAATATACAATGATCTACATTGAACGCTTACTACTGACTCAGTGGTAAACGTGTCAGAGGATCAAAAAAGCCGTCTTCCTCATAGCCGCTGAATTTTCCTGTCGAGCGTGTTAATGTCCGTCATTGAACCAATTGAAGTTCGGTACCCATACCCCGGGTATCGGATTCCTCCCAAGCGTGTTAATGTCCGTCAGTGTACCTATTGAAGTACGGTGTCCATACCCCGGGGTATAGGGCGTCCCCTCGAGCGTGTTAATGTCCGTCATTATAACTACTGAAGTTCTGTGTCCATACCCCGGGGTGTCGGGTGTCCCCGCGAGCATGTTAATGTCTGTCAGTGTACCTTTTGAAGTTCCGTGTCCATGCCTCGGGTTATCGGGCGTCCCCTCGAGCGTGTTAATGTCCGTCAGTGTATCTTTTAAAGTTCCGTGTCCATACCCGGGTATCGGGCGTCCCCTCAAGCGTGTTAATGCCCGTCGGTGTACCTACTGAAGTTCGATGTCCATACTTTGGGGTATCGGGTGTCCCCTGGAGCGTGTTGATGTCCGTCAGTGTACCTACTGAAGTTCTGTGTCCATACACTGGGGTGTCGGGCGTCCCCTTAAGCGCGTTAATGTCCGTCAGTAAACTGTATAAGTTAGGACTGCATTAAATGCATTAATGCAAAATTGAGTTGCGTTTCTTTATTCAATATCGCTATCTTGTGTTTATGCCGCTTTCTTCTTTTCAGTATGTACGCTAAATTTTAGATTATTTATAAACACTACTTTGCAATAAGTAAGCAGATGGTACCATACTTCCTATAATTATGATCGTGTCATTTCAGTTCTCCGTCCCAAATCGGAATCGTGATTGGTTACGTGATCGAGTACTTCGTGCCGATCAGTATCAAGTTCTACTTTCTATACTGTCTTTCCTTTAGCTTTGCCCGGGGATGGACCTTATCCCCGTATCGTGTCGGTATAACTTTTGTATGGTCTAGATGTTATACAAGAAGAAAGAAAAGTTACTGACTCAGCCGTATGACAGAAGTCACCATGGAAATATACAGTATACAGTGCAATAATATGAAAAAAAAAACCACACACACATACAAAGACTTCACAAATATATTCGATTATAATGCAGTTACGATGCCGACTTAGGACGGTCACTTGATATGACAATAGTCAATCAATTTGTATGGTTAATGAGTATCTTCGCTTGAAAGGCATGTGTAACGTGTTAAATATATCACTAAAACGAGCTTCAGTTCTAAGTCGCAGCTTTTGGATGCACGACGATACTAACATTACTCGTCTTCCTTTGAGAGTAGCACTAACGACTGTCCGGATATTGGCCTAATCCGGTAGCTCGCCATCCATTCTGGGGGCTTTGTCATAAATGTGTCATCAGTACTATTCCCTCCCTCGCAAAAAGATGAAACCTTTAAACGGTGTCAGCTGTTCATTGCTTGAATTTCGAAGTCCTTAAGTAGAGATATATAACGCGTGTATTGTAATTCACTCTACAGAATGATAACTCGGAGATCTTTAACTATTTTGGATCGCATAGTAAGTGAAACTGTGTTTAGAGATCACTATCTGTCACATCTCTTAAACTATCTATGCATACGACAGAACATGCTATTTAAAACGCTATACTCTTTAGTTTTCAATGTACTTTTGTAAAGACAAATTGAAGTTGATGGATGAGTTTTCATTTTAAAGAGATTGAGACCTTAAAAATAAAAGTCATGAGTCGGTGATGTGATTAACCTGTAGTTTTGTAGAATAAAACATTGCTCCTGATCATTAGTTATATCTATGTGCCCATTGTTCCTTCTATTGAACAGCAAATCTATACCGGAATATGAAGTCAGAGGGTCCCTGCTAACGACCGAGTCAGTAGGAATTTAACCCGCAAAACAAAGGCATAGGGTCCCTGATTATTACGGACTCTAACCCGCTATAGGAAGGTAGAAGGTCCCTGCTAATTACCGAGTTCAACCCGCAATAGGAAGGTAGGAGGTCCCTGCTAACTACAGAGTCTTATCCTATTAGAGAAATAGAGGGTTTCTGTGAATAACCGAGTATAACCTGCAGTAGGAAGGTAGATTGTTCCTGTTAATAATGTATTCGTTCTAACCTGCAATAGGAAGGTACAACATGCCTGTAAATTAAATGCACCTTCTGTTTTACTACTGTAGGTTAGACTCCATAATTAATAAGTACCCCATACTTTACTACTGTAAGTTAGACTTCGTAGTTAGCAGGGACCCCCTATCTTACTACTGTAAGTTAGACTTCGTAGTTAGCAAGGAACCCCTACCTTACTACTGTAAGTTAGACCTCGTTATTAGTAGGGACCCCTACCTTACTACTGTAGGGTAGAATTCGTTGTTAGTAGGGACCCACACCTTACTAATGTAAGTTAGACTTCGTTATTAGTAGGGACCCCTACCTTACTACTGTAGCTAGGTTAGACTTCGTAGTTAGCAGGGACCCCTATCGTACTACTGTAAGTTAGACTTCGTTATTAGTAGGGACCCCTACCTTACTACTGTAGCTAGGTTAGACTTCGTAGTTAGCAGGGAACCCCTATCTTACTACTGTAAGTTAGACCTCGTTATTAGTAGGGACCCCTACCTTACTACTGTAGGGTAGAATTCGTTGTTAGTAGGGACCCACACCTTACTACTGTAAGTTAGACTTCGTTATTAGTAGGGACCCCTACCTTACTACCGTAGGTTAGACTTCGTAGTTGGTAGGGACCCCCTACCTTACTACGGTAGGTTAGACTTCATTGTTACCAGGGACCCCCTACCTGCGAGTTAGAGACCCAGTTACTGGTAGGAACCCTAAACTTGTCTATTAAGGGTTAGGGTACTCAGTCGTTAGCAGGGGTTCTGCCGCCTGCTCAGCTTTTGATCTAATATTCTTAAATGAAAAAATGCTAGTATCAACTGGATAATATAACAAATGAAAATATTTTTTCGCCGATAACAGATTGTGTGTTTCTTTTATGTTCGTTGTTCTATTGCTTTTCTATGAACGAGATGTCTTGCATATCGTCCGATATTATTTATTCTTCTCTTATATGGCTTCCAGTTTGAAGTGATGGAATGATAGAAATACCAAACTTACAAATACATTTATCGTAGTTTTTGTCAATCTGAAATTTACATACATGGATTACATAGTACAGCGTTGGTCTCTGGAAGTGTATCTCCGGATCTCGCTGTGTCTTTGGTCGTGTCGAACATGCATCCATTCGTATAAATAATATTATTTCCATAACTAACCCATATAATTATTCGATTCATTATTGCTGGCAGAGGAACGGTTCCATTCATGAACCTCTTTCGGGTTTTTTTTATTATAATGAAAATGAGTTTACAGTATTGCCTGTCATCTTATCGACTGCAGATTCTGTCGAGTTCCAAGGTGAACAAACGGGCGAACACTCGGTTTACGCTCCAGAAATATCGTTAAAATAGAAGCCGATTTATGCAGCTTGTACTCCCACATGTCACTGTTTACTTTCTTATTATATTCAAGGCCTTATATATTTTACTCTTCCATCACGTTTGGAGCTTTGTAATTGCTTCTACAAATGTTACTCATTAAAAGCCCGACTTTCAATCACTACGTCTTGTAATTACCACTCGCCTGACGTATGTTGCAGAACATTTGAAGCGGTACTGATCTCTTTAACATGATACGCTGTTTTCACTAATGACATATGGTCCCAGTTTATAGGATATGCTAGCTGATTAGTTGTAGTGAATATTGTACATTTACAATTTCACCACTTTAACCTTTATCTTTCTTTTTCTTTCGTTTCTTACATGTATTACATTAATGGAAGAACCGTGTGAAGTGTTATGCTTTTGAAATTAGTTATAGACTATAAGTTATTTGGTCATTTGATGCGTTATTTTACTAACCCTCTGTCAAAGCCTGTGATCCGGGGTACTAAAGGTACTAAAGTTCGTCCCGCATTTTATGCACCGGCCATTAAGTGTTTATTTTGTCCGTCCTTCCGTCCCTCTGGCCCTCCGTCACATATTGGTTTCCGAATAACTCAAGTACCTTTCAACATATTCAAACTAAATTTGGATATACACTTACTTATCAAGAGAGGAACAAGCCTATTGATCTTGGGGTCCAGAGGTCAAAGGTCAAGGTCACAGCTGATGAAAATAGACTAATTATTGGTTTCCGAATGATAACTCAAGTACCTTTCAACATATTCAAAGCGAATTTGGATATAAACTTACTTATCAAGAAAGGAAGAATCCTATTTATTTTGGGGTCAATGGTCAAGGTCACAGCTGATGAAAATAGACTATAATTATTGGTTTTCGGATGAAAACTCTTGTGCCTTTTAATATATTCAAAATAAATTAGGACATATAATAATTATTTATCAAGACAGGAAGAACCCTATTGATTTTGGAGTCAAAAGATCAAAGGTTAAGGTCACAGCTGATGAAAATATACTCTAATTATTGGTTTTTGATGATTACTTAATTACCTATCCTCATATCCAAATCAAATTTGGATATATGCTTACTTATCGAGAGAGGAAGAACACTACTAATTTTGAGGTCAAATGGTCAAAGGTCAACTGATGAAAATAGTCTTTTATTATTGCTTTTTGAATTATTACTTAAGTACCTTTCATCATATTCATACCAAATTTGGATATATGCTTATTTATCAAGAGAGAAAGAACCTTATTGATTTTGGGGTCATAAGGTCAACGGTCAGGGTCACAGATGATAGAAAAGGCTGAAATTATTAGTTTCCTGGTGATTTTCTTATATCATCATATATTCTTAAATGCTCATCAGAATTTGATCATGTTTTACATATTTTTTCAGATTAAGATCTTTTAAATAGATGTCATTTAAAATGTTATTGTAAAAAGGGAACAATGCCTATAGATTGAGGGTCAGTTTGTTAAAAGGCAATATACTACACTACTGGTAATATTTATAGGAATTATGGCCCATGAAACTTGTAATTTAGGAAATTTTGTTGCTGCGATGAATCAAGCCCATGCGGGGCATATGTTTCACAAACATGCTCTAGTTTGTTTCCCTGCTTTGGAACTTGAGTCTTTTGGATACATCAAATTTTCAAACAAACTTACACCATGCCCAGTTTAAACTATCTTTATAACAAAGACTTGTACGTGTATTAGTTATAATTGATCTTGTCATTTGAATGAGATCGTGAAAACCGAGGTCAGGTGCCATGGTAGACTTTGACACACAAGATGATCCCGGAGCTTCAGATGGGTCCTGACCTATGCATAGGTCATAGATTTCTATGCAATGTGTTGATGACCCTGGCAAAATAAACTTAGTGTGATATCCAGTAAATAATTGCTGATAAAAACAAGACACATAATGAATGTCAACAAGAAAAACCATCATATCAATGTTTATCTACAAAGATAACACATAAAATGGAAACATGTTAACAGTGTCCAGACATCAAATATATTTTGTTATCATTTACAAGATATCAGATCAGTGACAAGTTGTCAGTGAATATGTGCTAAAATGATAAAATGATGTAAATATATGTTTATAGTGAGAAGAATTTGAATAGACAGTTTTCAACCAAGACATTACATCTAACATTTTAAGTGTATGGCAAGGCATCAAGACCTGTATCAGAGATTAATAAAAAGTGGTCAGTCATACAAAGAACAGGTTCAGTTTTTAAACCTCCCTAAAACTGAAGACAATTTTTACAGGGAAAACAGAAACAGACAAAGCGAACTCAGACGTTTTTCCAGTTCTGCAATGCATCTGAAGCCATATTACTGTGTACAGACGTAGCTGCTCGCGGTCTAGACATCCCAGCAGTGGACTGGATTGTGCAGTATGATCCCCCAGATGACCCCAAGGTAAGAATGCAATATGAATGATTCTATTGCAAGTCTAGATATCCCAACAGTGGACTGAATTGTACAGTATGATCCCAGATGACCCCAAGATAAGAATGCAATATGAATGATTCTGTTGTAAGTCTAGATATCCCTGCGGTGGACAGAATTGTACAGTATGTTCCCAGATGACTCCAAGGTAAGTATGCAATATGATGATTCTATTGCAAGTCTAGATATCCCAACGGTGGACTGAATTGTACAGTATGATCCCAGATGACCCCAAGATAAGAATGCAATATGAATGATTCCAATGTAAGTCTAGATATCCCAGCAGTGGACTGTATTGTGCAGTATGATCTAAATATCCCACCGATGGACCTCTGTCTGTTATTTGTAGTTACACTGAAAAAATTCTGGTCAGCAATACTTAAAAATGGATTTTAGCTCATCATGAATAAAGACTGTAGTGTGCTATAGTTATACCAATATGTCTGTTGTCCCTCTGTCCATCATCTATTGTCCAGCACCATCAGGCATCTGTCTTTTAATTTTAAAATTTTCAACTTCTTCAGATCAACTGAAGAGATATTCATGAAATATGGCAGGGATGAAGTAATCAAGGTCCTCTATAAGTGTTATGTTTTTCAGCCAGATTACTCAAAGGGTGGATCCAAATTGGAGGCCCTATAGGATATTTCTTTTGACTAACTTCTTCTACACACCAACTGCATAGATTTATAAATATTTTCTCACTGTAGATTGCTTGTAATGTACATGTGTCAGTTTTGTGTATTTTTGTATGTTTCAAGGATAAAAATGTAATTATTGCAATTTATATAAGGTTAAAAGGTGGGTGTACTATTCTTATGTTATATCATGAACTCTTCACCAGAACTAAGGAGTGGAATCTGATGAAATTTGGTATGGATGAAGTACTCAACGTCCCCTACAAGTATTGTTATTTTTTTGCCAGAATTATCATGGGGTAGATCCACATTGAGGCAACATGGTCCTCAGAGGGTTCCTTCTTTTGACGATCTTTATCAGACCTGACAGATAAGATTGACAAAATAATGCGTAAGACTGATCAAAAAAGTGTCTAAAGAAGTGCTAATTTTGGATGTTTCATTTCCAATTCAAATGATTGAAATGGTTTTGATATCTTTTCAGACTTTGTATGTTTTGTGTATTTCAGGTTCTTTAATTTTCTCATTGTATATATTTGTTCGTGGTTTAGGGAAATAAATGTAGAAGATGGATTGCAAGATTTATTCTTTGATGTATTTTTAGCTCACCTGAGCCAAAGGCTCAAGTGAGCTATTGTGATCAATCACCGTCCGTCGTCGGTCCGTCGTCCGTCATTAACTTTTCACATTTTCGACTTCTTCTCCAGAACCACTGAACAGAATTTGATGAAACTTGATAAGCATGTAGTACTCATGGTCCCCTACAAGTGTTGTTGTTTTTCGTCTGGATTCATCAACAGGTGGCACCACCACAGGCAAAAGTAGGTCAAAGAGGGTACCCTCCTTTGACAAACTTCTTCTTCAGACCGGGGGCATACAGAGACAAACCGAATGCATAGGAATGATCTAGAGGGATGTGTGAAGAAGTGTTGTTATTTTTGGTTCCGTGCCGAAATCAAATTTTTGACGTTTTTTTGTACTTGGTAGTTTTAATGCAGAAAAGAGGTATTTTTTTCTTTTAGTAAACATTGATGCATTAATTTGGTTTAATTTGATCATTTTGATGGTAAGAAATACTACTGCGAAGAAAATTTTTCAATATTTTATGTTTTGGATTTTTTATGAATTTTTTAAGACTTTCAAGAAAAAGGGGGGTGGGATAATTGGTGTAAACATTTCACAGTTTGAACTTTTTCTTCGGAACCACACGCTGGAATTCAATGAAACTTGGCATGCATCAAATACTCAAGGTCCCCGACAAATGTGGTCATCTTTGTCAGGATCCATGAACAGGTGGCACCACCACAGACAAAAGTAGGTCACAGAGGGTACCCTCCTTTGACAAACTTCTTATTCAGATCGGGTGCATACAGCGACAAACCGACTGCATAGGAATGATTTAGAGGCATATGGAAGAAGTGTTGATATTTTTGGTTCCATTCCGAAATCAAATTTTTGACGTTTTTTCATTTTTATTTTGGACTTTGTTATTTTAATGCATTAAAGAGTTATTATTTTCTTTTAGTAAACATTGATGCATTCATTTGGTTTCATTTAATCATTTCTATGGTAAGGAATGCTGGTGCGAAGGAATTTTTTCAATATCTCGATTTTTGATTTTTTTATGAATTTTTTAAGACTTCCAAGAAAATGGGGGGGGGGGGGGGGGGGACAATTTTTTCATATCTTCAACTTGATCTACAGAACAACTTGAAAGGATTGTGATAAAATTGGGTAGGATGCAAGTACTTCATAGTCCTTTTCAAAGGTTTTGTTTTTTGTGCGGATCATCCAAATTGGTTAACAGATAATGCCACCATGTCTAAAAGTAGGTCTCACAATGGTATCTATACCACTTGGTAATTGAAATATGGAGAGTAGCGGTTCCAAATCAGCTGTGGTCAAAATTTTTTTTTTTTTTTTTACACATCTAAATAAGTTTTTAGATGTTTCTCAACACTCAACATATGAAATTAGGAATTTTTGGCCATTTTTCACATTTTCAACTTTTTCTACAAAACTGTTTGAAGGATTTTAATAAATCTTGGTAGAAAATAAGTCACTTATGATCCTCTTCAAAATTCTGTGTTGTTTTCGTCCAGACCTCTTTACAGGTGGCGCCACCATAGTCAATAGTAGGTCACAAAAGAGTTCCCTCGTTTAACAATATTCTTTTTCATACGGGCTGTATACAGAGACAAACTGAATGCATAGAAATGATCTAGAGGGATGAGTGAAGATGTATTGTCATTTTGGTTCCCTTCCAAAATCAAATTTTAGAATTTTTTTCGACATTTCTTTGGACTTGGTGATTCAATGCAGAAAAAAGTGTCATATTTCCTAGTTAATTGATAATGATGATTTCTTATGGACTATTGTGATCATAATTATGTAAGGATTGTTACTTTGAAAGAATTTTGTCAATATCTCAATTTTTGGATTTTCTATGAATTTTTTAAGACTTCCAAATGAGGGTGTATAGGAACAATTCAATCACATTTTTCACTTCTGCTGTTATACCACATGAAAGATTTTAATGAAACATGGAATACATGAAGTACTTAAAGTCCTCTATCAATTTGGTAAATTTCATCCAAATTGGTTAACAGATAATGCCACCATGTCTAAAAAGCAGTTCTCACAATAGTACATATACCACTTGGTAATTGAAATATGGAGAGTAGCGGTTCAAATTCAGCTGTGGTCAAATTTTTTTTTTCATTTCTTTACACATCTAAATAAGTTTTTAGATGTTTCTCAACACTCAACATATGAAATTAGGCAATTTTAAGTTAGATCTGGACAATATTTGAAACAATTGTTGTTCATGACCCAGACTTGAAATCAGTTATCAAAAGGCCCCACCTAAAGAAAATGACTAACTTGTTGCCCTGAATGACTTCTTGCAGAGACAAAGGAAATGCTTAATATCAAAATCACCTGAATGGATGTGCAAAAAAGTGTTGTTTTTTTATTCTAGCATGAAATAAAATTTGACATATTTTCAACATCTGTGTTGACTTAGTCACATTAATGCAAAAATAAATGAATTCTTCCTTCATGCTTGACTGATAATCTAGGTACTCAGGTGAGCCATATAGGCCCACTTGGGCCTCTTGTTTTATCTTCTTCTTTTTTTTTCCCTTAGGTTAAAGAAAATAGTTGCATTTTCACAGGTTACATTTTTATCAGTAGACTTTTTCAGAACCCATGAAATGGTTTTGATCAAACTTGGCAGAAATAAACTTCTCACTGTCCCCTACAAATGCCATTGTACAAATATTTTTGCTAGATATGCTGAAAGGTAGATCTAGGTTAGGACAAATTAAATCTAGCAGGGTACTCTCTTTTGTAGAAAGAACTTTAATAAGTTACACAGAATGAAAATAAATGTACATATATAGCAGGGTCTTATAGAGAAAAGTTGCATTTTTCTGAAGTGATTATCTAACTAGAGAAAACTCCGATATTTTCTCATTTTTTGTGTTCTTAACTTAAAAACTATAAATATAATATCAAGAAGTATGATGTTTATCTCATTTTCCTTCAGGAATATATACATCGAGTGGGTCGGACAGCCAGAGGAGAAGGTACTATAGGGCATGCTCTTCTCATTCTCCGACCAGAGGAACTTGGCTTCCTTCGGTATCTTAAGCATGCAAAAGTTCCTCTTAATGAATTTGAATTCTCATGGAGCAAAATTTCCAATATTCAGGCACAAGTAAGTATTGAAAACAAGGAAAAGAATTTTTGTATTCCCTCCTTGTGTTCATTTTATCAGGTGTTTAACGCTGAGTAGAACCTCAGTACATGTATACGTGAATTGAAACTTACAAAGCTAGCATGACTTAACCAGAAGTTTGATTATCTATGCAAGACTACAAGAGAACCAATTATATTTGTACATTTTCTATCTTTTTTTTATGAGAGGTTGTCATGGATTGTGACAAAGATTAATGATTATTGATTGCTTTTGGTTTTACAGTTGGAAAAGCTAATAGAGAAAAATTATTTCCTACATAAATCAGCTATTGAAGCATACAAGTCCTATGTGAGGGCATATGCTTCCCACAGTCTGAAGAACATCTATGATGTGGAGAATCTAGACCTACAGAAAGTGGCAGCTTCCTTTGGTTTTAAGGTTCCACCTTATGTTGACCTCAGTATCCTTTACAGTGAAATACTTGTGTAATTTATAAATGCAGTAATTGTTTGAGGCAGAAGGAAAGAAAAGATCTTTAAAACTCCTTAAAAGTTTTTGATGCTATCATTGAAAATCTTTTTGGGATAACACTTATTGTCTGTCTTTGATGTATTTTCTTTTTTTGTATATGAGCAACAAAGTAGTATATATATATGCTTCCTGCACAAAAACACAAGTATGTGCTGACTTGGAAAACACCCAATTCTACAGTAAGTGTGCTGTTTCTTCATTTATGGTTCTACATAGCAGTACTAAAAAAATGACCATGAAACAAGAATGGTCACTTGGTATGACCAGATTAATTAAAGCTATTTTCTGAAATATTCAATCACTGGGTCAATATTTGTAAGATGATTTCCAACATTAGCAGATTTGTAAAGGTCAGTATAAAGTAAAGAACAAAGGGCAATGACAGACCCCTTAGACATACATGTACACAAGAGGGATTTTAAAATGCTCAAATTTTTTAATCAAAGTTTTTTTTTATTTGTTACAAATAATACATTTTCCTTTATTGGCTAAGCAGATTCAGATATTGGAAATGTCTCTAATTTTCATGTTATTTAAACCCTGCCCATAGGTACTCCAAAACATACACAGTATCTTTCAGAATGGACATACATGATCTTGAAATTAACCCTATCCTTTCCTGATAACAGTCCTAGTACAACTAGATTGGTCCAAGTAAAGCATTAACTAGCATATACAGTTATGTTGACCTTTACATACTATAATAAATCTTGATATTAGCTTATTTTGTAAATGCTATGTTGCCATATTTTTTTATCAACCACTTTAAATAAACATACAGAGTTCGGTCTATCCAGTATTTGTTTGTCCATCTGTCTGTCCATTGCCTTTTTACTTTGCAGTGTCTTGGGGCATTCATGTTTCATAAACACATTTTGATTTGGATCGAGTATTTTTTCAGCATCCCTTTAAAACATAAACAGTTCTCCATATCCGAAGGAGAATGATTTTCCTAGCATTTGCCTTAACCATGTCAAGATGTTCATTCTAGCAAAGTAGTGAAGAAGGGAAGGAAGAAAGAAGGTTCCTATGGTTATAACCGAGACAAACAGGACAAGAAAGCAAAGATTTATAAACCTATGAAGTTTAAGCAAAGCAAACATGGAAAAGATCGCAGACAGTTTACAAGATGACCCTGCATCAGAGCTGCTTGACCTCTTGGGGATGTGGTCATCATTCATATTCAGCTCATTAGAATCAGGACAGCTACCGTGACTTGTGCATCATTTTTTTTATATAAGCTTTTAATATTTCAGTTAATATCACTTTGAGTGTTAATGAAACATTGAGAAGATGGTGCTTTTTGTGAAAATCATGGTTTTCTTCAATAAATATTTAAGTGGAGCATAAGAGTAAAATACCTAAATCTTATCACAAAAAGAAGGCCAGTAAGTTTGGGAATGAAAGATGGACCTCAAGAGCCAGCAGTTTTATATAATGTAACACTGAGAAACACATCAAATTCTTCTCAATTACTACAGTTTACATTGTCTCTATATTTTGCATACAGCAAAACTGCAGCACAAGACTGACATGATAAGTTGATATTAGTATTCTGAATACAAAATTTTAAAAGGAAGGGGAGCGGTAAGTTTTATCCTTGGAATAAATATTGTATAGATACTATTGTGTATGTAGTATGTTGTTGTAAATAAAACATGTACATTAAACATGTAGAATACCTGTAAAAAGTCTTGTTAAGTCTGACTTACAGTATAATAGATTTCTTCGTGTAGTCCTTGATTTATTTACTGTTTAAAACCAGAGACATATATGTGTATATATGTTTCTGTTAAAACCAAGTAAGGATATCTTTTCACCTGTATGTTGCCGGCCATATTGCGAAAGGGCGAAAGAATCCGGAGTACCTGAAAGCTAAAGATAAGCGATATTGTAGGTTCACGGGCATACCTTCTCACTTACCCTGGCATAGATTCGAACGCAGACAAAACAATTGTAAAAAGGTTGCCAGCGCAGTTCCAGCGTGGAAAATTTAGTCCCATTGGCATAGAGGTTTCTTCTTATCCTTAGGATAGACTTTACCATAACTGTTTGTCACCATACAGGCGCATTTTGCGACGTTTGAGATTTTCCCATACACATTTACTAGCGTTGTTCAGCCCTTACAGCACGTTTGACTCGCATTAAGATTCCCGGGATCGAATTCCTCCGAAAAATCGTCGAGTGTTCAATTTTTCGGATGAGAAAGTAAATACCTAAGGCATGGTCGGCGCTGGCACATTTCAGTCGATTGTAACTCTGAGAAACGGCAAAGGATCGCAAGTTTTAACTTGGACAGAATTTTGGATTTACGAGTAATATTATTCAAGTGGAGAAATTTTCTTTGCCAATTGTTTTTCGAATCATTATGCCAATATTGTGCTCATGTATATTTATATTGCTATCTGAAAGAAATTGTCAACTATTTCATAGATTCTTTCCCGAACAGTTTAATAGTCAGCTTCCTTTGTCGTTTTCTGTTAACTTTTCACGAACACCTTTGCGAAAAGCTTATCGCGTATCCTTTTTAAAATCAAGCATGCCTACATTGTCCATTTTTTCCTGGGTTAGTCCAGAAAGAATGAGTTGGAGTACAGGGTTCATGTTATACTGGTATGATTTGTCAGATGCATGTACATTTAATAAACACGGAAAATTAAAAAAAAAAATGTAATAATATTCAAGAAAGGTAACTCTTCAGAACTTTACTGACTTCTTGAGAACTTGATCACAGTCTCGTGTCTCGAGATCAAACTGGAGAATTCACATATGTTAATATTTATGTTCTAATCTCCGGAGGTCGGTTGCGGATGCTCTCACTGTGAGAAATGTTGGATACAATGTAAGAAAATTATACTCAACCACAAAGTGTGTCCATCACAGTTAATATTTAGCTCTACTGATCGAATTAACAAAACTTAAACAGGTATACTTTCTCATTTAGTGGTTGATTATTATTAAACTTTACATTTTTATATATGATACTGAAGAAACATAACTTTAAGATTTGTTTTTTGGGATTCTCGTTTTTCGTTAGGACAAAATTATTTCACTTGCGCGGTTCACGGAAAGGAACTTCGCATTCGACCTACTTTAAGCGGTAAGGAATCTTTTACGTGCCAGCATCTGCGTTGGCATGGGTCCTTGGTTTAACAGTCACACAAATGTCCGAAAGACGGACCACTTCGGCATGAAATATCAACAAAGACACGCCGGCTGCCAAGTGCCTTGATCCAATACGGTTTCCATAACAAGTTAACGTATACCGTTAGAATGATACTTTCCTGTATAGGCTATAATTCATTGATAAAGTCTTTTTTATGCCTCCGGATCGATAGATCAGGGCGTATTGTTTTTGTCCTGTCTGACTGTCCTTGGCCATAACTGTTGAACCGTGAGGGATGGAGACTTCATATTTCACATGCGTACTCAATTAATGAAGCTCTTTCAAAGAACACCAAAGTCGTCGACCTTTTTTATCCTGTCTGTTTGTCTGATATCAACTTTTACCTTGGCCATAACTTTTGAATCGTGAGGGATAGAGACTTCATATTTATTATACACGCCTATTCAGCTAATGAAGCCCTTTCAAATGACGTGAAGGTCGATGACCTTTATGACCTTGACAATGACCTTCACGCTAAAAATAACTTTCTGACTTTGTTGCCATCGGGGGCATAGTGTTTCACAAACACATCTGTTTTAAGTTGGTTAACCCATCTTTGTTCCGGGCGGGGGATATAATTATATATCGTACACTTTGACATTAGAGTTCTTTTTTCTCTCTCATTTCGGAGTCAAACTAGAAGCAACGCAACATCCTTTTAAAACACATTATTCTGTGGCCATACTGAGGATCGATCCCTGAATGGATCCTAGTGAAAAATAACAATACTTATAAGGGGCCTTGATAAACTTCATTCATTTCAAGTTTCATCAAATTCCATTTCAAAGGTTCTGAAGAAGTCCCTAATACAAACTTCTAAAAGTAGTCTATTTCTTTGGCTCAAGTGAGCGAGAAAAAATTTCAAGGAAATTCAGAGGCCGGGGCCACCCGTCTTGTGCTTCATTTTCTTTAACATCTGTGTACATGATGCTTTGGGTAAGAATAGTAAATTCTTTCTGTAAGCCGTGAATGAATCAGATTGTGTATTCCCCTAATCTTGTTCATCTATGAATCTAGTAATGCGTTGAACCGCCCAAGACGTAATGTGTAAAGCACGTTTTACTCTCCACCAGATTTGTAATTGAGCACAATACCCGGTTCGACCTGTGCGCACAAGGCATGCTGTCTATGATGTCAGTGATGATGTATGTTGCCGTAAGGCGCAACAAATCACATTCTCCGCATTACAAACACATGTCGCACTAGACCGATATATCCGAAAGTCACTCGTTATAACTCGCTGTCAACGCTTTAACAAGCTCTAGATCAAGATAGAACTCATAAATACTACTGCTTTCCGTGTATTTTTCTCGGCTTTTTGGAGTCTGTATTTACGCTTTGTAGTAAATGCAAGGACAGGATTTAGATTCATGGTTGTTTACAACAATGCGCGCTAACATATGTTTACAGTGATTAAGCAAACTATTTCTCTGCGTTGTGGTTTATCCAGAATCCGACTTAGCGGAGCAGTCTGTCGCCAACTAGGTAGGATCGAGTCCGGTTGTTCCTGACCGAATCCCAGCGGTGGCTTATCAGTGCCTGTCCTTCAAGTGAAATCGAGGCCCCGTGTCAGTAGCCCTTTGCACTTAATGATCCGGCATTGATTCAGATAAGTCCGTTACATAGGGCAAAATGTTTGCACACCGCATCGGGCAGATGTCGTCACAATAAGAAGTGAAATGTTTGAAGTGACGTAAACCAGCAGAAAAGGTGGAGGGGGAGAACTTGCAGGTCTCAATAATAAAGCAATAATCTCGGTTTGTTTCTGCTTTGGATGAGTGGGTGTTTAATAGTCTTTTACCCCCTCAACTCCAAACCTAACAAGCAAAAATGAAACAAGGTTTGGTTTTAAGGAATAATGATAGTTCTAACTTATTTAGATATACTTCAAGAAGGACACACATCCAATTGTGCGCTCCCTCCCCACCCCACCCCTCCTTTCGCTCCACGGCCCTGTAACAAATTTCGTGTTTCATGCACCATGATTATACATATACAAATCAGTCCCCCTTATTTTCGGAGTTGAATAACCTTAGTCCAACGCCTCTTGTCCAATAAACAAGCATCCATAAATGCATTGCCTGTATTTTTGTTTCTCAAAAAATGCGTGACACGCCTATGTTCCTTCGTTTCCCATTTAAATTAATTCCCTGTCTTTTTCCCACATTTCCGTAAGTTGTGTGGATAACGCGATGTTACAGTCCGTCACGGGATCGGTATTTGATATTACAACCGAGAACTGCATTCATTGCATAGACCAACACGAAGACATCTGCCTTGATCTCAAAAGATCTTTAAAATTGTAACCTTGTCTATTTGTTTTGGTTTATCAGCTATCTCAATCACTGGAGTATTTAAAAGAATCTTTTGTGGTACTAGAATTGTAGACCATTTAAGTGTATAATATGTTGTGGTCGAAATAGCCTTTCAGAATATCTGCCGTGAGATGAACTACTTTGAGAACGGTAAATGACTGAATTTCATTCCCCCTTTATTAAACGTGTTTATCCGTGAATAAATTCTTGCGTTAGTGACTATTCCATAAAGAATTCGATACACCGTGTTGTGGGGAATGCTCTGGACCTCTGGGACATTGACTCCGCACTGGGACTATGATACCCAGTCTAGTCCAATCATGTTAATGGAGGATTTTGATGTAGGTCTAAAAAAAGGGGGTGGGTGGTATGCAAGAGAGGGTGGTGTCGTATTAGGAAACTAGGCGATTTTACTCTCCATACATTCCGCAGAGAGAGGTCTATCTTACAGAAATTCTTCGAAAGAGAGTCCAACGGTGTCATTGGATAAAAAATTAACCTACTTTTCAAGAAAAACTACCTTTCAAGTAGAAATTCAGGATGATACGGTTCCTGTAGCCTTCTCCCTCTAAGGTTTCGCGCCATGGATCCAACAATGTACACCCTCTCACAAATATTTCACCAACGGACAGATGTCACTCCCATTCCAGGCCCCGCCGTGCTTGAAAATGTCAGTGATATACACTGGCGAATTTAGAGGGGTACCGGGTGAGGGGTTGCCCCTTTTTTTTCGACACATTGACAAGTACAACTCCAGATTTGCACCCAAAATGGTTGAGTAGTTTGGCTAATACTTTACTTTCTTATGTGCCCCTCCCTTTTTCGAAAATCCTGGATCCGCCACTGATATTTTTTGGGAAATATAACTGTATACACTCTATAGTCTCAAGTAAAAGAATGCTATACTTCAACTCCCAATTTGTGTTCACCTGGTTTTAATTTCATTACAGATTTTGAGTGCAAAGTTTGTGGGGGTTTTTTTTTCTTTGGGTCTTTAATCATATATACATGTTTATACATAAAATTTATGGGAATGGGAATACCCCTCCTGTAGGCCGTAGAGTGCTGAGCTGAATTGTATACGGAAAATCTACACATGTAAGGTCAAGGTATAACACAAGTGTCAAGATAATCATTTCTGGTTGTGTTGAAATGCTTTTGAAATGTCGAATTCATATCTAATTATCTTTAAAACTCCGCTTAACACAAAATGCAATAGAAGAACGAACTCGATCAATGCTATACCAGCTAAGTTCATGGGAAACGGAAGTCTGAATTCAAAATTTCCTTCTTTTACCAAGAAAAGCAGACTTCGTGCGGTTTACGCTTGTTATGTGACATCTTACAGGTTTTAGTCCCCACTCATATTTAATCCCCACTCATTCCTCCCGAAAATTTTTGCCCCACCCCATTTTCCTGTCAACGCGTCCTTATCATCGAATCTCTAGCAGTGTCCACATTAAATGCAATGTCTTGCTTGTGTATTTACTAACATTTTTTACCATATACCATTCAACTAATAAAGACTAGCGGAATTCTTTCCCCACAGTATGAAGAAAAATTAATAATAATAAATCCAATTTCCATCCTTGTAACTCAGTATCTTGGACCTTAATCAGCCGCACCACTTAAAAAATATTCGCAAGATTTTTCTACATCGAAATTATCTTCTTATCTTCTACACCATGGTTATACCACCTGTACCGTGGTAGCAACCGTTTAGTGGTATGGGATAACGCCACACCATTATTATGCCATTTGTTCGTGGTAGCAACCTTTTAGTGGTGTAGGATAACGCCACACCATAATTATACCACCTGTACCGTGGTAGCAACCTTTTAGTGGTGTAGGATAACGCCACATCATTATTATACCACCTGTACCGTGGTAGCAACCGTTTAGTGGTGTGGGATAACGCCACATCATTATTATGCCACCTGTACCGTGGTAGCAACCTTTTACTGGTGTAGGATAACGCCACACCATAATTATACCACCTGTACAGTGGTAGCAACCTTTTACTGGTGTATGATAACGCCACATCATTGATATACCACCTGTGCCGTGGTAGCAACCTTTTAGTGGTGTAGGATAACGCCACATCATTATTATACCACCTGTACCGTGGTAGCAACCTTTTAGTGGTGTGGGATAACGCCACACCATTATTACACCACCTGTACCATGGTAACAACCTTTTACTGGTGTAGGATAACGCCACGCCATAATTATACCACCTGTACCGTGGTAGCAACGTTTTAGTGGTGTAGGATAACGCCACACCATAATTATACCACCTGTACCGTGGTAGCAACCTTTTAGTGGTATGGGATAACGCCACATCATTATTACACCACCTGTATCGCGGATTAACCGTTGAGTGGTGTGGGATAACGCCACACCATTATTACACTACCGTTACCATGGTAGCAACCCTTTAGTTGTGTGCGATAATGCCACATCAATAATAAAACCACCTGCACCGCGGTAGCAACATTTTTGTGGTGTGGGATAAAGCGCCACATCATTATTATGCCACCCTAACCGTGGTAGCAACAATTTAGTGGTGTGCGATAATGCCACATCATTAGTATGCCACCTGTACCGTGGTAGCAACATTTTAGTGGTGTGGGATAAACGCCACATCATTACTATGCCACCTGTACCGTAGTAGCAACATTTTAGTGGTGGGATAAAACGCCACATCATTATTACACCACCTGTATCGTGACAGCAACCGTTTAGTGGTGTGGGATAACGCCACACCAGAATTATACCACCTGTATGGTGGCGGTCACTATTCAGTGGTGTGGAATAACACCACATCAGAATTATATCACCTGTATCGTTTGTGGCCACTGTTTAATGGTGTTACATAACGCCGCGCCATTATTATACCACCTATATGGTGACGGCAACCTTTTAGGTGTGTGATAGAACCATACCAGTTTTAGACCACCAGTATGCCGGATGGCGGCTACTTTTCAGTAATAGAGAATAACGCCATCACCTTTTTGGTTGCAGCATCCGTTTAGTGGTGTGGGATAAAGCCACACCAGAATTATGTCACCTGTATGGTGGCGGCCACTGTTAACTAGTGGAGGATAATACCACGTCATGATTATACCACTTACATTGCGGCGGCTACATCAGGGTTATATTAACTATAGTGGCGGCCATAGTTTGGTGGTGGATAACTTCAAATTTAGATGGTATCAGCTACATGGACGTGGGCAGTCTTTCGTGGTAGAAAATAGCACCACACAAGGGTTATATCGCATATGTGCTCGCGGATACTGTTTACTGGTAGCTGTCATACAGAATTATATCACCTGTATGGCTGCTACTGTTTAGTGGTGACGGTTTGCGCCACGCCAGAATTACAGCATTTATATACTGGCGGCCACCGTTTAGTGGTGAGGGATAACGCAGCATCAGAATGATATCACCTATATGGCGGCGAATACCGTTTAGTGGTGAGGGATAACACAGCATCAGGATGATATCACCTATATGGCGGCGAATACCGTTTAATGGTGAGGGATAACACAGTATCAGGATGATATCACCTATATGACGTCGACTACCGTTTAGTGGTGAGGGATAACATAGCATCAGGATGATAACACGTATATGGCGGCGAATACCGTTTAGTGGTGAGGGATAACACAGCACCAGGATGATATCACCTATATGACGGCGACTACCGTTTAGTGGTGAGCTATGACACAGCATCAGGATGATATCACCTATATGGCGGCGACTACCGTTTAGTGGTGAGGGATAACGCAGCATCAGGGTGATATCACCTATATGGCGGCGACGTCCCTTCAGTGGTGAGGGATAACACAGCATCAGGACGATATCACCTATATGGCGGCGACTACCGTTTAGTGGTGAGGGATAACACAGCATCAAGATGACATCACCTATTTGGCGGCGACTAGATGCTATCACCTATATGGCGGCGACTACCGTTTAGTGGTGAGGGATAACGCAGCATCAGGATGATATCACCTATATGGCGGCGACTATCGTTTAGTGGTGAAGGATAACATAGCATCAGGATGATGTCACCTATATGGCGGCGACTACCGTTTAGTGGTGAGGGATAACACAGCATCAGGATAATATCACCTATATGGCGGCGACTACCGTTTAGTGGTGAGGGATAACGCAGCATCAGGATGATATCACCTATATGGCGGCGACTACCGTTTAGTGGTGAGGGATAACACAGCATCAGGATGATATCACCTATATGGCGGCGAATACCGTTTAGTGGTGAAGGATAACACAGCATCAGGATCATATCACCTATATGTCGGCGACTACCGTTGAGTGGTGAAGGATAACACAGCATCAGAATGATATCACCTATATGGCGGCGACTACCGTTTATTGGCGAGGGATAACACAGCATCAGGATGATATCACCTATATGGCGGCGACTACCGTTTATTGGCGAGGGATAACACAGCATCAGGATGATATCACCTATATGGCGGCGACTACCGTTTAGTGGTGAGGGATAACGCAGCATCAGGATGATATCACCTATATGGCGACGACTACCGTTCAGTGGTGAGGGATAACACAGCATCAGGACGATATCACCTATATGGCGGCGACTACCGTTTAGTGGTGAAGGATAACACAGCATCAAGATGACATCACCTATATGGCGGCGACTAGATGCTATCACCTATATGGCGGTGACTACCGTTTAGTGGTGAGGGATAACACAGCATCAGGATGATATCACCTATATGGCGGCGACTACCGTTGAGTGTTGAAGGATAACACAGCATCAAGATGACATTACCTATATGGCGGCGACTACCGTTTAGTGGTGAGGGATAACGCAGCATCAAGATGATATCACCTATATGGCGGCGACTACCGTTTAGTGGTGAAGGATAACACAGCATCGGGATGATATCACCTATATGGCGGCGACTACCGTTTAGTGGTGAGGGATAACATAGCATCAGGATGATATCACCTATATGGCGGCGACTACCGTTTAGTGGTGAGGGATAACACAGCATCAAGATGATAGCACCTATATGGCGGCGACTACCGTTTAGTGGTGAGCTATAACACAGCATCAGGATGATATTACCTATATGGCGGCGACTACCGTTTAGTGGTGAGGGATAACACAGCATCAGGATGATATCACCTATATGGCGGCGACTACCGTTTAGTGGTGAGGGATAACATAGCATCAGGATGATATCACCTATATGGCGGCGACTACCGTTTAGTGGTGAGGGATAACACAGCATCAAGATGATAGCACCTATATGGCGGCGACTACCGTTTAGTGGTGAGCTATAACACAGCATCAGGATGATATTACCTATATGGCGGCGACTACCGTTTAGTGGTGAGGGATAACACAGCATCAGGATGATATCACCTATATGGCGGCGACTACCGTTTAGTGGTGAAGGATAACACAGCATCAGGATGATATCACCTATATGAAGGCGACTACCGTTTAGTGGTGAAGGATAACACAGCATCAGGATGATATCACCTATATGAAGGCGACTACCGTTTAGTGGTGAAGGATAACACAGCATCAGGATGATATCACCAATATGGCGGCGACTACCGTTTAGTGGTGAGGGATAACACAGCATCAAGATGACATTACCTATATGGCGGCGACTACCGTTTAGTGGTGAGCTATAACACAGCATCAGGATGATATCACCTATATGGCGGCGACTACCGTTTAGTGGTGAGGGATAACACAGCATCAGGATGATATCACCTATATGACGGCGACTACCGTTTAGTGGTGAGGGATAACACAGCATCAGGATGATATCACCTATATGACGGCGACTACCGTTTAGTGGTGAGGGATAACACAGCATCAGGATGATATCACCAATATGGCGGCGACTACCGTTGAGTGGTGAAGGATAACACAGCATCAAGATGACATTACCTATATGGCGGCGACTACCGTTTAGTGGTGAGGGATAACACAGGATAAGGATGATATCACCTATATGGCGGCGACTACTGTTGAATAGTGAAGGATAACACAGCATCAGGATGATATCACCTATATGGCGGCGACTACCGTTTAGTGGTGAGGGATAACACAGCATCAGGATGATATCACCTATACGACGGCGACTACCGTTTAGTGGTGAGGGATAACACAGCATCAGGATGATATCACCTATATGACGGCGACTACCGTTTAGTGGTGAGGGATAACACAGCATCAGGATGATATCACCTGTATGGTGGCGACTACCGTTTAGTGGTGAGGGATAACATAGCATCAGGATGATATCACCTACATGGCTGCGACTACTGTTGAATAGTGAAGGATAACGCCATATCAGGATTATATCACGTATAACGACGGCTACCGTTGCGGGGAGGAAGGGGGGCGCAACGTGAGGGTGATATCACCTTTACGGCGATTACGGTTTAGTGGTGAAGGATAACGCAGCATCAGGATGATATCACCTATACAACGGCGACTAACGTTTAGTGATAAAGGATAAGACCATTTCAGGATTAGATTATCTTTATGGTAGCGGCTACGGTTTACCATGGAGGGAACTGTCATACCTGCAGAAAACCATTGACATTTGGTTTACACAGCTACACTGACGGACATCTCTAGTTACACAGACTCTTGGTGAAATCTAGATTACACTGAGACTAGACAATGAGTCCTAGGGTAGCGCTAGTCCACTCACTCACCTACCTACTGTCAACCCCGCTTGAAGCGACCATCAAAATGAAGGTGGAAAAATTGGTCACTTAGGGCAATTGGTCTTTTTATATAGATTGAGTGTGTTTAGACTGTTTATAGTAAAGTACAGTAGTCGTTTTAGACAGGTTATTGCTTATTACATGTGGTATTTAATGCAGGTTTGATTGTATATGTAAGCCGTTCATACTAGAAATTAGTACACACGTGTAATATGTACTAAAAACCTTCTCGACAATAATATTGCTGCCATTATAAGATATTCAAGCCCTTTTAAAGACCAAAAATCGGCACCAAAAGAATCACGCTATCTTGTAAAATCTATGAACTAGGGCAAAACAAATATCAAACGTAAAGAATGCGCCTGAGTTGAGTGGCGGAACCAGAATACGGGAATTAGAGTCAAAAAGGAAAGATAATTCTGACAATTTTTATGCTGTTAAGTGATTACCGTTGGCGACAACGACGAGCCTCCCCGTTTTAAATCCGCTTCTGAAATTGAGTACAAAACTAACAATTTAATTAAACATAAAGATTTGAGTATCATTAACGCTTTAAAATATAATTAATGGGACTGCTGTCTATAAATAGTGTATCGATTTTATCTTAAACATTGATTGGCACTAGAAAAGATATAGAATTTCGTGATCTTGCCATTGTTTGTGATTAACTGAACAAATTGGTGCTGGAATTATAGACTGGTTGTTTGGCCTTAGATTTCCCATGGCATTGTATTCGCACGGGTCTTATTTAACAAAAGACCTATTGGATTTGTTAAAGCTGAAGTATAAAGTCAACATGTCATGACCTGTGGTCATGTGCCGAGTCATGTGATCAGGACATCAATCTATATTGACGACTCTCTAGTATCTATGACAGAAATTCATGTAATATTGAATTTCTGTGTGGATTCAAGCGCTCCGAGGATATAAGTTTTTATTCAGAATGTATATCTAATAAAGAATTATATAGTTCTCTACTCATTGGGATAATAATGGCACCTTGATTCAAGTATTATTGACTTGAACATGATATATTATGAGTTCGCTTTTAGTCATATCAAGGTTATTAAAACTGTTACATCTTAACAAAGACGTGATATTTCATAGGTACCTTCAATACAGATTCCGCAAATATGCGATATGAAAAAGAGGCCGCAGCTCGGGAAATGCCTAGTCAAGTTATCAATATCATATTTGCATTTTGTTCTTTCTTTCCCTCTCTCTTTCTATGTATATTCAGGTCATGATATCAATGGTCGTCCCTTTTACTGAGATTGTATTAAACTCCGAACGTGATCTGTCACAGCCATTTCCTTGCGTTTTTGATTGCAAGACTGTAGCTAGTTTCATTCTTTACTTCCGCATCAGTTAGAGAGAGAGAGAGAGAGAGAGAGAGAGAGAGAGAGAGAGATCCATACGAGTAGACATAAACAAATTTTGTGTTACATCTATGAGAGTCTGTTGCATAGATCAAAACTATTGTCGCAGTGATGTTCTTTAGACATCAACTGAAAACCCCCTTTGAATCCCATGTATTTCTTAAATGTTACACTCTGTAAAAATACACTAAGAGTAAAAATCCATGGATTATGGTTATATAGAAACATACATCACATCGTTGCCCTGGATGGGGAATAACCCCATTGTGTCCCTACTCCCCCCCCCCCCTCAATTTATCCAACGCCCAATTTTGACCCACATTTGGCTTTGCTAAAAGTCTGACTGGGTTACTCCCCTGACATTATTTTACTATACTTTTAGATCTATATTTAACATTTTCGTTCTCCGTGAAATTGGTGTCACTATTGTTCTAGACGATGTATTTCTCGCCGGCTGATTTGTTGAATCCACTTATACCATTCCTTCACGATTTTGGGAAAATATTACTAAATTTTCCATAGAAAAAAGAATTCGTTTTGGGACGGGTTCAATTTCTATGGCCGTGTCAGCAATATCATAAAATTCATGATTCAACCAATATAAACTATGTCCTTCCTAAATTTCAATGTATACTAAATTGGGCAATTTATTCTAAATTAGTTTTTTGAATCTTAATACGGTTAGGTCCTAGTACGTAATCTTTCGTACAGAAATAACACATATTATTGGACCTGCACACCCCTTTTTGCGCGAGTGCAGTGATCCGGTCACAGACATGCGCAATGCATCACACGTGTTAATAAACAAATCATTTCATGAAACAGGGATCACAAACAAAGTAGTTTTAGGGATTTGTAGTTTGGATTTCTAACCGTTTTAACTCGCGTAGTTTACTACAGAGTTGAACTTTTGTTTAATATGGGAACTGAAGCCAATAAGGATGATCGTAACACCCCAGAATATCTAGCTCAGTTATTAAAAGACAAAAAACAAATTCAAGCATTTCCGAATGTGTTTGTGCACTTAGAAAAACTTCTAGATGAAGGTAAGTGTATCTTTTGTGTAAATCAGACCAGACATTAAGTTTGAAATATTTTGTTCAAATTGTGTTTATATAAAAAAACATGGGACGGATGCTTGGAAAGTTTGTCTCGAAATGAAAAAATCCGAAGTTGCATAAAAAGTTTTTCGAGTTATTGTAGTTTTTGTCTAGCCTCTAAGTCACTAATGCGCAACAGGAAGTTTTTCCTCATTCATGCAGAATGAGTGTCCCTGAGTTTTATTGATGTAGAACTACAAAATATTGCATTGTAGAGTTGCTTTCCTGAAATAGTTAATTTGAGGTTCCTATGATTTTGATAGGATGACAACCCTTTTGGGCAGCCATTTTGAAAATAAACCCTTGTGATTCATAGCCAAGCATAAACATAGATCTAGATGTACAGATGTATGTATGTAGTAAATACTCATTATAGTAAAAGCTAAAGATTTCATCATGGCATACAGAATTAAGAAAAAAAAAGAAGAAGAAAGGGTACACCTGTAGGATTTACCGATCAGTGCTTCTCAATTTAGAACATTTATTAGACTGCTATCTCTCTCCTCCCTCTTGTCTTCTTCTCATATGTTATATCTCTAACTTCTTCCACTTTCATAGCCTTATTTAATACCATATCTGTAACCACTCAACTTCTCCTACCCTTCCTCTGCCTTTTCCCTAGGAAGCTCTATTCTATCCATTCCTACCCAATCTTTCCAATGTTAGTGAAATGTATACATGTATCTTTAGTGAGTCATTCATATTTTACAGCTGACTTGTTGAAATTTTGCAAAACCTCAATTTAAATGTAGGATAGCTTAGGATTTTGGAAATAATAATGTTTTAGTTGTGTATAGTAGACACATTAAACTACCTAATCTTCAAAGAATATGCAAGATTTCTTTGTCAAAAACATGTACATGTAAGAATTGAAGTTCTTGCATGCAAATTCTTAACATACACGAGTGATTTTCCAGAAGGGAGGCCCATGGCAGGGAAAAATGTAGTCGATCACGTAGGGCATGTTGGACTTCATGCAATGTACAATGAATTTTAATTTTTTTTGGAATAATCCTGGGTACTTAAATCTTTCCATATGGTAGTGATGGCTCCAGCATTTATCTGACTCCAAGTCTCACACAAGATTAAGTCAGTACTGACAAGGCAGGGTGATAAAAATCTATACAGATTGCACTATATACTTATAATACTGTGACTGATTGTAAGTTTAGATCTATGCATCAGACACACTCAAAGCAGTGAAAGTTCCCTACAATCAATCATTTACAGCGACTTGGCTACATCATCATCGCAAACCATGGTATTCTGAATTCATTCCCTATCTCTGGCCTTTGGAGGTGTGGGAGTGGACTCGGAAAACCATGGTATTCTGAGTTCATTCCCTACCTCCATCCATTGGAAGTAGGGGAATGGACTCGTAAAACCATGGCATTCTGAGTTGATTCCCTATCTCCGTCCATTGGAGGAAGGGGAATGGACTAAGAATACAATGGTTTTGCAACGATGGTGAACATAGACAATTCTGTTTCATCTGAAAAGATAGTGATACTGATAAGACCTTTTTCATTTCTCCTGGAATGTTCCATGCATATGGACGGTTATTATTACAGGTTGTATATTCTTTGTTAGTAGACTGTCAGCAAATATCACTCTTGCTGGCACAGTTGGTGTAAGTAGACTGCAATTAGCCATCATTCTTGTACATTCTATTTTAGAGTACTGCATTCATTTTTAATTGCAGATTGTGCTTTCTTTGTGAATGGATTTTCATCATTCTTCTAAAACATTCTTTGTAGAATGGTATTAGATATCTTTTATGCAAAATACATATCATGTAAGATTTAGTGGACTGTTTTCATTTTTAATGATACATTCAACATCAGTGGACTGTTTTCACCCTTATAGGTACACCCTTAGTGGTACATACTATGTTAGTGGACAGTTTTCATCTTTATTGGTACATTCCATGTCAGTGTACTACTTTCATTCTCAGTCATGGGTACATTGCATGTTAATAGTCTGTTTACATCCTTATTGGTACATTCCATGTTACTGATTTAGTGATTTGTTTTCATTATGAATGGTACAGTCATGTTAGTGATCCATTTTTATTCTTAAAGGTACAATCATGTTAGTGATCGGTTTTCATTCTTACTGGTACAATCATGTTAGTGATGGGTTTTTCATTCTTACTGGTACAATCATGTTAGTGATCCGTTTTCATTTTTACTGGTACAATCATGTTAGTGATCGGTTTTTCATTCTTACTGGTACAATCATGTTAGTGATCCATTTTCATTCTTACTTGTACAATCATGTTAGTGATACATTTTTCATTCTTACTTGTACAATCATGTTACTGATCCGTTTTCATTCTTACTGGTACAATCATGTTAGTGATATGTTTTCATCCTTAATGGTACATTTCATGTTAGTGATCTGTTTTCATTCTTACTGGTACATTCCATTTTAGTGATATGTTTTCATTCATACCGGTACTGGTACATTTCATGTTAGTTATCTGTTTTCACCCTTACTCAGTTACTGTTACATTCCATATTAGTGTTTTGTTTTCATTCTTACTGGTACATTCCATAAGCTGTTTTCATTCTTGTTATGCTTCAGTTTTCGTTAGTGGAATGTTATCAGTACATTTCACTGTCAGTGGATTGTTTTCATCCATAAGGGTACATACTGTGTTAGTGGACTGTTTTCTTTCTTACTGGTTCAGGTTATGTCAGTGTACTAATTTCATTCCCACTGGTACATTTCATGTTAGTGGACTTTCTTCATTGTTGTGCTGCTTCAGGTTGTGCTAGTGGACTGTTATTACTTGTATATGTTCATCTGATGTTAATGGGTTGTTTTCATTCCTCTGCTGTTTTAATTTGTGTTTTTATGTTACCAGTACAGTTAGTGGAATGTTACCGATCATACTGGTATATTCCATGTTAGACTGTTAGTTGACTTTTTTCATTTTCACTAGTTCATTTGATTAAGTGAACAGTTTTCATTTCCTTATTTTTTTCACTTTTTTATTCAATGTTAGTGGATGTTTTTATTCTTACTGGTTCATTCAGTGTAAGTGAATTATTTTCTCCCTCCTTATGTTACATTTGTAATTTTGGGACTGTTTTTGTACCTGCTGTACAGCCCATGTTAATGGGCTGTTAAGACTTTTTGTATGTTCCATATTACTGGGACTGTTTTTAACTCTTTACAAACATTCAGCGTTAGTGAATTAGTTTCGGTTATCATTCCCTTCTTTCTAAGCCATCTTATTTATGTGAGATGTATTTCTTTCTTTCGCATTGAAAATTATTTTAAATCATATCTCCAAAACGATGAGGTGTACAATGGTAGTTGGTGTTTTGAATGACTGAGCAGGGACAAGAGCTCACGAAGTCTACTGCTATGTAATCGGCTCTGATCACGGATGGATTTCATCACCATTGTTTCCGACTGAAAAAGTAGTATCTCAGAATATCCGTTTGTGGTCTTACGTTACAATAGATACCGATGTTTTCTAAGGGGGCAAACAATACGTTCTGACAAAAAGACTGCAAAATGTAGCCAAGAGTTAAAGCTTTAAATACCATCTGCATCCAACTGTTACATGGACCCCTATAGTCTTTGGGTATTCTGCAAGGAGTTTGAAACACTAGATGCATGTTGCGTTCAACGTTAAGGACTTGTTGCGTGTTGTGATTATTGATTGAAGGACATGATGCATGTCTATAGGCATTCAATGGAATATATCTTATTGTGAAGGATGAATGTTTCAAAGGCATTCCACCCCAGTATTCATGGCTTATAAACTGTTTGTTGTCAATATAATTAAAATAATGATGACGGATGGAAATATTTTAATCTGATGAGCAATCAAAATGCTTTATCTCTTCTTTTGTTTATGAAAAAAGAGCATGAACGTAGAGATTTTCTTGCTGATATTTTGTTATATATGTGTGTGTGGAAGTATTTGAAAGAAAAAGCAAACCAACTGTTATCACTAAAATTTCTGCAGAAACATTGCCGCACGTATAATCATAATAATGTATACCTGTATTATCATAATAATGTATACCTGTATTATCATAATAATGTATACCTGTATTATCACAATAATGTATACTTGTATTATCATAATAATGTATACCTGCATTATAAAGTGATACTATGGTTAGTTTGTGCACACAAGGCGATTACATGATACATATACTGTAAAATGGAAAGTCAGTATCATTTCTACGGTGTAGAACTTATGCACTACAGATAAAATTATGGATAGTCACAGGAAAACACAAGACGAATTTTTCTCCCGAGTTTGACACTATAAATAGCAATACTGTGTGGTTTGAGTAGCTTAGTCGTTAAAACTTGAACATTTTCAAAATACGTTTAAAATAGATTCAGCGTAGTCAGGTGATAGCAGACTCTTACGTAGACAGGGGGTAACAGACTCCATGTAGTCAGGAGATAGCAGAATCCGCGTTGTCAGGGGGTTACTGATTCAACTTGTCAGGGGGTAACAGACCCCATGTAGTCAGGAGATAGCCGATGGTGCGTAGTCATTGCCGTTTGGATGGTATATACTTGTACATGTATTCAATTTAGTCAATAGAGAACAGAACCATTTAGATTGGAATCATTGTAGTCAAAGAATGATATATATTCATGATTTTACTGTTCTTTATACAAGAGCTTCTTCAGTCATTGTTTACTAATCACTAGTCAAGGATAGCTGATTATGTCATTGAATATAGGGTTCACACACCGAGGGATAACTGAATCTTCAGTTATTGCCTGAACTTTGTGTTCATTGTCGAGGTCTAGCTTATTTAGTTACTGATACAGGTTAAATTACTGAATATGATGTTCACTTCCCAAGAAGTCGAAGGAATTGCTGATTCAATCGCTGGATGCATCTTTCACTAGCCAGAGGATTTCCGATTCAATGCAACGTTCACTAGCCATGCTTGCTGTTGTAGTAAGGGGTTAAAATAATTAGGTATAGTAAGTCGGGAAAAGCCTCTTCTTTAAACTGGATCGAATAGCACATACACGTGTTCTTCTGCGTTTGATGGTAAATTCACATCTGGAAACTTAAGGAAGTTAGAGAAGGGTAAAATTAACGACTTTCTCATGTACAGACGGTAAACATGTCATTCTACCGATGAATTGGCAGGGGTTCCCTTAGACTCCTGCCTGTATATCCGCTTCAAGAATAGCTGAAGTGAAGACAAAGAGGGGAAGCAAAATATGATGTATAGTAATGCTAAACCATTTGGATAGACAGAAGGCAGGGATGGTAGAGCTTTACCACGCAGCGAGTGCGCCCCTTGTTAAGGGTTGCCATCCCTTAGTCGGTAGATGTGATTCTTTTGTAATGTCACTGAAAACATTTAAGAATACAAGATTAGAGAGAATTAGTATTGGCTATGTGGACAAAGGAAGAAGAATACGTGTTGAATCTGTCAACAAAGGCGCCTTTTGAACTACCTATTCTCTACTACGTGTTGCACTTTAAAGTGTCTTTAAGTTTAAAATTGCTACTCGGTATTTCCATGTTTAAATTCCAATCTGTTTGAATAATAATTGAATAATCGTTTAGAGGAATCCATTTCTTGTTTTGGTATGGCGCCATAGTTATAGAAGACCTATATATAAGCTGATCAGAAATGCTTGTAGTTTTGGTCTATATTGTGATCTTCTTTAGACTAGACACGCGAAATATTTTCGGAGTTTTTTCTTTCTTTTGTTTTTACGAAATTCTAGAGTGAGAGCGATCTGAATGATCTTATGTCATATTGTATGTAGAATTGGTACTTCTACTCGTGTCTGTCCAACCCCCACCCCGACCCGGCCTTTAACTCATTGAGGGCGGAGGGCATTAGTGTTTTACAAGCACATTTAAATTTGAAAAAACAGTATTAGACCAAAATAGATAAGTTCGTTGGTTGGTTGGTAGATTGGTGTTTTACGTCGCTTTCAACAATATTTCAGTTATATCGCGACATTGAAGCAGGAGGTTACCAACCTCTTAAACATAGTGGTGCAACCCGGAATCGAACCCGGATCGTCGGCGCCGTAAGCCAAGTACTTAACCACTACACCAAGCCACCCCCTAGATAAGTTAGTTCATAGGCTTTTCTGTAGGGACTCCGAGCTTTCTACGTTGTCTTCCCTCCTCACAAACCAATGTTATCTGTAGACACGATGCGTTTTACTTTAATGACATATTGCAGTGATCAAATTTTAAGAAATCTTGAAGTATTGTTCCCAGTGAAACGCTTTCATTATGCAAAATTGGCACTTTAAAAGAGAAGCATGATAGCATGCTTATAATTCATTTGAGTAAATACATGTATATACATAGTCATGATAGTGCATTATTTAAATTTTAAGTCGTGAACACTACGCACATTGGCTAAATGATGACAAGCAAGAACGTTATATATATATAAATGTCTAGAAGACCTTAATCCATCGCAGATGCGATGATAATTAAAGAAAAAAGAAAGAAAATTCCTAATCATGTTTATATGATAATACACAATGGAAAGTTGGCACTTCAAACACAGAGATTGCGAAAAGTATTAGAGTTGATACATTATTACATAGCACCGTAGACTGTACAGATTAAGGCTTGCTTCTTTTTTTTTATTAACATTTGCTATTGAAGATTATTCTATGGTCGAGTGGAATAGGGCGCTATGATGGGATTCACCAAAGTTAGAGCTCCTGATGACCAGTGTCTGATGCCCGATTCGCACTAGTTGCCTGTTCACTTCCTTCATTCCGCTTCCTTTATCGAAAATTGCCCACCCTCAAACATTGTGAAATTTACAACACTAAGTATAGCCTCAATAATTACCACCAAAAGTGTCATTTCCGTACTATCAACTTGGAATAATTAAACGTGAGCACATGAATGGATACTCACTTTTCACTTTTCAGTTTAGAGTTGAAAGCAAGGAAATGATAGAGGATTGCAGTATCCGAACAATATATAAACAACTAAAATTAACAAAGTAATGACAAAAAAGTCAATTAGGAAAAAAGGATAAAATGTTGCGAAGGAAGGAAAAGTTCGTTGTTTGTGAGTTTTATAACGTAGTTATTTGTACATGTGTCATTATTAGTAATATGTCATTTCCTATCTGTCAATTTCGACGTGTTATGTGTGAATATTTTAATTATTTAAAAAGTAGTTGTAAATATACCTTGATTAAATCTTTTATTGTTTTGCTCATCGGGCCGCTGACGTTGTAGTTAGAGCAGTATCTTTACGCGTTTTCTTTTTTAAACTGTTACTAGCGATTTCGGACATTTTTTGTTCGACGACTTAACGTGAAACCTATTGACCAGGGGTCATCATGGACGACCGCGTCCGGGGATGACAAGCGAGTTGGTTGATGGGCTTTTGCTTTCAGTATTATAGTTCTTATTTATACATTTCACCGCATTCCTGTAAACGGCGTGATGAATTTTCATAAAAAGTTGTATTCATTACTGAATGGTCATAGGCTCAAGTCTTGTTGCAACTTTGCCATATTGTTTGTATTAATATCTGTAACGGCACAGAACCGGTGGTATGACCATGTCGAAGATTGACTGCGCTTGTTATAAGATCCCTAATTGAAAATAGCGATTTGCCAAGACATTAACATTTCAAGCTTGTATTATCCTCAACGCGCTCCCTTTGTAAAATATTCCTGAACAAGGCAGTAAATAAAACGAAACAAACAGTTTGTAAACAAATTGGCAGCTCTTGACACCTGGTCTACTAGTGAAACGTTGTATTGTGAAAATTTACGCACCCTTGTAGTATGGCAGAAATTGTAGCTCACTATTTTGTCAAATAGTTTGAAGTCCACATTTTCTTCGTCAATAGGCCAGCATCGCTAACGTTTTCTATCGCCTCCCGTGTTATGTAACTACATACAACTTAAATCAAGCCCGATCTATCACACCCAGGCCATAGGGATCGGTTTAAATATTTCGGACGAATGTAATTAATAAGTCCTTAAAGTATTGCCAAGCTTTAATGCTTTATTGACATAGAGAATAACTTAAGATAGCAAGGTAATAGACTACCCCCCCCCCCCTTTTTTTTTTTAACACAAACGTGTTTCAGTCCTTCGCCATTCATTGTTTATAAAGAATAATATATGAGCATTGTTTACCACTCGGGGGTAAAGATGAAAAAATAAGACACTGTTCAAAGAACGCCACAGTATGATGCAAGTTTTGGCATACGTGTAGTACACGACACTAGCGTAGGGAAAAGCAGGAGGGGTGCAGTGCTGATGATACTTGTAAAACGGGTCGAATCAGTTTTCAGCTACAAAGTTTGGAAATATTCGAGTCTTAACAAGGGTATTACAACATAAATTGATAACGAAGTTTGTATCTCTCGCTGACTCTTTTAGTTTAAGGATACCCGTGAATGTATTGACCATGTCGTCGATGTATTTGTTATTTACAAAATTCGCCGAATAGCAAAATGTAGAAAATCTACAATTGACGATATTTTTTATCATATAATGTAACTACACGTTTTAATGTGTCTACCATGTGGTACTCGTATGTTAGAAAATTTTGTCACCTGATACACATACATTTGATACGAGTAATAGACAGTTGTCACATTCCGAAAGCGTATCATCACTCAAACTTATGTGGTAAGCCCGCTTTAAAGAAGTGGTCAGAACGTTTGCGCTGTGGACTGAACGCCCCGGGTTCAAATCAAATTATATGTATGCCATGCTCACGTCCAACGACGCGGTTGCAAAGACAGGGGATTGGGGGAAGCAAAGACAGGGGGAGGGGTGCACATAGCCGCTGACTGCATTCGGTATCTGTGATGGACATGGTATGGTAACGATGTCTGATTAGAGTAATTCAGTTTCAAATGTATTATCCGTAATTATATAATGGCGACAGGTCAGAATCTGAAATCGGCACTTTATGTGTTGACTAAGTAAACGTTTGTGATCTGGCGTGTTACATATTAATTTGGTAGATAATTGGGTTATTGTGGATATCAATATGGAAGACGGACAGTTTTCTTCAATTGTCTATGTCTTCAGGACGATAATCAGATGATTGAAATTACTGAAGAATTAAAGTGTTCGTGCTAGATCAAGAGTATCTTGGAATTCTTCCTTGTATGTTAAGTTGTTGTTACTCTTTAACATCCGTTTTGCTTCATTATTATTATTTCAGTATTTCCTTTATGTATGTATAGAACATAAACGATGCTTTTTTACAATTTAATGCCTAGATACAAACTTTTAAGGGTACATGTAAGCCAACTGTCCCAGAATTTGACCGACAGTAAATTATAGCGCGACACTTACGATTTATTTTGACCTTGACCTCACATTGGCCATTAAAGAACACATTGAAGACATTCATGTTGGCATCTTCCTGTTATCTCATGCTCTGCAGCTTCTGTTTTTGTGAGTTATACTTGATATGAGCGATGGATGCCGCCAATTGATTTTGAAGACACCGCAAGATTACAATGCTATTTATAGGAAGGGGATGGTTTCGTTTACTTTGATATGCCATTTGTTTATGGTGTTTTGGATCTTTTCATTCATTCATTGCAGTGATGCTCACAGCTATGTGTTAATAAAACCTACACTCAGAATATGAGGAGAAGATGATGTATTATGAAGTTTGATGCTATGTGACATAATCTAGAGAAAATGATTTACATTTGGAGTATTTTGGTTGCTAAAGATGTCTGATGGAAGATCTTGAAGCATTGGTATTGGATGCAACATTGTCTTTATGATATGGCCTTTATGGCAAAAAGAACAAAAAAAAAAAGGAAAGAAAGAAAACTATATTACTTGCTTCATCTCTTCCTTTTCCAAGTTCAAATCATGGTCAGGACATTTGAGTATGTAATGTCAGGATACCTGTCAAAAAGTAGATGTTTTCATCTGTTTCTATGCTTTTTTCCACCATTTCATTTTACATGCAGCTGCCATTATTGAAGTGAAAAAAAATCTGTTGATTTCATATGATATTGAATCAATTTGATATTTTCTTTACTTTCAACTTGCACATTTTTGTCGCAGCATTGATGCAGAAAATGTGTAATGTACAGATAAAATATATGTGTAACTGTTAATGATATTGATAGCATGTGTAACTGTTAATGATATTGATAGCATGTGTAGAAATGGCGTATTACATACATGGTATAAGATCCACATGTCCTTTGTTATTTTCAGAAATTAACAGAGTACGATTACAATTATTTCATCACAAAGGCAATGGTCGAATACCTCTAGATTTACCAGACCCAGTAGGTCCTGTCCTTACATTGTCAGAAAAGTTATATGTTCCAGTTAAAGAACATCCAGAGGTATGTAAACTTGTTCAGTCTCTGGCATAAAGTTGTACATGTGTTTCTCTGCTCGATGTGGTGAAAAGGCATCCAGAGGTGGGTGAACTTGGATTTTATCTCTAAACAATAATAACAACATGTGTAAGTATTATATCATGCAGTAGGGGAACGAACTTGGAAATGTCTGTATAACAATAATGTTTATAAAGGTTTAGATTTCTATAATGGAGCATGCAGAGATGGGCGAATTTGATATTCCTACAGTTTTCCACTGTAGCACAACGATGCTATACAGTTCAAAATGTGTATTTGTGGTTTAATATCTCCAATGATGAAGCATCCCGAGAGGAGGAAAATATGACACTGTGAGAAACAATAATAAATTAAAATATGTTGTGATGAGCAGTGGAAATCCTATACAGGCAGTCTTTCTGTAGAATTGAGATAAGATAGAAAAATATAGACATACATGTATTTGTTTAAAGTAACTTGACCATCCATAGTATTTATAATTTGAATGATGCCAAACTTGAATGTTTTGTGGCTACTCTGATTTGTTTTCTACATATCTTGCTATTGAAACATTTCATAAAATAAAAAGAAAAGTTCAATCTGTTGACCTTACTTTATTGTATTACTCTTCACAAACATAAATATAAAGTGTTTAAGCCGAAGGTACAGAAAGTTGTGAATGTTTCTGTTCTGGTTTGGGGTATTGTCAGAGGTGGATGAACTTGGGCTATCTCAGTAGTTAATCGCAATAACATGTTTTGGTGGTATATTCTGGTAATGAAGCATCCAGAGTTAGGTAAGTGAACTCTAGTAGTGATGTTACTATGTAGTTACAGAAATTGTCACAGCGACTGCTCATATACACACCTGTCATGGATCAGTTACTGACAGCACAGTAAGGTGACACATTGATAGCTAGATGAGACATATTTATTAGTGGTAGAAGATCTTCTTTGATGTTTGACTGCTTTATCTACATACTCTGCGGTTCAATATTAAGGTCACATTACAGATATAATTGTATGTACTGTAATTTTGGTGATAATACTCAAGGTGATACATGTATTGTTTTTTTTTTTATAATTTACTGAAATATTTTATCACCATGCAGACTAATACTGCATACAAATATTAGGTGGTTAATCCAAATGCTAAATTGTTTGTCATTATGAGGTCAGATGTCAAGGTCTTATAATCCATGAAGTACGGTTTGAAGTCCATGTCACAACTTCATTACAATAGATTTTTTTTTCACCTTTTTTAATGTTTTTCATGTTGTCCTTATACTGCTTAGTTTGATGATTTCTTTGTTTTGGATCTCCTCGCATCTCTTTAGGACTGTTTATAGAATCTGATCATTAGACTGCTTGTGGTAATGCCTCACAGTATGCTACAGTCTCATTTCACTTTCCATTTCAGTTCAATTTTGTGGGTCGAATATTGGGACCAAGGGGTATGACAGCTAAGGAGTTAGAACAATATACAGGTTGTAAAATCATGGTACGAGGAAAAGGCTCAATGAGAGACAAGAAGAAGGTAAACGTTTCACTATTTGCTATGCTCAAATTAAGATTCAGATTTGTAGATATCCAATTAGGTACCATGTCAGATTCCTTCTAGTCATTTGGAATTAACTGGCCTCTAATTGAATATTTTGATTTTAAAACTTGAAAAAATCATGTTACACAGTGCTATAGATCATAGGGTTAGTTGATCATATTGCTTTGATTAGATGTTTTCTTGTAAACAATCCTTGGTCAGCTGAATTAATATTACCTACCAGATTATGATGTGGATAATCAAATATGTGTATGGTACTAGTGTTTTCAGTACTGAGATTCTTTTAGTTACTTGTTAAAAACGATCATGTTTCCTACATATGCACCTGATCAGGATATTCCAGGGGCATTTGTTGTTTTGTCTGTCCATCCCACTTACAGGCATTTTGCCTAAAATATAATACAGCCTACTGGTAAGTTGTGAAAGAAAATCTGACTTCTCAGCAAGTGTACGATTACGTTAGAGATATTCATTTCACTTTGCACCTTGGCATAGAATTGTTCCTCTGTCATGTTTTGTCTTTATATAATATATGATACACTGTACAATGTATACCATAATTCAAATATACATAAAAGTCTTACGTTTTTAGAAAGAATTGAAATTTTAAAGCAAACTGAGTTCATAGATTATATCATAACAATGATTTTCAGGAAGAACAAAACAGAGGAAAACCAAACTGGGAACATTTAAATGAAGAATTACATGTACTCATCACAGTAGAGGATACCCAGAAAAGGGGAGATATAAAAATGGCAAAGGCAATAGAAGAAGTGAAAAAATTATTAGTACCCGCTGTAAGTCAACTTCTTTGGATTTAGTGTAGATCTGCAAATTTAGAATTATTTTGATTTACAGGTGACAATTTCAGTCAGTTTCTGCAAGTTCGACCTATTAATTTGTACCAGATAAACTTCTTTGCTATCACAGTATCAGTTGAAGTGGCTACCAGAATAGCCAGATTGCTACCTGTTTCACTTAGTGCAAGATTCAGAAGACAGATGAGCATTTTATCAGTGAAGATTTTGAAATACATGTATGTTGTGGTTTTTAGCAGCAGACTAAATTAAGATCGTCACTGATGAAAATGAATTTAAAGTCTTTGTGATACATTTATCTTCTTGTCAGTAGCACATTTTTTGGTTTTTCTCCATCTATTTTAATCTCCCAATATTCTGTTTGAACAAAATAAGGTCAATGCATGTTGGTCTGTTCCTTACCACAGTCGTGCATGCTGGTTCAGTCTTAATAATTCTATTGGTAATTTTTTGTCCAACAAGAGTTGTTATTCAAGGTGTAAAGAATTCAGTCGTGGATCTTTTACAATGAAATGTATGCGGAATATTGAAATGTGTCAGGTGTAAGTGTGTCTCTGTCCTTGTGTACTTGTCACATTTATGTGGCATGTGCCTCATTCGTAGATAATGCTATAGCCAGGTTTGTTGTATGGCTGATTCTGAAGGATGGATTTAATTTTACATTTACTATTGATACTTACAATGTATTTGAGAAGCACAGTATAATTAATTAGAACTCTACTTCAGCATACTAAATAGTACCGCAGTGAATATGAAATTGTAAAGATATTTACAGGACATTTGGTCTAGTAAACTAGGATAATTCACCAGACTGAGGCAATTTTTACAAGACTGAAAGCAAATTGTACATGATGTTGACATTAGAAATAAGTTTGAAACCGAAATCGCTTCTGGAAAACAGCAGACAATTGGTTCAGAAATTTAAGATTATTTACCGGACTGGTGTCAGTATAACTGGACTTGTACGTTAGTCTGACGATATTTCATTTACACTGGTACCAAGCACAATATTTTTGGATTGAGCAGTATCATAATCTTTTGTCAGAATAAGTAATGAAACGAAAAGTTGGGGTAATAGGATCAAGTCATACCTCATTCACTAATGCTGTTCGATATCCTAATATTTCCTCCTATTATACCGACTTGTCATCACTTTTTTACAGTTCATATTACATAATTTATTAAGACAATCATTCAGTCATATGGTCTTTGGAATTGCCCTCACACACATGCATATCTTATGTTTGTTACTTCAGAATTTCAGCCATATGTCTACTAGACATGTCAATATATTACCAAGTACATTAACATTGTATTGAAGCGATTAGAGATATGGTTTGTGTAGGAATGGAAGTCAGAAAGTTATTGCTTTTCAAGCCTTCAGGTTCTTGAGATTGATGTTATGTAATCCACTTGTGAGGCATATCTTGCACTTTGTTTTGGAAGTTTTCAGTTGGAGGTTTTAAGTTAGTTGAATATAACTTGTCTCTTTGTTAATAACAGATTTGTATGAAAGTCATAGGATTCCTGCCTGTATTGTGTGTTAAGGGTATGTAATCCAATGCAAAGCAGTTTTTCTTTGTGTACAATAGCAACAAAGCAAGGGTTTGTTTCTGTTTCATAGGCATTACTTCCCTTTGCTGTGGGATAGATTTGTGTAAAATGTATGGGTTTCAGTCTGTTTGCCACAGTATGTAATTCATTTGAAGAGAAATTCCTTCTCTCTTGTTCTTTCATGCTTAGGCAAGGTCTGTTCTCCAGTTCTAGGTGCATAAATTAAATAAGAAGCAAAAAATATTTGTCTTAGTATTTTCAACCCAAAATCTGTGTTAACACATAATCAAGTCTTTTAATGATCTGTGCTTTTGAATTTGAACTAATACTATTATGTATGTGATTACTACAGTTTAAAGGTATGAATAGAGCGTAGTGTGGGAGAAGTTGGAAAAAATACTTTAGGTCCCCAAAACGGTATGAAAAGGAAGATAATACCCTTTTAGTTTTTATACAATCCATGTTTATGGCCAGTAAATAAGTGATCTATTTATTTTACAAATTTGTGCAGGTAGTTTAAACTTTTGTTCAATAATTCAGCTTGTATAGTGTATTTAAAATCAGAGCATTTATATAATATAATGCAAACATAAAGGTCCATGTAGTTTTAAACCTAAAGGCCCTTGTATCTAGTAGGGATTAAGCCTACAGGTATTTAGGCTTACATTGGCTAATGGTTGTTGCCCTTGAACAGAAGTGGAAAAATAGATTATATTTTTAAAGATCCTGTAATTTTTTCGCTAAACATGTGTCTATAATTTCTCGCTCTTGTGACTTGTATAGTCTTGTTTAATGAATTGACTTGCTTTTCAGATTTGCTGTGATGACATTTAGCTTAAAATGTTTTGATACAAATTTTGTTTGTTTTAATTATGTAAATTATTCTTTATTTATGCATACTGATTCTTTAATTGAAGTTTGGGGAGTATATAGGATTGCCATGTATGTCAGTCTACCTGATATCTTAAAAACACCTTAATGGATTTCTACCAAACTTTGGATATCTACAAGGAAAGATCATCAGTTCATTAGTGGAAAAAAAGGAATTACAAAGTTTGTCGAGTTAGGGCCCTTTTCATGTATAGTTTTCAAAAATATAGAAGCAGTACTTTGCAATTATAACTTCTCTAACAAAAATGCACAGATAAGAATTTTTCTTAGTACAAAGGTAGTCCACCATTTATTAATGTGCATGATGGTAATTCTATTTTCACAAATTGTACATGAGTTACAACCTCTGCCACTGAAATATTTTCCACTCTTTTACAGGTGTTAAACCTTGTATTTCTGTATAATGGCCCATTTTCCAATGTGCTCCTAGGGAATATAAGTCCTGTCAAGACAATTCAAAAAGATTTTTTTGGAGGGGGGAAGGAGTGGCCTCATTATAAGGATATAATTCTAAAACAATTTATGTTATTGTTTGGTTAAATTTTTACAGCCAGAAGGAGAGGACGATTTAAAGAAAATGCAATTAATGGAGCTTGCCATATTGAATGGAACATACAGAGACTCAAAGGCCATTCCTTTTGCTCGTAAGTCTCTATAAAAGGCCAGTGTTTGACTAACCTAGTGTGATATGATGTCTTTGCTTAACACATAAATGTTCGTTTTTTACAGCCGGATGGGGAGGACGATTTAAAGAAGCGACAACTGATGGAATTAGCTATAATAAATGGTACATACCGCGACACGAGTAAACCTGCCACATCCCAGCCCAATCAGCCTTCACAGGGCTCCTCAACTCGTAAGTCCCGGTCAACTTGCTTGCACCCATCCAGTGTGGCGTTTACTTAGCTTTCCTTTTTTCATTTTGTATGCTGTCTTGTAGTCTGGCATTACTTTGGGAAGGAGTGGCAGAGGATTTTAGTATTTGGGGTTTTTGCTACTGCATGATATTTTGCTTTCACCATATAATTATAATGTTCAACTTCTATTTATTCAGCAGCCATGTCAAAATTTATCAAGATATTTAGCATCATGAATTATTTTGTTATTGACAGTAATGCCTAGGTAATAGCAGGCACTTTAATAATATTATTACACTTGCATGTAGATCGTAACCAGGTGGCTTTTCTTCATTTGATCATCTCTGATATCTATTTGACATGGCTGTTTCACGTATACGTTTTTATGTTTCAAGTTGGTAGTAGATATTTAACGTGCTAGTGTGCTTTGCACTTGGCGGTTTTGACCTCGAATGCATGTTGAGTACCCACCTTGTGTTAATCTCTCTAATGACCAGTGTACGGTGCCCACAATATTTCTGTACTCTTTCCGATTCTCTTATTATATTCATTGTACACTCTTTCAGTGTTATCTATCTATGTTATTATCTTTAATGCTTATTTTCCTTAATGTTATCTGGTCAAACGTTTGAATTTGAAAGTTGTCATATTTACAAGAAAATTGTACACATTGGATCTCTATTGTACTCTGTGGATCTCTATTCTACCCTGTGAGACTATATTCTACCCAGTGGGACTATATTCTACTCAGTGGGACTATATTCTAATCAGTGGGACTATATTCTAATCAGTGGGACTATATTCTACCCAGTGGGACTGTATTCTACTGGATGAGTCTCTTTTCTACTCTATGGGTCTTTGTCTACTGTGTGGGTCATCAAAGTTTCTTTCAAAGTATTTCATATACAGGTTTATCAAGTTTCACTCATTACAGGTTTGTTTCATCTCGTCATATTTTAAAAATATGACTTGACTTAACATGTGACATGCTTATTATGGACAGTAGATCAGTCTGTGATTCAGTATAGGACACAAGGTGTGTTTGGACAGTAGATCATTCTATGATTCAGTATAGGACACAAGGTGTGTTTGGACAGTAGATCATTCTTTGATTCAGTATAGGGCACAAGGTGTGTTTGGACAGTAGATCATTCTTTGATTCAGTATAGGACACAAGGTGTGTATGGACAGTAGATCATTCTTTAATTCAGTATAGGACATTCTGTGATTCAGTATAGGACACAGTGTGTTTGGACAGTAGATCATTCTTTGATTCAGTATAGGACACAAGGTGTGTTTGGACAGTAGATCATACTTTGATTCAGTATAGTACATTCTATGATTCAGTATAGAACACAAGGTGTGTTTGGACAGTAGATCATTCTTTGATTTAGGAAAGGATATTCTATGATTCAGTATAGGACACAAGGTGTGTTTGGACAGTAGATCATTCTATGATTCAGTATAGGACACAAGGTGTGTTTGGACAGTAGATCATTCTTTGATTCAGTATAGGACACAAGGTGTGTTTGGACAGTAGATCATTCTATGATTCAGTATAGGGCGCAAGGTGTGTTTGGACAGTAGATCATTCTTTGATTCAGTATAGGACATTCTGTGATTCAGTATAGGACACAAGGTGTGTTTGGACAGTAGATCATTCTATGATTCAGTATAGGACATTCTTTGATTCAGTATAGGACACAAGGTGTGTTTGGACAGTAGATCATTCTTTGATTCAGTATAGGACACAAGGTGTGTTTGGACAGTAGATCATTCTTTGATTCAGTATAGTGCATTCTATGATTCAGTATAGAACACAAGGTGTGTTTGGACAGTAGATCATTCTTTGATTCAGGAAAGGATATTCTATGATTCAGTATAGGACACAAGGTGTGTTTGGACAGTAGATCATTCTTTAATTCAGTATAGAACAAAAGATGTGTTTGGACAGTAGATCAGTCTATGATTCAGTATAGGACACAAGGTGTGTTTGGACAGTAGATCATTCTTTGATTCAGTATAGGACACAAGGTGTGTTTGGACAGTAGATCATTCTATGATTCAGTATAGGGCACAAGGTGTGTTGGACAGTAGATCATTCTTTGATTCAGTATAGGACACAAGGTGTGTTTGGACAGTAGATCATTCTTTGATTCAGTATAGGACATTCTGTGATTCAGTATAGGACACAAGGTGTGTTTGGACAGTAGATCATTCTATGATTCAGTATAGGACATTCTTTGATTCAGTATAGGACACAAGGTGTGTTTGGACAGTAGATCATTCTATGATTCAGTATAGGACATTCTGTGATTCAGTATAGGACACAAGGTGTGTTTGGACAGTAGATCATTCTGTGATTCAGTAGGGGACATTCTTTGATTCAGTATAGGACACAAGGTGTGTTTGGACAGTAGATCATTCTATGATTCAGTATAGGACATTCTGTGATTCAGTATAGGACACAAGGTGTGTTTGGACAGTAGATCATTCTTTGATTCAGTATAGGACATTCTCTGATTCAGTATAGGACACAAGGTGTGTTTGGACAGTAGATCATTCTTTAATTCAGTATAGAACAAAAGATGTGTTTGGACAGTAGATCAGTCTATGATTCAGTATAGGACACAAGGTGTGTTTGGACAGTAGATCATTCTTTGATTCAGGAAAGGACATTCTATGATTCAGTATAGGACACAAGGTGTGTTTGGACAGTAGATCATTCTATGATTCAGTATAGGACACAATGTGTGTTTGGACAGTAGATCATAAGGACTTGTCTTCCAATCAACTTGTAATCAATGTTGTGAATAGTGTCCAGCCTAAAACATGATACAGTAGTAATACATTATACTGTCTCAAGGTTAGACTTAGCTTAATCAACATCCTTAATTGTTTTAGATGGATTATTTGTTCAGATGTGGGTGCTTTACTTTTTCAGAAATTTGATTTTGTGAGGGTTTTGTTGCAGTACAGCTGAAGAATTTCTGAAAGTGCCTTTTTTGAAAACGTAATATATTTAGTAACAGTATGCCTTTTTGTCAGTACCTTGGGACTGTCTTATTTTTTACATTCTGCTTAAATCAGACATACCTCTGTCAGTAACGTTGGGCTTGTTACTGAAAGGTTCAGGGTTCAAGTTCTACCATTGGCTTGTCTGTGTGCTGTTGTTTGGATGAGATTTCATAACCAAGGCACCATGTCATGATAGACATTGGTAAATAAGGATCTTTCACTGCCTTGGTTAGATGTGCTGCATAGATCCACATTGTCATGATAGACATTGGTAGATAAGGATCTTTCACTGCCTTGGTTAGATGTGCTGTATAGATCCACATTTCTGTGCGGTGCATCAAACAAGTATCCTAACATTTGTCTCGGGATCTGTAGTGAAAACAATTTTCAAAATGTTTTCCATGCCAAGAACAGTTTTCATCTCTTGATATATCTTTCTTGTCGTCTTTGATTTATTCTACATATTCATTCAGTTGAGGGAGTTTCTTGCAGGAACTACTCGTTAAATATTACGCAAGTAGGGTGTCTTTGTAACAGTAATAAGTAACAAATTTGCGGGAGGGAAAAACTAATATGAATTTAGTGGATTCTTTTGCGTTTTAAGAAGTCATTATACATTAAAGATATAAATTAAAGATAAATGAAAGTGTTTGACCAATTTTACCAACCTATGTTCTCCATCCGTCCCCCTGGGGAGAATCAAATTCAAAATCAGATTGAAAGCAGAAAGTAAACCACATACAGAATTTTACAGGGTGGGGACTAAAATGTGTTGCTTTCACCTAAAACTTAAAAACGTATACAGAATAATTATTCTTTTCTTACAGTTATCTTTAGTGTTGTAGAATTATGCCACGTTTCCTCTCTTGTGTAACTGATATGATTCTTCAAGGTTTATGGGAATTAAATGCAGCATTCCATTTTGTAGTGTTTATCTTTATTGATATGTTTCATTTGTACAGATTTTAAGATAAGATGTTTTACTTAGGTGAAATTTATTACTTTTTATGCCTTATGGTAATGTATGTCCATCATTATGCCAAACATTTTTATGAAGGAAATCTACAGAAATACCTTGTTAAGCACTGTCATTAACGATCTCAAGCAGGCAACAAAAATTCATCATGTTTAAATATTGGCCTTAAATCTCTTATATTTTGGATAACGCATATTCATACGAACATAGAGACACTACGAGTGTTATACTGAGAGTGAAGTTTGTACACATTTGTATTGAAAGAAAGTCCTAACCCAATAATGGACATATACAAATAGACTTTTGAAGAACCTCAAGTCATGAGATAACCCTGCTACAAGATGTCAGTTATTAATTCATCACAGGTCCGTGTGATACATAAAATTACATGCTACATAATGAGAAATATCACCCTCTCATTGTCTTGGTATGAATGTTTTTAGCATCAGTATGTGCATAGTACTCATAGAAATAATTTTTGGAAATCTCATGGGTCTTCCATTTAAAAAGGGCTTACGATATTTGAACTGCAGTTTCTCTATTTGAATTTTTAGCATAATTTACATGATTTTGTATTCCTCAGTTGAATGAATCGAAGTTCTTTCTTACTGTGTCCGAATGGATGACGTTGAGTTTAAATCAACTCACTAACGACATTGTAGAATCAGAAAATGTGAGATCTGACATCTTGTTAGGTCATAAGCACACACAAGTCCTTATTTTTTTTTTTTTCTTTTTCTTTTTTTACTTTTGGGTGTGGGGGGGGGGGGGTCTCTCTGTGATAAGAGTGTAAAGGGTTATAGATTTTAGGTTGAATCTTGTCACAGTTAAATGTACATGTAAATGATATTTTGTAAACAAATACATATTTAGAAATAACTCTGTACCCTGGGTCTTGTCACAGTATGACTGAAAACTGAAAAATTGTGAGAGTTTCATGTAACACGTTCAAACACAACAACAAAGTTGTTCGCAGTATATTAGATTTATGATACATTTAAGTGTTGTGGGATGCTTTTATTTTGTTTCATGTTACCAAACTCTTTTTATATTATCTGCCTAACAAGAATGAAATCTTTGAATACTTTTATATTAGTTTTAGATTAATAGTAATATGTATGTTGCTCTGTCATGTCGTGAATATTAATTCTTTAATTTAAAATTTATTTTTTTTTTATTATTTTGATTCACATTCTTGACTTGATAAACATTGGGGTATTCATTACTATAGAAGCTTTGATTTCAGGGAAATTATTATTGATGAACTTCCATGTACTAGAAGTAATTGCAAATGTATTCTGTTGACTTTTATGTGCATTTTGAAAGTGCAGTCAGTAAAGGATGTTTCCACAAAAAAAAAGTACAAAGCGTGTGCATGCTTATTTTGGAGAAATGCTCTAACGAGTGGCACTAATTGTGACATTTGACTAAATGCCTTCTTCTTATTTTACTGCACCACTTTAGAGTTTGGATTTCCCTGGAATTCACAGCTTCAGACCATGCATATGCTGGGGCAACTCGATGGGATAGACCATAAGGGCCTATTGAATGCCTCCTCTTCAGGTATATTCTAATACCTGTCTGGCTTCCTTAATGCCACCTGTGTAATGCTATCATAAATGTACTCTTAATCTTATTCCAAACTTTATTTCTCATCAGAAATTCCACCAATATTTATATGTATAACTGTTCTCAGAGAGCACCTTGATCAGTATATGACCTTTTTATACCCCCCGCAAACTAAGTTTGGGGAAGGGTAAATGGCAATCACCCTGTCCGTCTATCTGGCTAGGAAGTTTAACAAAGTAAGTTTCTCAGAATTTTTATGTGGGACATCCTTTACACTTGTACCAGTGATGTGTCTTGGGATTCTTGCACATTTCACCTTCTGATATGTAGCCTTGGGTGGTATTTCACCTTCTTATATGTAGCCACGGGTGGTATTTCGCCTTCTGATATGTTGCCGCGGGTGATATTTCGCCTTCTGATATGTAGCCACGGGTGGTAATTTGCCTTCTGATATGTAGCCGCGGGTGGTATTTCGCCTTCTGATATGTTGCCGCGGGTGGTATATCGCCTTCTGATATGTAGCCGCGGGTGGTATTTCGCCTTCTGATATGTTGCCGCGGGTGGTATATCGCCTTCTGATATGTAGCCACGGGTGGTATTTCGCCTTCTGATATGTTGCCGCGGGTGGTATTTCGCCTTCTGATATGTAGCCGCGGGTGGTATTTGTCCCATTAGGATACCTCTAGATCTCTCTTAGTAAGGTTTAATCCTTTGTGGATTTGGTACAAAATGGATTAATTGACCTTTATAAAGTAATCTTGATGACCTAATTAATATTTTTAGTATGTTCAAATATCATTATAATCATCTTATAATCATCTGCTATTACCGTAAGTTTGAGAATTGGATTCCAAGATTGACTTTTCATACTGTTCTATGTTTTATAAGCTTTTTATCATTACGATTATTGTTAATATGCAGTTTATTGCATGGCTGTTTATTGAAGTTTGAGAATTGATTGTGTTTTTTGATAGTTTTTTTTTTATTTAACAGTCTAAAATAGTTTTGAAGTGATAAAAAATATATCATGCAAGGATATGTAAAATTCCAAACATTTGATAGAATTGTGGTTTTTGATACTGGGTTTCCATGAGGTTTAACCATCATGATGCTTGGGGTGGATCAAGACTTTTGTTATTGGACGACAGAAAGACCTTTATATCGTAGTTATTTATATGACTTGGGAGAAATGAAACTAATGATTCAGAATGATCAGGTCGTATTAGGAAGGGGTCATGTTGAACAAGTAGTTTGAGGTATTTTGGTTTGTTACTGTTTGTCAAAGTCTTATACTTGAGTCAGCCAGTATACATGCTGATGACTAAGGGTTCATTTGTCCCCCTTCCTCTTACCACAGAACACCAGTGACATTAAAAGATAAAGTCTGAATTTTTGGTACAAGACAACACTTCTTTAAACATAAATGAAAATATTTTGAATAATGTTTGATTTAGATTTCTGCTTTATAAAGTTGGTGGAAAAAATTTTTCTCTTTTTTTCTTCTTTCATTTATTTGCTTGTAGGGTATATATTAATCAGTAAATAATGTTTATATTATATGAGAATGGGATAAATTTAATCATTTCAATCTCACATTTGGATTCATCACTGTTTTACAATATATAATGGGTATATGGGGTAGTGAAGTGCAAGTTCTGTTTGAAATTTAAGAAACTTTTTTTTTTACTCTGTATGTGGAACGTGGACTAATTCCTAGTAGTCTCTGGTAACATTGTAGATCAAGCGAGACTGATAGCGGCCTCTCCCTTGACGGCAGCAGGAATGCAATCAGCATTACGATCATCTGCACCAGCAGGAGCACCACTCATCTTGGCACCACGTATTCCTCACGTAGCTACCAGCACTGCAGGCATGTTAAGCCCACCTCCTCTTGTTTCACCGTCAGATGCCGGTGCCACCGCAGCAGCAGGACTCATGTACAACCCATATGAATATCCCTACTCTTCCCTTCACCCTGCTGCAGCCATCGTAGAGTATCCCACTGCATTTGACCAAGCTACAGCCGGTATGTTTAATTTCCCCGTAGTACGGTGAAGACCATGTCTTGAATTTGGCCTCCTTTTCCACAGACTTCATATCATTATATGATTTTATTTTGCGAAAGTACAATCAAATCTTTTAATGTTTATTGTATGTATACAATTTTTGTTGCCCCAAAGAATCTTGATGAGCAATTATCAAATAATGTGCATATGAATTTCTTCTCTTTTTTTTTTTTTGCAATGTTTTTTTGCAAGATTTTTAAAATTATTTTACTCTAGAATTTTGCAATATATGTATTTGTTTTTTTTTTTTTACATTCCATATTCCTATATAGTTATGCCTTTATACACTGACAGCATTCCAAAGCTTTTAAATGTTTTTTATACCACTGTCTTGAGGTTATTTAGAATACCCAATTCAAGACTAACTGTTATGTTAAGCCTATCTTTTTTCATGCAAGCCAATTGAGATGGACATTGAAATGGTATGTGTTACAACTTCAGTCAACAACAATCATATGTGTTTTACATTTGCTCTTTTCAATTCCCTTTTAGTTTGTACTCATTTTGCAGCTATACTTGTATTCCATCAAACAAATGTCATTGCCAAAGTCCACTATTCCTTATTGCAGTTTTAACTTCTTCAACAATACAGCAAGTAGTCTGGTACTACCCTTGCTAAGTGTCAAGAAATATTTTGTGTCCTATTCAGAATACTCTGAAGGTATATCATTTTGTCAGTAAGTCCTGGTTTTAATTTGTTACTGCCAGGGGCATGTGTTTTTTACAAACACATCTTGTAATGTGTTGTGAATTATAATGCTTAACAGTGAGCAATATGAAAATGTTCCCAGGAAAACAAATCTAGGTTGAAACATTATTGAAGTAGATTTGAAACTCTTTGGTTCCTGGCCGGAAGGGAACTATTAAGATAAAAAACATGATGACATTATATTTGGTAAACAGTACCATTATAAAGTGTTATAAACTCTTCTTAAGACAAAATCCTATGTTGATAATCGTTCTTCTTTAGAAAATGAAACTTCCAAGTAAAATGAAAGTAGAGACCCCAAGCAAAATGATAATTTTGCTTTAACAGATTTCATTGATTTAATCAATCAAAAGATAAGTTAGAAGAAAAATATTGATATTCTAGAAAAAAAATGTTGCATAATGTAATCACCACATTGGTATTTTAGAAGTGTTGATGGCAAAACCTTGATGAAATACCCACTGTTAGAGTATATAGTAATAGAAGAATATTCAGGTCCTAACTGAACTTCAGTTTTTGTAAGGATTGCATTAGACATTTAGACATTTTATATTTATTTTGTAACCAGCACATGTTTTTACCCTTTAGGTAAAAAATAGAGTGGACGTAACTGTCTTGCAGATTATTATGTTGTTCTGGGGTCCCAGGTAGATTACCACTGTTTGTTAGTTTGACGATCACTCTGACACCTTTTTATTTTAACATTTCAATATCATAATTTGATTTAAAAATTGCTGGTGGTGGATAAAAATAAAAAAGAAGACTGAGAAAGAGAGTGAGAGAGCAAAACAAAATAAATGATTTATGTGTGAGTGGTTTTGCTTTTGTTAAATTCTTATTGTTAATATGAAAATGATTGGAATTAATTTTCAGCTTTCAATTTTCCGATTCACATCTCCTGGTTTCATTAGCACCGTTAATCAGCAAGAATTGTAACATTGTGGTTCAATAATCTCCTTAATATGGTGTTAAAGGATTTGGCTTTAAATTGTGACAAGTAATTTAAAAAAAAAGTTTTATCCATTGAAAATTCATTAATCCTTATTAACCTTGACTTAATTAAACTAATACATCAGATTAAAATTTTTTTTGACAAATTTCAATTCCACCATGGAAAGATAATTTTTCTCTTTTGATCAATTCCACCATTAAAAGATAAGTTTTGAATTAAGTTGAGGCCTTCTAGCTTGTTTAAATTCAGAATTTTGTGTTTTTGTTTTGAGATGTAGATTTTCTAGCATCAGATGACCAGGAGGTGTTGGTATAAGTGTACGGACAGCCATGCCACTACTATTATGTCTCTACATTTTAGAACCTGTGTTTGTAGGAGAATATAGAAATATGTCCTACTCCATGCTCCAGTGGGCGGAGTAACAAAGGACCTTAAAAAATACCCTTAATGCTTCAAACAAACTGATACTCTTTTCTTTGAAAATTGCATTTTCTTGGATTGGATGATAATTTTGAATATTTACATAGGTGGAGTCCCCAAAATAAGGAGAACTTTAGAAGGCGTGAGAGCTCACCCTTATACACGGGTCACACTACCATAAATTTATATATAGGAGGTTAGTGGAATTTTCACTATTAGAATTAAGGTAGATTTTGCCATTACTAATTTAATATTACAGGATCCAAGTCGGTGCAAGTTCTGTAGAACTTGATACATTGAATGAGAGATCAGTACTATACCTGTAGTTTGTAACGAGACTACTTTTACTAATCAACCCAACTACACCCTGACCTTAAGAGAGGCAGCTCTCTCGACAAGTGCAATCACTAATCAAAGTTACCACGGTTACGCAAGATCTTTCATTCTTTGTTTCAATGATGATTAATTTATTATTTATTTACATTTTATACCTTGTTATGTATGTATATGTGTAAAGCTTTTTATTTTATTTACAGAAGTGAAGTTTTTGTTACTTTTTTTACTTTGAGATGAAATATTATATGTTAGTTGATATTGCCTTTTAAAGGTCTCAGCCCATATTTTACACTGATTTTGTGAAATGTTTATTTATATCCTAAAAATGGGACTTTGATGAATATCTCTAACGATTAGTGATTTGTAACTTTGACAGCAGAAACATATACACACGTAGATATAATTTTTTTTTTCTGGTTGAAAATGTTATTTTATTTCTTTTTTTATAGAGATCTATATTGTGTAGTATTTTAATTTATACACTTTGTTGATGTGCGGTATCGATACCTATTATACGAATTGCATAATAATGGAACATGGATTTGACAGTATTGTCAGTGAAGTGGTAGTATTTAATTTATTCTGTCAGTGCTAGATATGATTTTTCCCTGTTAATGATTGTCAGTGCTATTTCTGTATTACATACTACAGCATTGTAGACATGTTGTTGGTACAGTGACAGTGCTTTCTCACTAGGATTGATGATGGATTCAATTCGATGTATCAGTTCTATTTCTGAGATTCTTTAGGTTAAGAAGTCCTTGCATTTGCGCCAATTTGCCAGATAATGCCTCTCATTTGTCATTTTATGAAATATCAGCCTACCACTCTTGTCACTGATATCTTAGGCAGAGATATTTTGTAAATACCTTTATTACAACTTTCCCATCCATTAGTTTTGTATTTCTCATTCTTTGACATCCAAAGGCAACTTAATTCAACTCAGGACATAGGCAGTTTTCATTCTGGTTAACTGTAATTCTGAACATACTTAGAGTTCATTCCTAGTAATTGTGTAGTAGATATTTTAGTATTGACACATTCAGTGCATTATTGAGACACAAAGCACTACCAATTTTGACACAGGACTGCAATCGTTAGAGTCTTGATTGTCCTGAAAACACAAATCTCTAGACACACTGTGCAGAAGACAGTATAGATTTTAGTGAAGACGCTATAGTCCATACACATTCTCTGCACTGAAGACACTAGTGTTAATTACACTCTCAGTGTAACTGATGATGGATGTACTTACATTTACCGTACTCAATTTCACAACACAGTGCCTCTCAGTTTCCACAGTGCATCAATCCACACCAGGGTTTATAGTGATTCTTTGTTGACAATCATTATTTTAGTAGTGAATTTTATTTTGATTGTTGTACTTATTATTATTTTTATTATTATTATTCTATTTTATGGTAAAGTGTTCAATTATTTTGCGTATCAGTTGAGATCAGTATGTAAGGTCAGTCTGTATGTGTAGAGACGTTTTATATGTATGTCATCACATGAAACGATTGTGTCAATGTAGGAATAAATCATTCAAGTACACACTACAGTCTTGTCTATTCAGTCCATGTATCATTGCTCCCTCACATTATTAAATGCATAAAAATATATATATATATAAATATATTTACATATTTCAATTGAAATTGAAATTCCTTTTATAAGTCTTATATATATTTCTTTGGATAATTTAACACATGATATCTCTAGATTATTCTAATGAGCCATTACTAATATTTGACGATTAAAGTTGTGCAGTTGAAGGACTGTAGTTGATTCTATCCTGACCTTTTCTAGCTTCATGGAGATTAATGCTTGTTACTATAGATACCTTCCTCTAATCACTGTGACCATTCTGCTGTTTCAGCATGTATAAGATGACAATATAACCTTAGCATGAGAATTATGGCTAATGCACACACTTTAATCCGCCATCAAATGTATAGTAATGTGTTCTGGGATCTCACCATGACATTTATCATTGAATGAATACTTTGGTAGCAGTATTTAACTAACCTTTTCTTTTCTTTATTTTTTTTCACCTAACCTCAGCAGCCAACTAATCTAATACCTGGTCACCTCTTCTGCTGGTATCAACTCTAGGACAGGTGTAGCGGCACAACACTACTGACCGCCGTTACGTGGTGACTGGACACGAGCCTTTATACACCTACAGCATCCACTAATCATGCCTTAATGAACCAACCTCACTGTAGCATACTGTTTGTTATTACGTAACACCATGTATATTAGTAGATAATGAGAGAGGACTGGGCTGATAAACGTCCTTGTGCCAATACTGTATCGACATTCAACAAGTGCCTGTCATTTAGACTAATACTTGTATTCACTAACATTTTGTTTGAATTGTCCATTGCTATATTTAGTAGTATATAATAATATTGTATGTCATCCAAGATTTCTATGTATGCTTCAGATATCTATTATGAGATTGTTTTACATTTGACGTGCCTTGATATTGAATAACATTTTGTTATTATCTTTCTTGTATTATTGGTCACATTTGACGTGCCTTGGTTTGGATACAAATTGTTATTACGTTTAGTGTGAACCCAGTTCATGGAATATTTGCCATGTAATTTGCTGCCAGGGAGAAACCATGAAAGGATTATTATGGGTTACAAAATATTGATGAATAAAGTGGCTTAATTTATCGTGATTATAGTATTTACATGATATGAAAATGAATAATATCAATTTTTTTCTTAAAAGAAACGAAAAATGAACATATCAGTTTGGCACCAATACTTAAAATACCTTGTTTTATCTCTTGCGTTCTTTGATACATTATGATTTGAAATATTTTCCCTCATTCTTTGTTCGTAAATATGATTCGTAATGAGATAAATATCTTGTTTTTTTGGGGGGTTTTTTTTGTATAATGCTTGGCTCAGGTGAAGTTATGGCAGTTTTGTACTTTTTTTTGTTTGTGACCATGTTGCAGGTGTTGTACTGTTTGGGTTGTCTGACCTGGTAAAGGTTGACAATAGTTAATCGTAATGCATCAATGATGTCATACAAATTCCGTGTCACCTAGAATGAAAGGATGTATCTCTTATTGTTACATGCTTTTATGAAAAAAAAAATTTCATGTGTTATGCAATGGTTTTCTTTCTTGAATATAGATAAAAATTTATTTCAGACATGTTCTTGTTATAGATAACAATGCCAAAATTATTATTATCATTGTTCAGTTGGTTTTTTTTTTTGACACACAAGTTTTGAAGTATTTGATGCCAAAATATCAGTAAAGTTAAAAAGTAATTTTTATCCAAGTGGGAAATTCTTCATTTCTAATCAGTTATGTAACATGCAAATATTTTTGAATGCAAAAAAAAAATGTATAAATGAAGAATATCTTTTGAAATTCTGCATTTCTAATCAATTTAACTATGTGCAATAAAAAAGGCATAAAGCATGCAACTCGTCACCAGATATTAGACATGGGTTACCATTGTATTTACTCCTGTAGTGTATATTATACTGCTGTACTAGTTATGACATCTTGACGATGCCTCACAGCCTCATAGTTGTCATCATTTTTGTGAATAGATTTGGAGTTATTTTTAAGCATAAATTGAATAGGTCATGCATTTGTTATTTTGCATATTTCTTTTTATATTTTCAAGTTGACTTTGTTGTTACATAAAGATCTACATTTACCATGATATATTGAATGTTAGTAAATTTTTTCCCCTTTAATCAGAGTATACTTAAAAGAATTGCAGAAATTATTTTGTACTCAGTGATAATTTTTTATATTGTTGTTTAATTTAACCTTTGACCTTTTTCATTTTTGATGGAGATTATGATCTTTGATGTGTTGTTATCTTTATTATCTATGACAGGGGACTAGGCTATAAAGATCTGAAGATTTTGTATAGAGATTATTAAGGTACACATGTGTTCATATTGTGCGACCTGGCCATACTCCAGAACAAAGTTCTTTTATTTACATCCCACCGTATTAAATACTGTTCGTACCATCACCTCAGTGTGTCCAGTATTACTGATAATATTCAAGTTTTTTATTAAAAAGCATAATTTATTTTACAGGTATTTTAAGTATTCCCTCTGATGTATATTTCAATGATAATAGAACGTCATAAAATCAATATTTAACTCTCTTTATGTAGACAAAAATTAATTGAAAATCTCAATATTTCGGGGTTTTTTGTTATTAAAAATGTATAACTTAGATAATTTCTCACCTTTTCAAATATCATAACTACAGGGTATTTGAGACAAAACCATAATTTAGTATATAAAAAACAAACTTGTAATCATAGCAATAGGAGAAAAAAGATTTTTCTTTTGTAGAATTGTTCTTCGATAATAATGATATTGTATATAGGCAACTAGATGCAACTTGTTTTAAATATATGACTTGACTATATATAGATTAGTATTCTTCCTCTTGATTCATGGGTTTGTATATATACTCAGTCCCCCAAGACTCTTTTTGTTTTTTGTTGAGATTATTTTATCTAAAGTCACAAGCATAATAGGTTTAACACTCACCGTTATCAGTTTACCATTATTTGCAATATTCTACATTCAACATAACTGGAAACAAGATCTTGAAAAACTTTGTATTCGTAAGTGCTTGAAGTAGCCTGATTGCAGGGCATGTATAGGATTGTGAATTATTTAAGTATATACAATGTAATTCTTGACCTGTGTAATTATGGTTACCTTTTGTAAGGACCAAGGCTGAAACAAGCTTGAATTTGCTGTGGTACAATTTTTTGTTCAAATAGAAGTGAATTTAAGACTGTTCAGATGATTTAGTTGTAATTCATAGGTAACAATAGGGGCTAAGATGTTCCGATGATTTAGTAGTGATTCTTTGGTAAAACTAGGGACTAAGAATGTTTATATACTGTAGAAGTGCTGTTTTATGTTGATACTAATTCGATGCGGTGACTGTACTCATATGAGCTCAGTGATCACATACCAACCTCTTGTTTTGTTTCATGTTGCTTTAACTAATACGATGATTACTATTGATGACATTTCTGGAATGAATAGGGAAATATAAATGGGATTTCCCCATCCTTGCAATGTATCCACTAATCCGGTTTTTTTTTTTATTTCTTACATTATTGTGATCAGTATTTGAACAATATTGAATATCTTGCATGAAGATTTGAACTTAACTTCTAAATTATCAAAGAGTAAGTGCCTTTTTCTCAGTCTAAAACTTTGCATGTTTCTTTACTAATTCTATATGCACTAATCTTGTATAAACGCTACACAAGTCACTTCTCTTGATATATACAGATTTATCTGGGAAATCTCCACTAGTGTGGAGGTCATCTGTAACTTTGAGGTCGTCATTTGTTGGAGATCTTTGTAAGCCTTGAGGTCTTCTTCAGCTTGTGTCTATTCAGAGGCTATTAGGGCCTTGCATTCTTAGAGATCTTCACCAAGTATGACCATGTGAAAGAAAGAGGGAGGGTGAATGAATCTCATGTTGTAGTTGTATATTAGTTGAAATATTAACTATGTTTATTAACATGATTTAGGTTCTATGTACATATTAATACCAGTTTGCTAATAACATGATTGTTCTGCTGCTGTCTGGCGTTCTTCCCTATATAGCAATAAAGTATTTGTTATAATTTTCTCTTCTTCTTAATTGACACTAACGGTGTTTACAATGTTACTGCTGTATAACAAGAATGATCTTAACAGCTTGTGTATTACATGTAGTACTAGGTTTTCTTCATTCGGTATGCCTTTTACCATCTATAGCTAGTACTCGCTGAATGACTGCAATATACCATTCTCATATTCATGATGTAACAACTTGTTCATTATACCAGACTGGAGGGATTTGTTCACTGCTGTTCTATAGTGATTTTTGTTCACTATACTAACTTGTTCTCTTTACTAATTTAAAGTGACTTGTTTTGTATAGTAACTTGTTCACTATATTGAGCTATTCCTTGTACAAGCCTTATGTCTCGTTTATTTTGTCAGCTTGTGTGATACATCTTGACTATTATTATCTCAAGCAACTAGTGCTCAGTAGCAACTTGTTCACTACGGTGATTTGTTCACTATGGTGATTTGTTCGCTACTTCCATTTACAGTGACTTAGTCTTTATGGTGACTTGTTTACCATAGAAGTCTATAGTGAGTTGCTCACTACAATTACGTGTTCAATATAGTTGTTCACTCATGAATATAAGTCTACTGATCTACTAATAACTAGCTATGGAAATGAGGCATGGTTCTAGTTTGTGAATTCTTGAACATATTTCAACATCATCAGATGAACTAGATATTACTACTATAAGCATTTCATGCCTTTATTTATACAAAGTTTATAGGACATATAATTTAAAAAACCAAAGATATAAGTCATTTGAGTATTCGTGAATGAGTAGTGTTGAAGCCATATTCTCCAGAACAACGTACCACAAGCATCCTTCAAAGTCACAAAACTATTGAGAATTTATTATATAGTTTCATTACAATAGGTACAGATGTAGGGTTTATGTTTATTTTTTTTTTTCTCTGAAGATTTTTTGTGTAAATTTGATCTTGCCAAAGTTGAAAGTACCTTACTAGTGAATGCTCAAAGTGACTCATCCATGACATTGTTGTATAGCCATGTTGTATAGTGCCTTGAATCAATCAAATGTTGACTTAATCATGATGATTTTACCATTATTACTATCTACATGAAGCTAACCAGTATTTACCCATGTTTTCTTCTTTATAACATTTTGAGAATTACTTACACTTTTATACTGATGTTGTCATTCAATGTCGACAATCTCTTGATATATATATATATATGAATATATATATATATATATATATATACACTTACACTATATACTAATGTATAGGTTACTCATGTACCACGTGACAAAGGAATTTCATTTTCAATGTGATTAAAGCAAAGATTATGTTGTAGACAAAGTTTTATGTGTATTGTTAGCATTCTTCTTGATGCCAACAAATACTTGTATTGTCATTCATTAAACACGATTCGTCTATACACATTGGAACATCTCTCCATTGTTATTCATGAGAGTAAGAACAATTTAAACAAAATCATTAATGAGTCGGTAGAGTCTTTTTGTTATAAATGAGACATATCGAAGAAAGAAAAGGCTTTACATATGCAAAAAAGAAGAAAAAAATGCAGGCTCCTTGCTATCCACAATGGATAATCAGCATTTACAATAAATTGGCAAGTCCAAAATGGGAATAGTTCTAGATTTGGTAAGTCCTCTCTAGATTTGTCCTGCAAAAGCAGGCTATGCAAGACTTGTCTATAGAGGTATCTTGTATACAATACAAAGGCTTGGGAAATCTACTTTATATGTAGTAGCAGGTTTATATAAACACTGTAAGCTTGGCAAGTCCACAGTGTCTTAATACACAGTAGTAGGTCTTGCTGTTCCATTTTTGTTGTAAGATTACATAAGACACAGTAATGGTATTGACAAGATCAGTATCTGTATGCTTGTCTGTTATGCAGTTCTAGGTTTAGCATGTCATCATGTGTATAGGCGTTTCCTATACGCCATGGTAGACTTGGCAAGTCCCCATGTCTAGGTTTGCCATAGACACAGTACTAGACTTGGCAAGTCTCCGTGTCTATAGGTTTGCCATAGGCACAGTAGTACACTTGGCAAGTGCCCATGTCTAGGTTTGCCATAGGCACAGTAGTACACTTGGCAAGTCCCCGTGTCTCTAGGTTTGCCATAGACAGTAGTTTACTTGGAAAATCCCAATGTCTAGGTTTGCCATAGACAGTAGTAGACTTGGCAAGTCCCCATGTCTGGGTTTGCCATAGACACAGTAGTAGACTGGGCAAGTCCCCATGTCTATAGATTTTGCATAGACACAGTAGTAGACTTGGCAAGTCCCCGTACCTATAGGTTTGCCTTGGACACAGTTATAGACTTGGGAAGTCCCCGTGTCTATAGGGAAGCCGCTGGGCCTAGTGGATAAGGTACTCGGCTCATGACCGAGAGGTTCCGACTTCGACTCCCGCCCTGGGCACCTCGGTGTTCTGTCTTTCGGAGTGGACGGTAAAAAACGAGGTGCCATGTCGCTGTAGGCGTGGCACGTAAATGATCCCTTCACTGCTTCTGGTGGGTCCGTTGTGAAGGTCTAAATTTGTGTGCAATGCATCAGACAGATGCCGTCACTATATACGTGAAATAATCGTGGAGTGACGTAAAACAATAATCAATCACTCATCCGTGGCTATAGGTTTTCCTTAGACACAGTGGTAGACTTGGCAAGTCCCCGTGTCTATAGGTTTGTTATAGACATAGTAGTGGACTTGGCAAGTCCCCATGTATATAAGTTTGCCTTGGACACAGTAGTAGACTTGGCAAGTCCCCGTGTCTATAGGTTTGCTATAGACATAGTAGTAGGCTTTGCAAGTTCCCGTGTCTATAGATGTGCCATAGACACAGTAGTAGTCTTGACAAGTCCACGTCTCTATAAGTTTGCCTTAGACACAGTTGTAGACTTGGCAAGTCTCCGTGTCTATAGGTTTGCCATAGGCACAGTAGTAAACTTGGCAAGTCCTTGTATCAGTAGGTTTGCCTTAAGACACAGTTGAAGACTTGGCAAGTCTCCGTGCCTATAGGTTAGCCTTAGACACAGTAGTAGACTTGGCAAGTCCCAACGTCTGAAGGTTTGCCTTAGACACCGTAGTAGAAGTGGTAAATGTCTATAGGCTTGCAAGCCCCCGTGTCTATAGGTTTACCATAGACAGTAGTAGACTTGGCAAGTCGCCGTGTCTATAGGTTTGCCTTAATCACGGTAGTAGACTTGGCAAGTCCCCGTGTCTATAGGGCATAGACACAATGGTAGACTTGGTAAATCCTCGTGCTATATGCTTGCCTTAGACTCGGTAGTAGACGTGGTAAGCCCTCGTGTCTATAGGTTCGCTTTACACTAGGCAAATTCATGGTAGTTTTGTTGTCCACAATGCCTTCAGGTTGTCTGAAGTACTTTAGAATTGCTAAGTCTATGATGGAAAAAAGAAAATGGTAGTTATGTTGTCAACATTGCCTGTAGGTTTGTCTGAGTTTCATTGGATTTGCAAAGTCTGTGGTGGAAGAAAGACAGCTGATTGATTTTTATGTCGTTTTCAACAATTTTTCGGTTATATTGCGACATGGAAGTACATATAGAAGGTGTATCCATCCTCTTTATCAGTGATGCAATCTTGGGATCAAACCCAGATCGTCTGCACCGTAACCCAAGCGTTTAACCACTACATAAAGCCTGCATTCCTTCTAAAACGGACCAATTGTTGCATGAAATTTTAAAACATTTATTATAATTAAGCTTAATTAAAATTAAGTTTAAACATAAATGTTTTAAACTTCATTGTCAACATAACACAACTACAACAATATCGGTCATCAACTTACTAAGCGTACCAAGGTGATATTCTGAAGAAGACATTGTTATGTTCACCATACCGTTGTGTGATACTCATCCACGAACAATTCGCAGAAACTGCAGTAATACAGACGGAAGGCATTTTAGCTGATAAGTATCGGAGGATAAATATATATATTACTGCTACAGAAAGTCGCGTCATTGCCATACCTTGTCTGTTCGTCCTTTGGCCTCTTAGCTTTGGTTACTGCTACTTCTAAACAACAAAAAGGGACTGCTGTATAATAGAATGTGCATTGTAGTTAATCCTAAATGTAATTCTGACCCACTTAATATTGAAATGACGGCCAATTTAATAAGATATGACCTGTAATTCTGACTGTATGACCTGTAATTCTGAATATGAAAGGGTATGACCTGTAATTCTAACTGTATGGTAGGGCTTGACCTGTAATTCTAAATATTGAAGGGTATGGCCTATAATTATAACTGTATGGTAGGGCTTGACCTGTAATTTTAATATGAAAGGCTATGGCATTATGATGGGGAAAGACCTATAATTCTGACTATGTTAGAGTAAGATCTGTAATTCTGACTGTATGACCGGGTAAGACCTGTAATTCTGACTGTATGACCGGGTAAGACCTGTAATTCTGACTTTATAATAGGGTAAGACCTATAATTCTGACTGTATGATAGGGTAAGACCCATAATTCTGACTGTATGATAGGGTAAGACCTGTAAATCTGACTGTACGAAGAGTAAGACCTGTAATTCTGACTGTATGATAGGGTAAGATCTATAATTCTGACTGTATGATAGGGTAAGACCTGTAAATCTGATTGTACGATAGGGCAAGACCTGTAATTCTGACTCTATGATACGGTAATTAGACCTGTAATTCTGACTGTAAGATAGGGTAACACCTATAATTCTGACTGTATGACAGGGTAAATCCCATAATTCTGACTGTATGACAGGGCAAGACCTATAATTCTGACTGTATGACAGGGTAAATCCCATAATTCTGACTGTATGACAGGGCAAGACCTATAATTCTGACTGTATGACAGGGCAAGACCTATAATTCTGACTGAATTATAAGGTAAGACCTATAATTCTGACTGTATGATAGTGTGGACCCTATGCTTTATAATAATTAGTTTCCGAGAGAAGGATTACAATATGATGTTATATGTCCATTTGTATACAGTATCAGATGAATAATACTGTCTCGTTTGACATCTCTCTTGCCTACTATTATTCGTGAGGATCTGTCTTGGGGAACTCGGCTCGGGATCGCGAGGTTGAAGGTTCGAGTGCTACAAATGGCTCGTCTTTTTCCTGTCCTGGGAATGAAACGTGTTGTTGATTTATATCAGTTCCTTCCATCGCTTATCAATTTTAGACATGCTGTGTGAGCACAAATTGAGATGGGTAACCGATACGAGTACTTAGATAATTCATCTTAAGGTTGTTTGGTTCTTAGACAGGCTATGAAAGCTGCAAGAAATAATAATAATAATAATAATAATAATAATAATAATAATAATAATAATAATAATAATAATAATGACGACGATGATGATGATAATAATAATAATAATAATAATAATAATAATAATAATAATAATAAGAAGAAGAAGAAGAAGAAGAAGAAGAAGAAGAAGAAGAAGAAGAAGAAGAAAAGATTCCTATTTAAATGACAACAAAGGAAGGATCTTCAGTAAACTCATCCAAAGTAAATTTGCTATGAAAAACACAGATGGTTGTCTCAAGAGATTAACGATAATACTGAAGCTGGGGTACTGTACAAAAGTACCAATTGTGCGTCATTCATCGTCCATGCACTGGCGACCGGTATTTAGAGGTGAAAACCGCAGAACCACTTGTGGCGGAACCTAATCCCCCTTTTTTGCATGAAAGAAATATCATTCATTAATCGGCATTATTACTTTGTTATCATTATTATGATTTCATTTATTTTTTTATACCCTTCTATACTCCCCTCCCTCATTTTTAAAATTCAGGATCTTCGGCTGACCACTGACCATCACGAGACAAGCTATTCTACTTTATACACCAAAGGCTCGGAACAAAACAAAGCCCAATCAGTGAGTGTTAGAGGTGTATTAAAGCGTCACGTTTAGTCTAATATTCTCAACACATAGGTTCCAATAAATAATAAATCAACTAAACAGTGTTTTATAGATTAAAGAGTGCGGTTTTAAGGCAACAGCACACACCATTTAATAGAGCATGCAGTTTTCGTTTAGCAATATAAAGTTTCATATCGGTAATAATGCAAATTTTAAAAGTCATTTTAAATTAAATGACTTCTGAACAGGGTCCGGCGCCATAAACTGAGAATTTACTTAAGTCAAAAATTTCATTTTAATTTATTCCATTATCAAACGTTCAAATAAATTTTAATGCAGAATGGTTAAATTCTATTTATCAGTAGAATAAAACTAAATAAAATCCAAATCCCAGTTATTAAATCATTGATGGACAGAAGAATATGAATTTTTGACTTAAGTATATTCTCAGTTTATGGCGCCGGACCCAGGATTAGTTTATGAACAGTTCAAAACATTTAGGATTTTTAATTAATACACGAGTTATCTTTCTTCGTTAAGGGGGATTGTTTTATGTACACGTCTTTATATAAAGAGAGAATAAGAGAATCAAAGTTTAAATTTTGGATTATGTATTGCTTTACGTCACACAAAGATTATTTTACCAAAATGTGACAGTATCTATGCGACGAATGCCCCTCCCCCCCCCCCCCCAAACAAAAAAACCCCCAAAAAACAAAAAACCCAAAAAACAAACAAACAAAACGAAACAAAAATCAAAAACCCGACGAACTAACCCCCCAAAAAATAACACTGTGAGTACCAGCGTCTACCTTGCAACTGGACCTTGAAGTTTACGGTCTTATTGTAGAAACATAGACATAGACATAGACACAGATGAGTCGCTCGTCTAACTCGAACCCGGCACCTCACAGCCCCAGGCTAAACACGCTACCACTCGAGCTCCAAAACATTGCGTTAACTCATTTAAACAAAGAACGCCATTTCATTTCATTTCTAAAATATGTTGCAAATTGATATAATTATTAGAAATTGAGTCAAGTTGTGTTAACGCATCAAAGGGAAATATAAACATCAATAAGTAGATTGCGTTTTATCATGATCGCATACTTTCCTCTTGGGATTGCTTTACATTTGTAATAACGATGGAGTGTTAGGACTGTATGAAAGCACCATTCCTCAGGAGGTACAGCGGCAAGTAATCTAAATAGAAACTCAGCCTTAATCCGACATACATGTACTAGTATGCCTGATCAGTAGCGGATCCAAGATATCCAAGAAAAAAAAAGGGGGGGGGCCGCACTTGAAAGTCAAGTACATTGTATTAACCAAAATACTCAACCATTTTGGGGACCAAATTTAGAGCTTTACTCGTATCGTTTGAGTGTTTTCAACCATGTCAGTTATACATGTACATGCCTTGTCAATTTGTGTCGAAAAAAGGGGGCGCTCCCGCCTTAAATCCGCCACTGCTGATAATGCTGCTACAACGAGACTGAGTACAGCGGTCAGCGGTTTTTCTGTGAAGTTTCCTTTTTTATTTATTGCTTGGTTGACTGGGGTATCATGTCGCTTTCAACAATTATTTAGTAATATCACGACACGATATAACCGTTCTCTTGAATATAAGGGAACAATTTCGGAATCGAACCTGGATCACCTTCAGTGCCAGCCAGGTGCATAGTTAGTACACAAGTCTGCCATTAAATTCTGTGTTGAATGTGATCGTTTGATCTTACATCTTCCAAGCGATAAGAATTGAGACAAACTTGTTGTAATATATTCCTAAACTGAATGATCTAGGAAGTTTTGACAGACATTAAGACCACAGACACGGAATCTCGATCTTTACAGTCTCCTCCGAAAGACAGAACGCCGACGAGCAGCATTTAATGTCGCTTATTGATTGTGTTACATATTTATTGTGTCGCATATTTATTGTTTCGTGCATACAAGCACTGTTCTACCTTATAATCTGATAAGCCGTAAAGCTTAAAGAATAAAAGAATTGAAAAGAAATTGCACAAGACAGTATAAATCGAGACCCGTGCCATGCCGGTACGTTGAAGACCCCTCCATGCGAGTCCATTGCTTCGGGCGAATCCATTGCTTGGACAGAATTATGAAGCCGTGTACCAGACAGATGCAGCCACCGTATTAATAGTGAAATATAATGTAAACCAATTATCAAATAAATCTAAAGATATGACATTTGCGGCTGTTTTCACATGATACTTTCAACAGCGATGTTCCCGAAAAACAGCTATGATAAATGTAAGCAAATTAATTCCTCTACAACGACCATGGTATACCACACCTAGGTTCCTAAGTTCAAAGAGTGCTTAATCTGCACCCAAGATGTCCCGATTTCGAACTTCATCGATGATTTGCCTTTGTAAAAAGTCTGTAGGCAATAAAATCTGAACTCCATGGTCATGGTATGTAAAACCTCCGCACTTCTTCAGATGGATCTATCTAATCCGGCGTGGCCTAGTGGTATCGCGTCGGACTCCTGATCGGGAGGCCGGGGTTCTAGTCCCGCTCTGTGTCATGTCTTTCGGATGAGACAGTGAAAACCGAGGCCTCGTGTCGTGGTATGCATGGCACGTTAAAGATCCCTCACTGCTTCGGGTGGGTCCGTTGCAAAGGTCAAAATTTGTATGCCCCGCATCAGGCAGATGCCGTCACCATATACGTGAAATATTCGTGGTGTGACGTAAAACAAAAATTAATCAATCAATCAGATGGATCTATTGCACGGGTAACAAAAGAGGGGGGGGGGGGGGTTGCTCAAATGTATTAAGCTAATGTCGTCACTACAATCTTGTGACTGACAACAAAAAGCCATAAAGTTTTTGGCAATTAATTATTTTTATCGCTACACCACGATTTTCCTACCTATGTATTACGGAAACATATTGCTGATGTGTTGCTCGATAGATTTATTCCCCATACAATAAGCTTACCCGAAGCTGATGGGATTCTTTAACAGCCAACGTTCTCTGTGATCTGCATATTCAGTATGTGACAGCAATGTATCGATATACCGGGATACGATGTAGTGGTAGCCAAGTGGAGGTCGTGATATGATGACACTGCAACACTTTGTATGATATGTATACATGCTGAAGTTTCGAAATGAATTATTTATTCTACAAATTTCTGAATAAAACTGTTTATAGCTACTTCCTTCATGAACCTGCATCAGTAAACTTAAAGCGTAAATTATTAAAAGCATATTGCAATACTAATTGTGTCGGTGTTCAAATACCATGGAACGTGTTTTGTTGCCAGAGGCAGCACCTTGCTATCTTTATTTTCGACTGAACACTGCGTCCAGAGGATTACAGAGACCAACGAGAGACTTCGATGGGATTCCTACCCCAAGACCATTTCACTAAGCGGACTATACCGCGTCGACTATTTTCTCACTGGTTACGACACACTTTACCAGTAAGCGACAAATTATACCATCACCTACAGACATGGAGATTCGTCCGTGCATTGCCTACACGAGAAATACTTTGATCAACGCAAGGCCGTACATTACTTTTCAGCTAGTATAATTATAAAAACGAATAGGAGAAATGCATCATCACGACAATTCTTTTTGGACCCTTCAGTAATACTAGAGAAGCTTATTCATTTGTTACTGTTTCAAATGTTAAAAACTGCTGTTAACGAGGGAAAGGGAAAGACATCTAACTTAGTTGTAGGGCAGAAGTCACCAGGGTAACAAGTAATGCAATACATGCAATGACAATACAAAAATATTGATTGTACGACAGATGCGATACCGACTTAGGATGGTCAACTGAGTAACAAACGGTACTCAATTGGTTTGGCTAACCGATTTACGGACCCATCTTCCCACTCATCGCAATACAGTACAATCAAAGGACACACATTTCAAAATATATAGAGAAAAAGGATCAACGAATATCTCAAGCTGAGAGGTCATAGAAATATATAAACACGAATAGTAATGTAGAGTAAGATTATAATATCAAAAATATATAGACCGACATCAACATGAGGTAATTGTGCTCTGCTGGTCTGGAAGCGAGCTCAGACCCTTGATATGTAGGAGTCCTTATTAACAGTCAGATGGGACGAGGTTCGGGACCATGTATCCTCTGAAAAGGTGTAGACAAGGCCCATCGTGGAGTCCCAACCACCCTGGTCAGTGTGTAGCGTTTAAGGAAAAGTCTGTATAAGGGCTCAATACAAGATCAAGAGTCTTAGCCAGTGGCATAGCTACCATTACGCTAGATACGCACGTGCGTACACATCATTTTGTCAGAAATATAGTGTCTCAAGAGAGAGAGAGAGCGAGATGTTGTTGTTTTCCTTTCCCCCAAATCCCATGAATTTCTTGTGCGTACACATCATTTGCACTCTGGCTACGCCCCTGTTAGCGTTGATCTTTGGATCACAGTGTCGATGTAGAAGACGTTTGACAATTTTAGATCCGAATAACGTCTTCGATCCGAAAGTATAAATGCCCATAGTGCCTGTGGATTGCACCGCTTATTATTACCAAACAAATTCACTTTCCATCGAGAAATCCCGAAGTCAACTACATTTTCCTATCAATGTTTCACATTAATGTGTTCATTGATGGAAAACATTATGTTCTTTGTCTGTTTTATGCAAAGCAAGCGTGGCTGGTCAAACAGGAAGTATTTCTGTAGGGGCACATTATTTCCAAAGGTCCAAAGGATTTCCACCTTGGTACGTTGTTATGGACCAGCTGTGTTACACTGTAGCCAATATCAATGTCAGAAAGACCATGCAAAAACATCATGTCCTCGTTTGAATTGTTATCGACCCATTCTTTTTCTCTTATCATGACGAATAGTTTGAGGTGCTGTGTCCATGGCACTCAGTATTTAATTTGTACCTACGCAAAGCAGTTTCGAGATGGTTTGGATTGAAAACACTTAATGCTGTTTAAAAGTTATGTCAACAGAAAAAGATCTGACATTTACCCTGTCTATCGCCCGGAACTGCCACTGTGTAGTAACGGATTTTATGATGCATTAGAGTTATTATGAAAGAATCTATAAATACATAGCACGAAATTGCTTTTGTTAATAATTGCAGTCCATAGATCATTTAACGATCTCCACGTTACAAATCTCAAATCATGCAATTTTAATATTCATATAGTTTTGGGATGAATTGCTAATTTTATGGAAGAAAACAACAGAACGATGTCGACCTTACAAATTTCAAAAGCATTAAGAGGAAGATTTTATTGATGGGATGGATTCGGGTAAATCATTTAGATTCCTGTAATGGAAAACAATGGGACAAACTTTATCAGCAGGCTTTGTTTCTGTATAGATGGCGTCTAGGTTTATGGGGTCTTGCATTGATCTGTTTTGGTATTTATTGTGGAGGTAACGATCGTGTGCCACCATGTCAAGCGGGTGAATTCAATATTCCAATAGGATCGAGAAAGTTGAATGTCCTGTTTTGACTGACCACTGTTGACAAATAATCCAATAGTTCGCATTAGTGATTTACGTAAGGGGTCAGTATGGGAGATAGTGTGATAAAGGAGGTATTAAATGTCATCAGATCCCGGCAGAGGGCGGCTAGTAATATGGATATCAAACCGTCCAAAAGGATCTACGGCACGGACATGGAGGTAAGGTGATCCAACATCTCTCAAAAAAGAAAAAAAAATATATAGGAAAAGATAATATAATACGAAATCATAAAACTGAATTGATAAATAGATAAAGATGAGTACCAAAATTAAGTAAACAATAAATAAACAAAAAAAAAAATGTATGTGAATACAAAAATCAACAATCATTAAATACATAAATAACGGATTATATGATATAAAGAAATATAATTTTTAGAACCGAATGCCGTGTTATATAACACATTGTAAAACAAAATATATAGTATCATAGATATGATATGAACATCATAAAAGTACAAGTACCACGCACTGGACAATATGATACAAAGTAAAATATCATGGAAAGTGATACACCTATTATGACACCGAAAATATCTTATAATGCAAAAGGTGCAAATCCTTTCACGTTAACAGCGGGACTGACAATTTTGGAGGCAAATGGTACCAATTCCCGTAAAACTAAGTTTATAACGGAAAATCCAGTGTCTCTGACGTCGTGTTGATAGCATTGACGGACCAAAAGGTCAGTCCAGCACTAATCATGAAAAGGTCTATATCATCATGAAATCTATATATCATATCATATAAATAAACAAACTGTTATATATTATATAATAAACAAGACATAAGTATACGACAGTATGCAATATCCTGCGTTGATTCATACAAGAAAGTTTATCATACAAAGCAGTCGAATTTAGTTCATGTAAACCATGAAATAACATTTTCATATTACAGAAATAC